>CM075858.1:73883932-74253932 GCA_037975125.1 Latrodectus hesperus | reverse complement strand
AAAAAAACCTCGTGAGTATAATATTGTTTTCGCCAAATATGCATTCAATTATTAATGTAAAAAATATTTTTGTAGTAAAAAAAATTATAAAAATGATTTATGAACTTGTTTTCGGTAACAGTATTTAATATTTATTTTGTGATACTAATATTTTCGTATGCATGTCAATTGATTTTAATGCTATTTTCTATTATAAATTTTTAATATTAACGAATTTCGTTTTAGTATTATAAAAGTGTATCTTTTTCTAAGTATTAGAATTTCGATTTATTGCTCAAAACTGTTGCTTACGGCTGTTAACTGAGAATAACTTATGGAATCTAAGCGATGAAGATAATCATCCAAATTCTAAGAAATGCTGTAGTTCCTTTAACGTGGTTTTTTGTTTTTATCTATTTGTGCGAATCTGTATTTTCAACAATAAATATAAATATTGTAAACTGTTTTAAAGTTAATTACACCTATGTCATTAGATGGACTAAAGCATACTGAAAAAATTAGAACAATCCCGTGTCTTGTAAAAGTCTGCCCACCAGTATCTGCACTACCATTTTCAAAAACTTAGTATAAAATCATTAAATTATTTTATTTTCATTGGATTGCTGTGGGTAATCATATTTTAAAATATATTTACGAAATTATATTTGGCTATTATTTTTGAGGAAGGTACAAAATGTGTTTGATTAAATACTATTTATAAAAAAATGTTTAAATACTAAAACTTCAGCTTTTGATAGAAATGGGCAACACTTCTAATTACTTTGGATGAAATATTTTTATAAATACAACTATATAAATCAAAAGAATTTATCATTGATTAAAATTATTTGAGGAATAAAAATAATCCTTTAAATACAAATCCAATATTTGGCAACCAATAAATAGTGCCAAACAAGAACATAACCTCTAGGTAAAAGAGTGTTCTTTTTTTGTAAAGTATTTGCATAAACATATCTTGTTACATATTTGGTTAAAACTAATATATAGATTAAGTATTCTGAGTTTCACTGAAATCTTTCACACATATGCTCAACATACGCCAGAATTTCTATTGATATGAATGAAAGCAACACCATCTAACTAAATACAACTTTTAAGAGCATATATATGAGAATTTTTTTAAATATTTATGACGTCGTTTTTGAAGCAAATAAATTCAGCTTAAACTTTTCTTTAAGTACATCAAGTATTTCTTGATACATTTGAAGAATTCAAAGATTTCTTTGAGTAGAAAAATAAATTTTACTAGATATTCCAAAGTTGAGCAAAGTATTTTCAACTTTCAAATAGATTCACATTGTGGAAACCCATTACATTATTCAATATTTTGTTTATCAATCGCAAAAATTTTCTTTACATATGAAAATGAATTTATTAAAAATGCAGAGTGTTATGTGTCCTCACTCTTAAATATCCTTCGGAATGCGTTGCATAAATTCAAAACTTTCTTTTCTCTCATAATCAGAAACAATCTTTACATAATCTACATGAATTTCAATAGCGCACCGTATATTATTCAAGTGCTTTATAATACAAGTACAACAAGTATGTACTGTTTTTTTTTTTTTTTTTTTTTTTTGAAAAAGAATCAGTTGTACTTTTAGATGAGAATATTAATAATGTATGCATTATATAAATGACTTGGTACTTTATATTTTTTATAAGTATATATAATAAAATACACTATATATATGAGCTCGTGCCACTTAAACTTTAAAGTAGCATAAAAGTTTATTATTTTAAAGATTTTAATGTATAAAAAAACAAAGGAATATAAATTTAATCATTCAAAAGAATTTCAGTAATTAAAAATAAATGATACAATTACTTAAAATCTATTCGTTTAATGGTTATTTAAATGATAATAATAAAATATATTGAAATTCATCACTGCTTCTTGGAAAAGAAATTCTTAAAAGTTTCTATTTCTTTATTTTTATTTCCTTATGCTTCAAAGAATTTTATAATCTGATTTCCTGCTAATTTTCTACTTGGAAGAGAATGATAATTTAATTTGTTTATAAACTTAGGATATCTTTGCAAAAAAAAGCAAAAAATTACCATATTCATTTCAACCGAAATACTCAAAAATAAGCTTAAAATTATATTTTCTTTTTTATGAAGTTAAATTAATTTTTAAGTAGTAAAATTTAAAAGAATTTTCTTAGTTTTTAGTACTTTAATTAATTTTTTGATAAGAAGGAAAATGTTGGGATTAGTTTTTACTTTTAAAATTTAATTTAAAAATCAAGAAAGATATTTTCGATTTATTGGAAAGAAAAAATATTAAAAAGAAGAACTGTTCTTTTTTATACACTTTATTACTGTAAAATATATATATATATATATATATATATATATATATATATATATATATATATATATATATATATATATATATATATATATATATATATATATATATATACCTTTATCTAAAAAATGGATTTATTTCAAAAGAACGATCAATTATGAACAAAATATTCTTACAAAAATCGCTATTTTAATCAATTTAACTAGAATAAATGTGTCAGATAAAACTGTCAAATTAAGATGGAAGTTATTTTGAAATCAATATTTACTATTCTGACTCTAAAAATCAAAAATAAATTTTATGAAATCCATGGAAACGAATTCTGTTATTGAACAGAAATGTCTTAGTATCTTTACTTAAATTTTGATTCAAAGTTTAACAAATAAATATTTATGGGCCCATGAGGTCAAAACAATTTTTCATTAGGAGTTAAAGTTATGAGTTAAAGAATACCACAGACACAATAAAATAATTGATGTTATTATACCTTTATCTTTGGCACATAAAACTAGTATATCTGAAAAACAAAATTCAAAGAAATAACAAAAAAAAATGTTTATAAATGTGAATAAATGGGTTACATTTAACTATGCATAACGAAAATCACTGTCTCTAGATTTATTTTCATAATTAAAAGACATTTCAATTAAATTTATATTTTCAGCTTTGACTTTTTGAGAAGAGGGTGTAATATTTTATTTTTATTATACTATGTCATTTTTCTCTCTCACATCTTGATAAAATCAGTGAATTATGATTCACAGAATGGTCCTTTTAAATATACATGCATAGTCGGTGAACCCTGAAATGTACTTAACAATACTCACCTATCCCCAAGCACCCCGTAATGTTGAACCATGGTCATGTGACGAGGTTGACACCTGAGCTGGCACCGTCGTCTCTACATCTACGCCCCACCAGCGAAAGGACTTTGGACGTGACTGATAAACGTGGACACAACCCCAACCGACATAGCTCCAGCAACCCACTTAGGAAGTATGTGGTCATCCTCCCACTTCTTGCGGGACCGTCGCGAATTCGCGATGGCCCCGTGCCAGCAGAAAAAGATTCATTTGTCCAATCTTAACGGTAAGCGGCATGAAACTGCTGAGCCATAAGATCTCTGCTTATATCAGAGAAACTCTATCCCTCAAGGAAAATATCTTAAAAGTTATTGAACGTTTGCTTTCGAGATCCACTATGGCTTAATGATTTAACAGTTTTATGCTGAGAGAAAACTCTTAGCTTTAGATCAAATTGCTGTTAAGCAAGAGAGGAACAATAGGTGTTGTATTTCTAATTTCTATATTTAAATTTGTCGACGTATGTGATTAAGAATTTCCTCTTTTGCAACCACATTTATCAAAATATCCCCTCGTAAAACAATACTCCGCGAATGTTTAAATACCTTAAAACAGTCGGTACCTTTAAACATAGATTCTTTATGGCGTCAAGTATTAAATAGGTATTCATGTTTCTCAGAAAATATTAAATACAGAAAAAAGTATCAGCAAACTATAAATTATTCATATATAGATTAATTGATTAATCGATATGTGAATAATTTGATTAAATTTGCAAGTTGATTGAATTTGTTTAATCAGTACTTTCTTGCATTTCTTCCTCATTTAAAGCTGATGTGTGCAAAATAAGAAATAAGGTAAACAAAAAATATAAATTTCTTATTTATCCCTCACATTTGAACTGCATTATAACAAATTTTATCCTTTTATCTAATACTTTGATATAGTTTACAACAGTAAGAAATTTGAAATTAGTTATCACAAATTCTTTAATCTGTGCGTATGTCGTTATATGCAGGCAGAGTTTTTTTATTAATGGTATAAAAAATGAAACACTTATTTTAATAATCACTGTAAAAATTTCTATCATGATTACAAATATTTTTATTTTTAATTACTCATTAAGTAACTAAAATTTTAACAGTGATCATCATAATTATAAATTCATTTTTCGTCTTTTTACTATGAATAAAATAATGATTCTTTTTAAAATACTGAACTGTCAAAAGAATACTTTTTTAAATAATGTTATATTTTCATATTTATGTGTGACTAAAATTATTGCAAAGATAGTTGATTTTTATTTTTCAAATATATAGTATTTACAAAGGAATAAAATGTATTAAATAAAATATTTAAATGAAATGCAAAATCTTAGAACTACGCAAACATACATTCAATTCTAAAATTCTCAGAATCTAAGTAATTATCTACTACTATGCTAAGATAAATTCAAGGAGCAAACATGCTTTCAAAATCCTTATTCCACAAACATTCCAAAATCAACTGATTTTAAATTGAGGAATATGCAAAATAATATCGTCAAAGGTTGAGCGTCCGCAAATTTCAATAGAAATTATAACAAATTTTCAAGGAAATTAGAGTAGGATAATAGAAGAGTTAATATGTTCCCTGATGTTTGGAATAATTTCTAAGTTACTGTTTAAAATTTGAAACGATAAAAGTATATTCTTTAAACCTGTGAAAGATTGAATGTGGAAAGAATTCAAACTTCATGCAAAAATTTAGATTTTATAAGATTAAACTACGGTTGAAAATGCTTAACCATCTTACATTTTATGGAAATAAAAAAAGACACGAAAAGACTTTCAAATTTAAATTTATATTAGAAATTTTTAATACTTCAGAAAAAATGACTCATGTTTTTAAAAACAATTCTGAAACTCTTATTTCATTCATTAAGTTACAATGTTTTTAATCAGATTTAAATTACACGATTAATTCATTTTTGTTTGAAGTTCACAACATGTAAATAACAAATTTGATCGTAATCATCTGCTTTCAGATGTAACAACTTAATGTTTCTTTAAAAATATTGTTCTAAAAGGAAAAAACCGATATTATTATATACCATTTTTCCTGTTTTAAATTCTTTTGTTATTACTCTATACATAAATTTTTTTTTTAATTTCTTACAGGTGTTATAATGATTAATAGTTGTAAGTCATTAAAATCAATTTCTTCAAATACTTAAAGTTTACAAAATATTTTATGTTTGTTAAAGTTGTATCATTAAATGAGCGTGAAATTAAAATTTATGTACTTAATTTCACTAAAAGCATTACATTTCCTTAAACTTTTATATATACAAATAAAGTGCATCCTTTATTTTTTATTTATTTGTAAATTATATGTTCATTCAAAATTATTTTTAAAATTTTAATCTCAGATTTTATATATTTTATCATACGTAATTTAAACACAATATTAAAAAGAGATATTAAATAAAAAATAATTATGAAATAAATATATAATTTAAATTTAACCCGTATTTTGAGTTTAATTTTGGTATAAAATATAAATACTGCAATGAATTATGGGAATTCTAAAAATAACGGATTTCATTCTAATTTGGACCTCAACTAAAATTAATTTGCTTTATCATGTTGCCTCATTTAATTTGCATAATTTTTACAAGTAAGAATGGAGAAATACATATAAATAGCAAAACTCAATAATTTAAATTAATTATGTGCTTTTGTCATATTTCTAATATTAACTCTCCTAAAATGGCAGTGAAAACTAAAAATATTTTATATTTTTATCAGCTTTTTCTTTCTCGCAACGATAAAAATCTTTAAAAATGATAGTTTCTAAGATATTCTTATTTAAAAATGCATACATGATGTGTAAAAAGTATTTTTAGTCAAACTATATTTGATTTAAAAAAGAAAGACTTTTGCATTTTTCGTTAATTTATATACTTCCTTATAAAATTTTAAAGCAAGTACAAACATCATACAAATTAAAAATGGCAGAAAAATAATTTTAAAAATTAAAACAAGTTTGATTAATTGATTATTATAATAAATAATAAAAAGTAAACTTTAAAAAAAGTTCATTTAAAAATGTCCGTTCATTTTAATTTTCAACCACATTTTATGACAGCAATTTGCATAATGACTGTTTTATATTACTTTTTTAATTCATTCAAAATGATAAGCTCTTTAATATATGTAAAAAAGCTTACATTATTGTCTAATTTAAGCATCTTGTTCAAAACCAGTCAAATGAGTGCTTAAATCGATTATTTGTCAGTGTATAATTATTCCAAATATTCATTTAACTTTTTTATGAACAACTTTAGGTCATATCCGCAAAAACTCCAGCAAATAATTATTATTTAAAGTCACCATAATTTTTATTATAATTGGCGCTTTTGTTCGCAAAATAACCATTTATTTGTTCTGGAAGAGTTGCTAAGTTAATTATTAATTTCTTCGAGCACAGATAATTTCAAACACTTCATAAAACTTCTTAATTATGTATTTGAAAGAATATGCGCGCTATTTTTATTTTTAACTTCCCTTTCAATGAAGTTTTTTTTCAAATACATAAAGTACATTAAATTTTTCTAATGTTTAATTAGGTTTTGAATTAATTTGAAAAACTTTTTTGAATTGGTTTTGGATGTGTAGGGAGAAATGTTATGTTTAGCACACATAAGTTTTTTCTATAGCATGTAATGAATAATTTAATACCAAAAGGCAATTGTAATGTTTTTCTTAATGTCTTTCAATCTGTTATTATATTTTTGGACAAATTTTATTAGATAGATTGAGGCAGTATTCCCGTGTCGCAAAAAAAAGAAATCTTTGAAAACTCCCACGCACCCACTCCGACAGAAAGGCATTCAGAAAGAGAAAACAAAATACCCATTAATTAACGATCACTGCTATTAAACCACAGATTTCTCATTCTGATGAAAGCACTCTTACAGTTAGACCACTCAAAGGCTGTTTTTCAATAGCTTTTAAAACATTTTCCTCGAGTAATGTTCTGAAAAGTTAATTTCACTAAAATTTTGTTATGAGTTACAACGAAGAATATGTATTAAATAGCGCTCTAGGCTCACAAAATCGCACCTCTAACTACTTTAAAAACTGGTGTAACAATCAGAGGCTTAAGAGAAACAGTCCCTTCACCCAAGTGGCTTTCTTTAATCTTGTCGATGAATCAGTGGAACGAAATGACATATCACAGTGTCTTAGCCTGATGGACCAATTAGACGGTGTCTTCTTTCATTTCGAATTACCAGTACATGTGAATAAACAAACAGACCTTTCTGCCTATTTGAGGCAATTGGCCCTTGAGAAAATTGGAGAGGTTCCACTTGATGCTGTTCAAGTCTACACATAGGGCAGTAGAGATGACTTTTTCCGGTCCGGCAGTGGTATTTTCATCAAATCTCAAGATCATGACTTAAAGCTTCAGAGGAGAGAAATCCCGATCACTGCTCGGTTTTTCGCAGTGAACTGATAGCCATTGATGAGGCCCTTGAGGTTTTTTCATCTCTTTCTTATGGAAAGGAGGTTTGGATTCTGTCTGACAGCAGAAGTGCAATTCAGCATCTGTGCAATTGACAAAGTGTTAGAGACAATATAGGAGTGACAATAGTTAACAAGTTAAAACGGCTTTCCATATCTCATCAGATTCATCTGCAGTGGATTCCTTCCCACCAACGACTTAGGTCGTCAGGAACAAACTATTCTCGCCCGATTTCGAAGTGGACATCTTAAAACCCTAAAATTTTCTAAGGGTTCCAGAACCTTTGAAACATGTACCAACTGCTTTACCGAGCAGGCTTCGCCTGAACATATCCTTGAATGCCTGGGGCTCTCCAGGCAGGACTTAGTTGACGACCCTCTTCTGGTTTTGGATTATTGTTGAGTGTACAACGTCATGGACCTGGTCTAGCGCTGCTGGCCTTTGGGGGCATGCAACAACAACATATGTATTAAAAGAAGCCTTATATTCGTACATTTTAGAATTAAAACCACAAATACAACTTTATTTGGTTATGTTGCAACTTTATAATTGAGGCGTGCATGTTAAACCATAATTAGTTTGTGTATGAATATTCACGTACTATTGTCCATATTGATAAGAAAATAAATAAATAGATAATAAAAATATTGACAGAATAACACTACAAATAAATATAAGTTCATTATAAAAATAATTATAAAATTACAATAAGATAGTTAAAAGTATTTATTTATCAATTCTCTGACTTTTCAATTTGAAGGCCGCCAAAACATTCTCTTCAAAAATTGTGTTTATTTTGCATATTTTAAGTCTATATGTAATAAAGAATCGAAATATTAATATTCCTTTTCCAGAAAATAATTTTTACATAGATTTTTATCATAAGAAACTTGTTGTCAGGAAAACCAATTTCAGATGTTATCAGAAAAAATTTCAATTGTATTATAATAAATTTTACTACCAAATTTAAAAAAATAAAACATAAGACTTAAGAAAATATAATGCACTCAGAAGAAAATACATCACTATCACCAAAAAACTATATCATTGCCACTATTAAAATTTAAAAAAAGTAAATCACATTCATAATATAAGTCATTAGAAATGCAGTGTCTCACAAAAGTGATGGGACACTTGTGCTTTACAAAAGGAAACTGTAATAAAATTAATTAAAAATACATGTACAAATTTTTGTGGGTGTGTTTCATACTTAAATTTAGTAACAATTATTACATAATATACATTTTGTCACAATATTAAAATATTAATTTAATAAAAATATAATTGGTTAGAACGGAGCAAAAAAATAGCTAACATAAGTGATGGGACACCATTAGATATGCAACAAAAATCGTCGGAAATAAGCAATAGAAATATTTTTTGGGTTTTTATTTTTACTCAAAAGCAATTGGCAATAATTTATAAAATCGTCTGCAGTATTTCTCTTCAGATTATTTTTGAATTTTTGTGTTTTTTAGCTGTGTGCAGCCATGAATGCTGAACGAAAAGAAGCTTCGCCTGAAATTCGAAAATTAGTTATTGATTTGCATATTGAAAGTGGAAAATCTATTAGAGAAACTGCTGAAATAGTTAACTTGAGTCATTCAACAGTTTTCAATATCATTAAACGATATAAAAGGAATCATATGATTCAGAATAAAAGAAGACATGGCCGACCAACAAAGCTATACAATGAAATAAAGCGAATTGTCGTTCGAATTATTAAAAAAAATCCAAGAATGAGTGCTCCTAAAGTTGCTGCTGATTTACAAGCATTATATGGAGTAATTGTTAATCCTGAGACTATTAGAAGAGTAATTCTATCTGGTGGATATCACTGTAGAATAGCCAAGAAAAAATTCTTCGGAAGTGAAAAGAATAGAACACTCAGACTGGCTTTCACAAAATCCAACATAAATAAAAATTCTGCTATACTCGTTATATATTATTTGTAAGCTATATTTGTTGATGAGAGTATATTTAATATATTTGATTCTGACGGTAGATTATTGGTGTGGAGAAAACCGAGGGAAGAATTTCGTAAACAGAACTTGGTCCCAACAGTAAAACATGGTGGAGGAGGAGTTATGGTATGGGGGTGTATGTCGTCCGCTGGAGTTGGTAATCTTGTTTTTATTAACAGTAAAATGGATCTGTACAAGTATATTGATATTCTAAAGCAAAATTCGAAATCATCAGCACGAAAATTGAACCTTCATAACGATTTTAAATTCTACATGGACAATAACCCCAAGCACACTGCTTTGAACGTTAGACTCTGGCTGTTGTATAAGTGTCCTGAAATAATAAAAACACCACCACAATTTCCAGACTTAAATCTCATGGAGAATATTTGGCAAAAATTGGAATTAAGAATTCGCAAACACATCAATTCTTCAAAACAACAAATAAATCGGTGCTTTAAGAAGAATGGGGTAAAATCATTCCATAAATCACAAAAAAATTAGTCAAATCCATCCTAAGAAGATTAAATCATGTTTTAAAAGTAAATGAAAATCCAACAAAATATTAAAACCTTTTAAAAAGTAAAATTTTTGGATAAATATTTGATGGAAAAGAAAGCGTCCCATCACTTTTGTGAGCTTTTTTTTTTTGCTCCGTTCTAAACAATTGTAGTTTTATTTAATTAATATTTTAATATTTTGACAAAATGTATGTAATAATTGTAACTAACTTTAAATATGAAACCCACCTTCAAAAAATTTGTCCATGTGTTTTTAATTAATTTTATTACAGTTTCCTTTTGGAAAGCACAAGTGTCCCATCACTTTTGTGAGACACTGTATGTACTCTGTCTATCACAGAACATTTTCTAACAGCCATTTTTGATTACAAAATGGCAGCAAATAACGAAACTTTTTAAATGGTTAAATATCAAGTGTTTCAAACACAGCAATATAGTGGACAATAAACTAACATCTGTTAGCCCAAACTTAAATATAACATTCCCTGTAATTTATTTTATTAGCTAAACGATGAAAAGGTTCTCTGCTCTCCTCAATAAAGATAAAAAAATAACCGCGAAAATCATGGAATGAGCAAATGTTGCTACATTCAAGTTGCCCATAAAAATCACGGTTTACAATAATATATTCTGAAGAATTTCTTCCTCTCTTATCATCTTTTTTTTAAACATCCATCTTTGATTTGCTGGTAAAGTTTTATGAAAAATTTTAAGAAATACAAATAGTAGTCATCATAATTATAAACCTTCAAAAATACGACATTGGACAAAAATTTGTATTTTTACATTTCTATATTTTTAGAATTTAAAATTACATTATTAAAAGAAACAAAAACTAAAAAAGTTTGAAACAAGAATAAATTTTAGACAAATAAATTTTCTTTCCTATTAAGGAAATTTTTGGTTTCCTTAGTTAGCTCTTGATGAAAAGAATTCTAATAGCAACGGTTTAAAATTTTTATAATTATTAAAATGTTAAACTAAATTAAACTACATTTAAAATAGTTGCTTTATTACTTTCAAAAAATTTTTATTTGTTTTGCCTATAGTTTTGATATAATCACTACAGCATTATAAAAATCTCTCTGTAATAAATTAAAACTTAGTATTTATTTTAACAAAAATTTGATTAGATAAAAATATAAACTTTAATTTTTATATTTATCTAATATTTTCGTTAAATAGTTATAGTTTAATATAGTTAATAAATTTTTACTTCATGTAATAAAGCAATTTATTCCTTCCACGTACTATTCAAACATTTTTTTTTTCGAATTTACTCACATAACTCTTAAACTAGTTAAATTTAAAAATGAAACAGTAATCATTTTTCTTGCACTAGCAAATTATTCAAACTTTTTTCACAGAAATAGCTTCTCATTTTTAAACTTTTGTAAAAAGTATTAACAACATTACATTTCATATTTATTTAATAAATAACATTCTCTTTTATTATTTTTAAATAAAACACTTTTACTTTAAAATAAAATAATGAAAATTTATTTTGTAATTAAATTAATTTTTGTAAAAATTGTAATAATAAAATGGCAATGCAATATAATTTAGTTAAAATTGATAAGAAAAAGAGCTGTCAGCTCGATCAAATTACATAATTTTAAAGAGCGTAAAGCAACCATTTTTTTACGAAATAAAAGCATTTGTATAGAGTTTTGCAAATGTCATGCATCATGTAAGTATTGATTAACTTTTTTTTATTTTAACGTTTTATATTTCTATGTTTTCTATCAAGAATAATCTAGTTAATTTAGAAATGAAAAATGTTAGAATATTTTAAATCTTTGAAAACAAAATAAAATATGCAAATGGCATTCATATTTAAAAAGTTACCCTTTTATCAAATAATGAATCATAATTCTTTTATTAAAATAAATGTCAAACATACAATTTACAGCATTTACATATATTTCCTAATAATCGCAAAACAATGAGATGCGAGTGAATACTTCAGAAAGCATGGAAAAATTCATTTCTGATTATTTGTATCGATAAAATTGCTTTAGAAAAGTCAAATTTTAATTTTCAGTCTGTTTTGCAGAGAAACATTGAGATACTTATCCTATGAAATGGAACAAATAACATTCTTTGTATGAGTGAGTATGTTTGAAGACAAAATGTTTCTTGAATAATTTTTTTTATCGCAAAAATTTAAATATTTTCAGAAAACAAATTACATTTTTCTTGTACATAAATTTATTTTTGATAAGCAAATTACATTGCAGAAATCAAAATATTAATCTTGTAATAAAATGACAAAAAGCACTTTTTCCGCGTATGTAAATTTGATTCTCAATAGCAAACTAATAAATATATTATGAGTTTGCTTTTAGCAGACAAAATATATTGATTCTATAACAATGACATACAGTACCTTTTCCTGTAAAGGTATAATTGTCTTTAAAGTCAAAGCATTATTTTAAACATATATTTTTCCACAAAAGTTAAGATATTAGTTTTCTAAACAAATGACAAGCAGTGGATTTCACAGTGTAGGTGTAATTGCCTCTCAAAGCCAGAATATTTGATTAACAAATAGCTCTCCTCCTGTGTAAATTTTTTAATTATCTTAAGATTTTATGTTTCAGCAGAAATTAAAATATCAATTTGCTAAATTAACAGACAACACTCTTACCAAAGTAAGTGTAATTATATCTAACCGATAAAATATTACCTTCTCATTTCATTTCAAGCCGAAACTAAAGTAATAATTTCACAGCAAAATGTTAAACAGCAAATACTTTCGGCTTATAAGTAATTGTCTTTGAAAGGCAAAATATTACCTGAAACGTTTCAGTTCTTCAGTAGAAATATTATCTTATAAGATTTTATCAGGATAAACAAAAATAGCACCTTTACTCTTACACGTAAATTTGCCTCTGAAAAGCAAAATATAACTTAAAAAGCTAAGTTTTTTTTTCACTTGCAGACATTACTTCTACTCATGTGGATGAAACTGATATCTGAAAATAAAAATATTATGTTCACAAATTGCTTCACAGGTTCTAGATGTAAAAGTTTCTATAAACCCAAAATTGGAAAGAAATCAACATATTTTCTGATGGCGATATTTCAATGACTTTTGCGAATTTTATTAAATAATCAGATAGAAATATCATTATTCATTTTCCCCAATGAAGTGAATTTTCCATTTAAAATACTTCTGAATCTTATTACACTAATAGGTAAAACAAAAGTCTTTTATCACGAATATATTATTGCAGAAATTATATGGATATAAATGAAAAAAAACAAATGATTATATGACATTTTGGTATTGAATTTCAATGCACGCTATATATATGAAAATTTAAATGTTTTTTTATTTTAATTTTTATATTATAATAAATTTAAAGAATTAATTAATGATAAATAAAAAGACAATTAAATTTAATATAAATGACAATTAAACACTATGCGTTGCAATTATTATGTTTAATAATTAAGTTGCTATAATTATTAGTTCAAATGATTTAATTGTTATTTAACTGCATTTATAAATAGAGTTATATTGTTGTTAAGCCCAAAGAAAAGAAAGCAGGAATGGATGTTTTATAAACTTTCAGTAAATACTGAAATAAGTATTTCATGTTTTGCTAAAAACAAAACACTTCATAGAAATTGTCAGTGCCTACCAAAGACAGAAATCTATAATTAAAATTTGATCAATATTCAAAATATCTCGTTCTTCCTTCTGAACTTGAAATAGATAAGAGCTCAAATGATTTTAAAACTTGTGAAATGCATGCTTTGTGGTATTACAAGTATTAAGCGAAAGTTTAAATGTATCAAATGAAAATATTAATAATTTTCGTGTTTTTATTATCGGATATAAATTTCAAATTTACTTTAAAATGCTTTATTTTTATTCAGTAAGCTATGATTTGAATTAAGAAATTTAATTTATATTTCTAAGATAATTTTCAACAAAAAAAATTAAAAAACTATATTTCCTTAATACTTAAATATCTCACTAAATTATCTTTACTAAATTTTTCTTACATTTTTAGAATGTATTTTCTATTTTTTTAAAAAAAATATAGATATATTTGGAAGAAAAGGAATGTACTGTTTAATTTTCAATTTCTACAACATGGATATATTTTTTTTCCTTTTTTATTTTTATGAAATTAATTGATAAACATTTGTAAACTCATAAAATGAAAATTTTAGGTGGTGTAATAATACAATTCCCAATGACAATGATCATTCAAATGAAAAAGATATTTTTGCCTCCCAATGGTATCTTAGAAAAAATTCGTGTTATCTTAAGTACTTAAAGAAATTGGTTTTATAGAGATATTTCACACTTGAGGATATTATAAATTTGTTTTATTGTTCAAAATGTGTAAGTATTCTGAATACAAATGTCTTGATGAGATTAAAGACGGATTATTTTTAATGATAAATAATATTTTTCCAATGGAAAAATAACATTTATTAATTGAAATATTTTGAATTGATGAAAATGTTAAAAACAGAAATTGATTGTAAGTTATGAAATATACAATTAAGTGCAAATATAAATCGCAAAATAAACTCTCGATGATTAAAATGGGGCATCGTGCGGTTTTAAAAACAGATTAATATAATGATATATCATATTAATTGATCGTGAAAATGCTCAATATTTTCTAAAACAAGTCATTCATTATACAATAAATGACTTGTATAAATATAAATCAATTTTACTTAATGTAAGCTAACATTACATTTGCATTTTCTGAATCAAAACTGTTTTGAGAAAAATGACTTTTTTATTTATTACATTAGTTTAAAAGGAATAAAATTTTAAATGCGTATTAATTGATAAATTTGAAATTTCATTCCTTGTTATTGAATATGTCTATTTAAATTGATAACTTTAAGTAAATTTTAGTGGAAAATGTATAATTATGCAACGTAAAAATGCTTGCCTGACTCATCAAAATCACAGTGAAATTTTGATTTTTGATTTCACAATATGTTTGTGGCTACGCATAGTAGATAATTTTAAGAAGGGAGAAAGAACTATACAACTCCGTTCTTGTAGCGAGTAGAGTTCCGAAGTAGTGTCAAAATGTTTACGTTAATAATAATAACAAAGCAGCTTTACAGATTTTTAAAACACTAATTTTGTTTTTAAATTAAAAACTAGCGTTGAAATTTCAAAATAAATTTAAGTCAGCCAAATACTAACATCCTACTATAAGTTTCAGTGTATTCCATATAACCGTTCTAAATTTACTCCCGACAAAATTTATTTTATTAAAACCACTAAGCATTTTTTAATTCAAGAAACTGATAATTGCTTATATTTAAAAATGTTTATATGGAGATTCCATAGACTTATTTAATAAACAAAAGCACATTTGAACAATTATAATCCTTTAAGAATACTGAAAGGTATATTAAATTTCATAAAGTATCACATGTGCACTAAGCTTTACCGGTAATAATTTATTAAGGTTTCGAATTTTGTGATAAAATCCTATTAAATCCTGTCACATTTATAAGCCAATGTAAGTAATTCATTATATTCTTGCTTTCAAATATTTTTTTGAAATAAATCAAACAGAAAAAAACTTCAATTATGAAAAAGCGTTAAATTTCTATAAAAAAATTTAAATAATTAGTTCAATAATTAAATTTACAAGGGGAAAACGATGGTAAATATTTTAACACTAATAATGATGACAAATAGGACATTTTCCATTCAAATTATTACTACAACTACAGTGATTTCCATAATCATGCTAACAAATACAATATTTTTTTTAAAAAATGTAATGAAAATACAAGAACATTTTCCAAAAGTAATAAACTCTTTTTGAAAAATTCTGACTTAGAAAATATTTTAAATAAATAGCATCCATTATCGGAAATACATTTTGGACAGCTCGTTCATATTTTTGCCCGAAACAACTGACAGTAAGAAATTACAAACAACGCCAAACTTATAGCTTTAATTTGATTAACGAGGAATAACCGATCAAATTAGTAGTTCAAGCAGTGGCAACGCATTTTTAGTTGAAAAAAGGAACGCCGTTTCTTTTTCCAAAGTACTGTAAACTTTTCGGCAAAAGCTTCAATTCTGTTAATGGACTTATAGAGGGAGTTATAATTTACTTCATTTCAAACACTGAGCAAAAGTGTCTATCGCTAATATACAATAACACAAAGTTTTAATTCTTAAAGCGAGTAAGTAATTTTGCTCTAGTAAACTTTAAGTTTACTGACTATATTTTTACCTTTTAGATAATTATTTTTAGTTTCTTTTTTAAATGTAAAAATATGAATATAATTTGTGTCTGTTATAAAATAAAATTATTCATAATAAACACAAAATGGTTATCAAATTTTATTACTTTATAAATCAATATTTTTTATTATTCAATCAAATTAAGTAAATCTATTTGATCTATCATTTATCATACTATTATCTAAGTCTATATAGTGTTTATTAAATGTGTCAATGCGCAAAACACATAATAACAAAACACCAATCTCAGTGACTACTTCTCTGCTATTTTTAGCTTTACAGGATATGGGTTTGAATCCCACTTCAGAAATGAATGCTACGGATATTAAGTACACATTTTAAATTGAATGTCGTGGTCAATTTAACTTTAGGTATAGAAAGCTGTCATATATCGTGCATCAAAATAATTGCGCAAAACTTAATTTTTTTAATAAAACTAATATTTCGAAAACAGACGACCGATGGTGGAGTGGTTATAATCCCTAACTCCGAAAGAGAGGCCCCGGATTTGAATCCTGGTTCAGGCAAGGATGTTCCTTACTCAGTGAGTGTGTGTGTGTTTCTTTATCCCTTCACTTTTTAGGGACGACGATGCACACCCACTGGGTGCCCCACTATTTAAGATGCCATCACGTTCGTCTCTTTTGGCGACCGATGGCGGAGTGGTTAGCGTCCCTAACTTCGAAACAGTAGGTCCAGGTTCGAATCCTGATTTGATCATGGATGTTCCTTTCTCTGTGTGTGCGTAGAGCAGTGTGAGGGTGAAGAAATTCGACAAGAAGTGTGAGGATTGGCTACCCTCTCACACAAGGAACTCGAGGAGATGCCTTGGGTGATTGTATTAATTTACGGCATCTTTCTTCATAATAAACGACCGAATATGCGAGAAAATAACTATTTCTAACTCTTCCGCAAAATAGTGGCTTTTTAAACGGAGAAGCAGCACGGATCTCTACCGGTAGTTTTGAGAAATAGTCTTGGAAATATTTCGAGTATATATAGGAGCGTAGCACCTGTCCTGAGACAGGAAATTGCAGTTCGCTGATTTTTCCGGCTATTGGGTTCGTGGCAAACGGGTTTTTAGGTATCTAAAAGGACTGTGGCATTGTGTGAGAATACATTTACTCCACAATTAATGTATGCAAGTGGCAATGAATGTATTTTTTCCTATTATTTTGAATTCCTATTAAAAATTGTATGAATGTGTGTGATCTAATGCTGAAATCCATCATATTGGTAACGGAGCGAATGCTTTCATTTACTAGTAGAATTCTCATGGAATGAATGTGTATTGTGTGTGAATGGTGCATATTGTGTAATGTGGCAATGGTCAAATACACCGCACAAAAAAATATAAAATTTAGGGAGGCGCCTAGCTGTCAATGCAAAAGTGGAAGTTTTGTATTCGGTCTTACTTAAATGCTAAGGCGGATAAGTACCAGCCTTGGGAGTCCAAAGTTAATGCCCTGCCGTTGGTCAGTGGAAATTTCGTTGAGGGCTAAAGATCCATGGAAACTGGGTGTGGCAGTGAAAACTGGGTATTGAAGACCCTGAACAACAGCAGGATTACAACTGAGAGTATGGACGAAGAGGGGTTAAAAATCCTCACCGGCAAGATTGATGAAGTTCTCTAGGATAAGGTCAAAGCTCGGGAGCCTGCATGAAGGCTGCGCAGGGTTTTGATCTATGACCTCCTGGGCACGGAGGATGAGGCCGAAGTCCTTGAGGGTCTTAGAACGCAGAATGAAATACCAGAAAGCCACATAAAGATGGTTTGTAAACTCATAGCAAAGGAGATGATAGACATTGGAGATTGGAAACGGCACCTTATGTCTCCAAACACTAGTGAAAAAGGGCCTATTAAGATCAAGACAGCGAAAGAAGGCAAAAATGTTAATACTGTAGTGGAGGAGTTGGCAACGGTACTGCGGGAAATCTGTAACAGAAGGCTCAAGCCTCGAACTAGTATGACAGCTAGAAAGCAAGTTCCGTGGTAGGATTATGAATTAACGACACTATAGAGTAAGAGCGAGCTCTGAGGAGGAGGTAGCAAAATTGTACCGACTATGAAGAACCTAAGACTCGAAAGACACTGTATAATAGATCTGATGCCCAGTACAAAATGCTTATTAATCAGTAAAAGGAGTCTGGCTGGCATAAGTTCTTCCTTAACATCATGCGGTCAAATATTTGATCGCTACCATACAAATTAGCAGTTGGGAATGCTATCAGAAGCACATCATTAAGTAGCACCAAATTATAGGATTGATCTCTTAGCGCAAGCGAAGTGGAAACCGTACAAGCAATTGTAGTTGGACTTTTCTCGGTGGACGAAACAGGTAGTGAAGATAACGTACAAATTGGCATGAGGAGACTAGCCGACTCCTGTATCTCTCGTGACAACGACTGACCCTTAACGAGAGTGGAAATCATGTCTGTCGTGAAATCTGTGGCTAAGAAAAAAGCATCAGGGCTCGATGAGATTCCTGTAGGGGTGGTACAGACTGTCTTCGAGGGAAATTTTGGAGTGTTTGTGCTACTCTTCATCAAGTGCCTATTTCTAAAGCATTTTCTAAGATCCTGGAAGCATGCCAAGTTAGTCCTGTTTAAGAAGCCGGGGAATGACGCGTTTGAAGCGCGCTCATACAGACCAATTTGTCTGCTCTCTAGCCCTGCAAAGTCTTGGATAAGCTCATAACTTAGAGGATATACTATCATCTGGTGAAGACTCAGGCACATCATCCTGCTCAACATGGCTTTAGGCCGGGCAGTTATTGTAACGCGGCACACGTATGTCTTAACGACACAATCATGTATTTCCACGAGCAGGGAAAGTACTTGAGCCTAATTTCGCTAGACATTAAGGGTGCTTTTGGCAGCATGTGGGGATCAGGAATATTGTTCTTCCTTAGTCAAGCACGATGTGATCACAATATTTATTTGTTGGTGAAGTCCTACTCTGAAAACCGTAAGATCATTCATAGCGGCTCGGGAATGAAATTTGAATTCGATTCCAGAAAAGGTATACCGCAGGGCTCATGTAGTGGACCACTATTTTGGAACTTAGTTGTGGACAGCGCATTGCGACTCGATATGATGTCAAATGATACGAAGGTCTTTGCCTTCACTGACGACATGTTGCTGGTCGCAGCTGGTGACTCAAGAGCAAAGCTCGAGAAAAATAGACACAGCCCTCAATACGATCAGCAAATTGGGTTTAGATATTTAAGCTGGTCTTCAACTCTCAAGCAAGATGGTAGCTCTCACGGTTACCAGGAAGCGCAAATTAAAGCGACTCCGGTATTTAGGTGAGATGGAGCCTCCATTAAATCAGTGCAGGATATTAAATTCTTGGGTGTTGTATATGATAGTGCGCTCACCTTCAATAACCATCTCAAGGAAATGAGGCAAACCATTGTGAATGTCACTATGGCGCTAGGATCCCCATTCCCTTTTTCTAGCGGCGTACATGAACATTGAATTTTCTTCAAAGGACAAATGATTAGGACTGTTTTTCTTAGCTGAATATTTATTTACGTATGTAACATCATTCGATTCAGTTTTCAAAGTTATAACAAGTACCAAAATTTAACGATTTAACTTCTAATAGCTTCTTTGTTATTTACAAAAAACTCTGAAAAAATAATAATATATTTTCAATGGAGTCTGAGTGACGCTACCCTTCTGGCAGCAACATTCTCCTCAGCAACAGAAGCGACATTTCCTCTGCACTGGCATCTGAGACTTCCATTTGCGGATACAAAATAATTAACATCTCATCACCTAAATGTAACAGAATTTCAGTTTTCATCACTACATCAAAAGGACGTTTCATGCTTTTTGTAAATGTTTCAAGAAAAACCTTCGAATATTTTCATGAAGCGAGATTTTATGTTGAAATTCGAATTCAAGCTTTCGATGGAAGCATTTTCTAACTTCAAGACAACACCAAAAATTAATGAAAAGCAGTAAGTGCCTAAATTTTACATCATTTATTAGATAATTTAATGCTTAAATAGCAACCTTTTGCGGAATTTCAAAATTTTAATTAGAACTTATTATATAACTTATTTTCTGAAACTTAAAATTCAATATTTTTCTTCTTTTCTAACTTGAAGATTTTTCTTAATTAACTAGTCATTAATCAAAAACTAATGATTGTATTGAGTGGATTTTTTGCAGCTTTAATCCTAAATTTCCGGTGATTAAATTCAGACAAAAAATTTTTTTCTGACTGCAATTGTGTTGATTTTTAATTAATTTTAAAGTAAGGTCATGATTTGAGTAAAAGTAAATACGTAAAAGTAGTTTACGTTTCTCAGCTACAATCTTTTGCTTTTAGTTTGTCATCATACATTTAATTATTATTACTTAAACTTGTTCTTTTGGTACATTATGTCTTTTTTTATTAGAATTTGATTGATATCAATATTTTTAGAATATGTTAGGTACTTGATTTTATATTAATTTTTAAGTACTTGCCGAAATAGTGTTTTATTTGTTTTTCTCCCTACGGTTCTTCAATCTCACTCTTAGTTTTTTTATGCTATTATCGTGTATATTTCTAAGTTCACTTTTAGCTTCTGTGCTTGCTCTTTCTTCAGTTCGTATCTTAACCCTTTTGGCACTAATTATTTTTGGTTTATTATAATATAAGCGAATTTTAATTAAGCCTGTATCTCAACTGCTATTACTCATAGAGACACAAGATTTTTCTCCTTGTATTAGATCCTTATTATCTTGTATTTTAATCTATTTAGAATTTTTAAATGCTGTTTGTATAAATTTTGACAAGCAGTTCAACAATTCCTCAAGATCCATTTGATTTTAGATCCAAATTCTCAGCTATCTTTCTACTTTTACATTTAAATTTAATTACAAAATAATCTCTTCAACAAAGTGTTATTAGTATAATTTCTAAACTAGATTAAAATATTAATTCTTCCATAATTATACCCATTTAAGCTATATATAAGATAAAGTTATTTGCTTTATAAATTAAAATAATTTTGGCACTTACGACTTACCCATCAGCATTATTCATCAGCCAAAATATGTAATTAAAGAAATAAACATGGACCATCCAGAGCAGATTGATTTTCCTTCTACCACTCCAACAAAAGAAACAGATAATTATTCTCTCAGACCTAGGCAAGGAATTAGAGCAAAAAGAATCTTAACCCAAGAGACAAGAATGACAACCAAGCCTGTAGTAAACTTAGAGAGAGTTCATTTATATTATGAAGATGATGTCTCGCTCTTCCCAGATGAAGAACCTAGCATCAATAAAGATAATGATAACAACATATATTATAACGATCAAGAACCTGAAAGTAAAATGTTGAAAAAGCTAAAGATTATAATTTGGCAAAAAAAATTTTTGAAATACGTATTATCGGAACACGAACGTCTAGAATCAGATAAAATTCTTAATCATCTAGAAAATTTAGTGGAATTAAATAAAAGAAAACCACACACACGAAGCATCTCTGAAGAATCAAATAAGAAACTCTCTACTCAAAATTACCTTCATGAACCATTTTCAAGCGTCAACACTAAACTGAATGAGATTTGAGAAATGCAATCAAAATTAGAAGTATCTATCACCGAAGAAGAGAATTAACCAAAGATGAGTACCCAAAAACCACTGTATAGTGAGGTATTAAAAAAGAGAATGAAAAAAGAAAAAGCTACCACAGTCATAGTTCTGCCCAAAAAAGGTATCTCTCCAGAAATTCATAAGGAAAAACTTGTTAACTTTTTTTATTTAAAGGTTTTTGGTATTCCTTAGGCATGAATGTACTGGACTTCGAAAAATTGCTAAGCAGCCATTATAGTTATGATGAGGGACTTAAAGCCAATCTTGGTTCATTCCACTGAGACGACAATTACAGTTAAAATTACAGTTTATTCCGAACTATTTAATATTATTTCAGCATACAATCCACCACCAAACTCCCGTTCCACCGTCTCTGTCCCAAACGACATTTCATCACTCTTAATGAATTAGATACAATTGTCAGAAAAATACAAATAGAAAATTTCCTCATCGGAGCAGATCTAAATGCCCACAGTATTAACTGGGGTTATCAACATAATGATGCAACGGGTGAACTCGTACAAGATTTTATTATGTCTAATAACATATTTCTTCTTAATAACCCTAACCCACCACCTACATATCTTAATCGATTACAACAAGGTTGGCCTGATTTAACTTTAGTATCTTATGGAAACTTAGCGAATACTATAGATTGGAACGTTTTAGAAGAGACACTCAGTGATCATCGATACACATCAATCACCCTTAATAAAGTTACCAAATGCTTGAAGATAAAAAAATACAAGACATCTTACGGAAAACTCGCCAAATTTTTAAATCTGCTCAGTCTTTATATTCAAGATTTCCAAAAGTCTATTGATACAGCAAACACAAATACTAAATTAGAAAACATAACTTCAAGACTACAAAGTACAATATCCGAATGCTGCTCAAAATCTTTCAAAATCTAAAAGCAAAGTTTAAGTGTTAAACCTACTTGGTAGTCTTTATCACAGGAAATCAAAAAGAAAGAACTCAAGGCCATAAGGAGAAAAATTCAAGGAGGTCAACAAAATGAAAAAGAACAGTTCTGTAACATCTATAAAAGCAAAGTGGCTTCTTATAATAAATTAATTAGAACTGCCAAGAAAAATGCGTGGGTAAATTTCTGCTCAGCAGCAAAAGTCCCATTTGGGAAAGTATACAAATCAGCGTTCAACAAAAGTATTCCACTCTCCAACCTTTTTAACCCATCTTCAAACATATTTAAAGGCTCTCAACTTGACACAGCAAATAAGATCCTTCAAGATCTCTTCCCAGAACATCCAATTCCCTTATCTTTGCAACCACCTTTTGATATTGAATTTACTCCGAATGATATACCTTTTAGCCAGGAGGAACTTCCACGAAGAATAAAGTCTCTACCAAGTAGTAAAGCACGAGGATATGATGGAATAGATAAATCAATCCTTAAGAGCATACATAATAGCTTTGCAGACCTGCTATACAAACTCCTAAACAAATGCTTATATATGTCTTATTTTCCCAAGTGTCTTAAAATAGTCATAATTATATTATTTCATAAAGAAGGTAAAAATAAATATGATGTACAATCCTATTTAGACCGATCTCTTTCCTACCCACTATTGGTAAACTCGTAGAGAAAATAACAGCAAAACGACTTAATTATTACTTGGAATCTACTGGCCATTTTAATTGCAACCAATTTGGCTTTCGTCAAGGCAGTAAAGTGAACGATGCTCTTATGACACTCATTAATAAGATTAACTTATGCAGAGCTGCAAAATTACACACTGCCGTAATTACGATTGATATCAAAAGAGTCTTCGATACAGTTCAACATTACAAATTAAAACAAATATTAGAAACCACAAAATGCCCTTACAACATTAAAAAATTACTTAACAGTAATCTTGAAGATAGAAGAATCATTATGCCAACTAATGATGGTTTATCCAGCAAGGAACAAATTATTGGTTGCCCACAAGGCTCTTGTAGTTGCCCCATTCTATGGAATTTAATTGCAGGTATAGCCCTTAAAAAGAACTGGAGTGATATTGGAAAACAACATGATCCAGAAAGCATGATACATCTTCAAGCATTTACTGATAATTTCACTTTCGTGGTAGCGGCAAAGAGTAAGAAAAAATCAGACAAAGTAGCATCAGAGGCACTAGTTCATTTTAAAAAATGGTCAGATGATAATTTTCTTCAAATTTCGCTAAAAAAACCAAATATATTCTAATAGCAAAGCTTAAATGTGGTCCACAAATTTTTGGGGAAAAAAGCAGAGTGATGAGAAAAGACACAATTAAGCTTCTAGGAGTAATAATTGACAAAAAGTTAAACTTCATAGTACATCTAAAATCACAGGCCAATATAGCTTTGGCATTACAGCAAAAGCTCTTAAGGATAGCAGGGTACAATTGGGGAATTTTCCAAAGACACAGAGGTATCTTACTATATTAAACTGTAATAGAGAAAATGTTAGCACATGGGGCAGCAATTTGAGAAACGCCATTAACAACAAAGACAAAACAATTACTTACTTCTATTCAATAGAGATTTTTGCTTAACATCACTGGTACGTTTAGAATGACTCCTACAGCAGTTCTTCAAGTTATAACTGGAATACCTCCTCTCTACCTAAAAATAGAAGCCGAGACTAAGTTTATAAGGTATGCAAGGGCACAAATTCCTTGTGAAGTTGATCTTATTCTTCCTGCACCACAAATTTTACTGAGAAAGTTATAAAAGGAGAAACAATCCACCCTGGAGGCTTCACAACTGAGAGCAAACTAAGAATACATGAGCAAAACCATATACCATGTTACAATGAAGTCTTCCTACCAATTTTCACAGATGGCTCAAAAATAGAAGAAAGAGTTAAATCCGGAATAGTAGTATACTCTGAACTCGGATTCCAAAGTACTTAGAGTACTGAGCTACAACCCGAGAACACAGGATACCAAGCTGAAGTATGTGCTCTGCGTAAAGCCATTCAAGTAGCTGCTTCACAACCTCTTCCAGCAAACATCTGGTCAGATAGTCACAAGCATGCCTTAAATCTTTATCTAATCCTCTTAACAAATGTCCTATGGTATGAGAAATGCAAGATCTCCAAACAATAGCAGATAATATTAGGATTGGTTGGGTAAAAGCCCATCAAAGTACAGAAGGAAATGAGGATGCGGACAGACTTGCAAAAGCGGCTGCACTATCAAGTAATTCTTCTCAGGTCCTACCATTACCACGTTTTCATACCAAATCTTTACTTGATAATTGGATAATACATCGTTGGCAGGAAGATTGGGATAATGGAATAACTAGAAGAAATGTTCACGAGATGATACCGAAAATTAGCAGGAAAACGCTTAACTGGACTAGGAATGAGCAACTTTTCTTTAAGGGCCACGGACCATTTCCATCTTACTTCCACAAATTCCTCATTTCTGATTCCAAAGGTTGCACTTGTAGAAAAGAAGGCAATCCACTCCACTTCTTGGCAACCTGTTCCTTAACATTATCTTGTCATTTAGCCATACCCAGTGAAAATTGGAAGTTCCTCTGGAAGAAGAGAGATCTGAGAAATCGTACAGCGAGAGCAAAATTAAATAAAACAGTTGAATTCTTAATAAACAATGAAAACTTAGTTTGTTGGACTGGGAACTCTTTTACAACTTAGCTAAAAACATGTATTAGATGATGTTGTTCATGGTATTTAGTTTATTAGGTTGCACAAATAACTCAACAAGGTTCAGCATCTAATGGATATTTTATTAGCGTACAGCATCGATTGTATCAGAGAAGAGAGTCTAACATGGCGCTCAAAAATCAACATGTTTTTTCAAGTACAGTTCGGTTTCCAGTTAACAATGACATAAACATTTAAAAGATATAAAAGTAAAATTACATAAAACCGAAATATAAATTACTACAATTATTACAAAAATTAACAATATTTAATTGCTTTTGAATAAAATAAACTTAACATTTATTACTTAAGGAAATAGAATTAATTTGTTTTCTTTATAACCCTGTCAGGCATCATTCAATCAATTTGAGAAAGCTGTTTGACAGGTACAGCCATCTAGTGGCAAAAATAACAACTGTTGTCCTTACATTACTCCCTCACCAGTAACTGAGTTACGATAATCAGATAATCATGGTAGGGGAGAAGTTAAATTATAGATATATATTCAATACAACGTTAAGTTCAATGTGTATACTACTATGGACACTGTACTAAAATGATAAATACTATAAATGAAACATTATAATTTAGTAAATAAAAATTAAATCAAAATATCCTTGCACACACATATATATATTAAGGAGGAAATAATTTATATAATACAAAAAATGAAACTAGAATGAATCTTATTCTCTTATCAGGTATTACTAATATGCAAAAATTTCAGGATCTATTAATTAACAAGATATATGAATATATTCACACAAGATATCTTAAAGATCAGGACATTTTACTTAAATCTGATGCTGAAAAGAAAATCTCTATATATAATTGTGTGAAATACTATATACACAAAATATGCCATAAATCCATACATACATTATCTACTAGTTAATATTTACAGTCAATGTGATATGCTTTCAATAACATGAAATAAAGAACACAAATGATTTTGTAATCAATAATGTTGTGACATGTATAATGCATTAGGTAATAAAATTGGATAAATGTTAATATTTGATACTGTTATATGAGAGAGAGAATACCCAAAATTACACAATTAAGTATAATTCCTACATAGAGAAATGTATCATTAAATAATTTGTATATCAGAAGAATAATTTCAAAGAGAAATATAATATAATAAGAATAATTTGTATCATAAAAATAATTATATAAGCATACTAAATTCAGAAGATAAAGTATATATGTTGATACAGGAGAAATTATACGAAAATTAATATATTGATGCAAATAATGCAAAATAAATTCAAACAATAAAAAAATCATATTCATGTACTATAAAGGAAGATATTTTTTTACAAGAAATAAACAATTGTTACAGATAAGATGGGGGGAGAATTATAATAAATATATACATACATATACCTAATTATCCATATTTTATTACATGCCATATTTAATTTGCTTGTCTATACAATATAATGTAATACTCAGTTCGTCGATCACTACATTCAATAGAATGAAGCGCATAACTATATTTGCAATATTATGTTATTTGGCAAAATTTAAAGGTAACCAATATAATATGGTGAAATTATTTATGTATCTATATATCCACAACATAATTACACACTGAATAACTTTTGATGCAGAATATAATTGAGGAAAAGGTATCACATAAAATTTTAATCTCTAAACCTTACTGGTTGTTTTATTTTTCGACCACACCTGGAAGTTGTTTGATTATTAATTGGAAGGTGTGGATTTCTGTGATCTGAATTCTAATTTGTTTGTTTAGCTGTTGCCTGCTCGTTAACTTTGTCCATGACCAACAAATAGGCAGGTTTTAGACGGTCAATTGAGATGTTCACATTTTTCTCTTTCATTGACAACGTGAAGAATTTATCAAAACGTTCAACTACCCTATATGGTCCTTGATAAGGTGGTTCGAGAGCCTTTCTCACTCTGTCTATTCTTACAAAAGCATGAGAACAAGACCTTAGATCTTTATGTACAAATGTTCTTTGCTGCTTGACACTACCTGACGGTACTGGTTTCAGATGCTCCATGAACTTCTGTAACTGTGAGACAAAGGTTTCTTGGTCCATTTTGATGGTAGGTGGGTCGAAGAATTCTCCTGGTAACTTGATGCTTGAACCATACACCATTTGTGCAATTGAGTGGTTTGTGGCTGGTCTAATGACAGCTCTCAAACCAAGTAGTACTGTAGGTAGGGATTCAGTCCATCTTATGTTGTTATGTGCTTTTATAGCACCTTTCAGGATCCTATGTTGTCTCTCTATTTTTCCGTTACATTGAGGGTGATATGAGGTAGTATGCGATACTTTAGCACCACATATAGCAGCAAGATATCTGAATAATTGGGATTCAAATTGTCTTCCTCTATCTGTTATAATTTGAGCAGGGACACCAAACCTGCTAATCCAGTTGTTGTAGAAAGCCCTACTAACTATTTCAGCTCTTATGTCAGGTAAAGGAATTGCTTCTATCCATGAAGAATACCGATCAATGCAAGTTAGGCAGTATTCCATGCCTTCCGAAGGTGGTAGAGGGCCAATCAAATCTATGTGTACTACACTAAATCTTAAATCTGGAAATTGGTATTCTCCAAATTTTGACTTGGTGTGTCTGTTTACTTTGCATTTCTGACATCTGATACATGTCTTTGCCCATGCTGCTACTTGCTTCTTCATATCTGGCCAAATGAATTTTTCAGTCATCTGTTTGATGGTGCTTTTAACTCCAGGATGAGAAAAACCGTGTATTTGTCGAAACATATCCATTCGAAATTCCTCTGGAATGTAAGGCCTAATATTTGGTGTTGAGATATCACACCATAGTGTCTTTCCTGGTGGAAACGTTGATGGTTTAAACTGTAAAGATGGACTTTCCTGCATTAATTGTTGTAACTCTTTATCATGCACCTGATTTTCTGCTATGGCATCATAGTCAATGATCGAGACAGATTCAATTCGCGATAAAGCATCAGCAACTACATTACCTTTGCCTTCAATATGTTGAATATTAGTGGAAAATTCAGAAATATATTGTAGTTGTCGTAGCTGCCTTGGTGATGCTTTTTCATTTTTCTGTCGAAATGCAAACGTGAGAGGCTTGTGATCAGTATAGATAGTGAAATCGTTGCATTCTAACAGATGTTTGAAGTGTTTTACAGAAAGGTATATTCCCAATAGTTCTCTGTCATAGGTACTATACTTTCTCTGTGTATCATTCAGTTTTTTGGAGTAGAAAGCTATTGGCTTCCAGCTCTTATTTTCATACTGTTGAAGTACTGAGCCAACTGCAAAATCTGATGCATCAGTGCAAAGTGATAAAGGCAATCCAGATCTTGGAAATGATAGAAGAGCAGCTTCAGCAAGATCAGCTTTACATTTTTCAAAGCTCCTTATTGTGTCATCAGTCCAAGGCACTTTTCTGCGGTCCTTCTTTCTTGCTCCTTTCAGCAGTTCATGCAGAGGTGCTTGGGTCTTTGCTGCATCCTTCAGGTATCTTCTATAGAAATTTATCATACCAAGAAATGATCGCAAGTCATGAATAGTTGATGGTAATTTGTAGTTTGTAATGGCTTCAATTTTATCTGGTAATGGGCGAGAACCTTCTGCAGTGATTAGATATCCCAAATATTCAACTTGGTCAGCTCCCATCACTGATTTGGAAATATTAATCCGAAGTCCATATTGCTGAAATCTTTCAAACACCATTTTTAGATGCTTCTAATGCTCTTCTTCTGAAGAGGAAGCCACAAGTACATCATCAAGATAAGGAAATACAAAATCCAGTCCAAATAGTACTTCCGTAATGAAACGCTGAAAGGTTGAAGGTGCATTTCTTAGACCAAAACTCATTACATTGAACTCATATAGCCCAAATGGAGTGGTTATGGCAGTTTTTTGTTTATCATTCTCAGCAATAGGTATCTGATAGTATGCCTTTACTAAATCTATCTTAGAAAAAATTATTTTATCCTTCAGGATATAGTGGAAATCCTCGATTCTAGGAATTGGATACCTATCTGGCACTGTTTGTGCATTTAATCGCCGATAATCGCCACATGGTCTTAATGTGCCATCCTTCTTATTTACTAGGTGTAGTGGACTAGCCCACTGAGATTTAGAGGGTCTGATAATGTCATTGTCCAGCATAAACTGAAATTCCTGCTTTGCCAGCTTCAATTTATCAGGTGCCAGCTGTCTCGCCTTTGAATAAACTGGTTGGCCAGTTGTAATGATATGGTGCTCTACACCATGCTTCACAACTCTGTTTACCAAGTTAGGTTTGGTTAAGTCAGGGTAAGATTTAAGCAAGTTGAAATATTTGGAGGTTTTGTTGACAGTACTGAGATCATAATTTCCTTCGATAGAAGCAACTTCCCCTTTTGTTGAAAGGTTTGTTACCCCATCAATTAATTTCCTGTTGTGTATATCTATTAATAATTTAAACTTTTGGAGAAAATCAGCACCTATGATTCCTTGGTTAACCTTGGCAACAATGAATGGCCACTGAAATGGGCGTCTTAGGCCTAGGTCCAGTGTTAGCATTTTCACACCATATGTTAATATCTCTGTGCCATTTGCAGCATATAATTTATATTTAGAGACTTGGCACTCACCTTTTGTTTTAGTCCAAGGGAGAATAGAAACATCGGCTCCACTATCAACAAGAAATTTGCAACCAGTTTCTCTATCCCTGACAAATAACCGGTATTTGCGGCCCAACGTTTCAGCAGCAGGACTCCCCGCAGCGTCTACTGCTGGGACTGGTTTCCCGACTCATTCCAACTACATGGCTGTATGCATTTGTCGGGGAGGCATTTCTTCCCGAATTTGAAGTGGTAATAGCAGAATTTCCCTTGTGGATTGTAGCGGCGTCTCGATTTGCTACGACTCCTACTCCTCTGATGGTGATGAGGACTTGCTGCAGCTCATTGAGGCTCCGGGACTTTTGCTGCAGCTTCATTGAGGCAATTTGGCATTCAAGTGAAGCAATTTTAGCCAGGAGTTGGTCCACTCCCACAGAGTCCTTCTGTACTGCCGCAACATCCATTGTTCTCGGTCCCATCTCAATGATCTTATTAGCCATAGTCGCCAGTTTATCGAGGTTCTCTTCACTAACGATGATGACCCCCTTGACTGATCCCCTTGACCCTCAGGCATCTTATATAGCCACAGCGTGCGCAATGCTTTGTCTGAAACGTCAGTACCAGCGAGGGCACGCATTTTTCTGAGGAGTTGACTCGGTAACTAGTCCCCTAACTCAAGTCCTGTTAGAAGCCGTTTGATTTTTTTTATTTTCGCTTTCTACGAAAATTTGTAGCAGTCGTTCCTTTGCTGCCGAATATTTGTTCGGAGAAGGATCCTTCACAATGTCCCAAATATCATCCAGAATTTTTGGTTCTAACTGAGCGACGAGGTGGCTGAACATGGTCTCCTCCGAGATAATTCTACAGATATTGAACTGCGCTTCAACCTGGTAAAACCATATTTCAGGTTTGTCGAACCAGAACGGCAGTATTTTTATACTCACGCCACTTGCTTCGAATGTTTCCGTGTCGGGCATTTTGAATTATTAACCAGATTGAAGTCACACGTCCTAGTCACCAATTATTAGATTGATGTTGTTCATAGTATTTTGTTTCTTAGGTTGCGTAAATAACTCAACAAGGTTCAGCATCTAATAGATATTTTATTAGCGTACAGCATCGATTGTATCAGAGAAGAGAGTTTAACATGACGCTCAAAAATCAACATGTTTTTTCAAGTACAGTTCGGTTTCCAGTTAACAATGACATAAACAGTTAAAAGATATAAAAGTAAAATTACATAAAACCGAAATATAAATTACTACAATTATTACAAAAATTAACAATATTTAATTGCTTTTGTATAAAATAAACTTAACATTTATTACTTAAGGAAATAGAATTAATTTGTTTTCTTTATAACCCTGTCAGGCATCATTCAATCAATTTGAGAAAGCTGTTTGACAGGTACAGCCATCTAGTGGCAAAAATAACAACTGTTGTCCTTACACATGTATGACCAAAGTAAGGTTCTGTCTTTGTAAATATCAAAAACTTTTTGAATATGATGTATAAATTTTAATTTAATTATTATCAAGAAATTTGCATAATTACAATTATTATGTTAACTGTATATAATTCATCATAGACTCCATTATATTGTCATCTTGCTTTCATCTTTACACTTAACCGGAATTTGATTATGTACTTAAAGACGTGTTGTAAGATAATTATGTTCAACTGTTGTAAAAAATTTTATAATGTCATTTTTTAATATGTTTTTAAATAAAAGTCCCAGCAGCTCCCATTAAACTGGTAAAGCTCCTTGGAGTTAGGTACAGGGAAGTTCGCTGGTGTCAATGTCAATGTCACTATGGCGCTGCAACGTATGGCGAGAGTGTTGTTGGGTGTGAGCCCGAACTTCTCAAACGCCTTTATAGGAGCGGCACAGAACGAATGATTTTATTCGATGTGGGTGCATGGGGACACAGACTGGATTATAAGACCTTCTGTGGCCACCTCCAGAGTGTGCAGAGACTAAAACTCATAGCTATCACCAGATTCTACAGAACTGTATCCACACCTGCAATACAAGTGCTAGTGGGTGTTCTACCGCTAGACATAAAGGCAAGCAAAAAATATGCAAAATTCATGGTATTGGTAGAACGCAGGCCATATCTCTTCTACGAGGTTAATCTGTGGCCAGAAAATGTTGAGCAGAGGGTTGACATCTGGAAGTGTCAATCAGCGTTAAGAAGCAGCGTACCTTTCGATAACGAAAGGTCAACTTTTGAGGATCTTGAAATTTATACACATGGATTAGGCATTGATGGTAAAATAGGTTTAGGATTCACCATCTTCTACTTTGGGTCTGAAATTTATAATAACGGTGCCAGACTTGGTGACGCGAACTCTGCCTTTCAGGCGAAGATTTCGGCACTAGGAATGGCACTAGATTGGCTCAAAGACAGACCAGGCAATGACACTGGTCATACATACAGTGATTCGATGTCATCCCTATACTCACTGGCCGATTCTAATAACCAGAACATCTTGGTTAATAAGGTAAAGGACTCTTATTGAGAAGCCTGTAGTGGTAGAGAAGTTCACTTGCACTATATACGTGCTCATGCTGAAACTTTTGATAATGAAAGAGCAGATGAATTAGCCAAAGAGGCATTGGGTCTACCAGAACCAACGCTGAACCTATTACATCCAAGGTCACGCCTTTTAAAGTTGTTGTATAAAGAAGTACTGCGGGTATGGCAGGCGAGATGGGAATGTTGTGAGGTTGACCAACAGACCTATAAATTCTGTGGAAGTGTGTCCGAAAAAAGAACATTCGGTAATGCTATCATTGGTCAAATAGTAACTGGTCACCGAAGTGTCCCGGAATATCTTCATAAACGAGGATGATATCCGATAAGTCAGTTATGTCTCTCATGCAATGTGGTGGGAGACTGTCTCTACTTTGTGCTGTCTTGTACTAGGATCCAAAGAATTGATCTGGTGTATGATAGTGAAAACTTGAGTACTATCTTGGACAGGCGCAACTGGACGATCTTGAAAAGGATCGTGTCCATTGCGTCGGATGACATTCCAGTGATGAAATACCAGCGGGCTTCTGATGACGGTCCAGTCGAAGACTGGGACATAGAGAAATAGTCTAGGAATTGATGGAAATAGCACAGCATAGGAATTGACGGTAGGGTACCAAGCAAATCTTCCACGAGGTGTACCATTTAATGCCAAATCTAAGAGTGGGTGTCAGCGATACTTCTCGCCTCATCAAAGTATGTTTCTGTCACTCCTCTACCGAAGCAGGTGGCGTCTGTGGGATGGTAAATTATAGTTTATCAGCTTGTCGAGTCTAGTTTTATACTAGTTATAGAAGCCTCAGCTTCTGGCACTAAGCCTAGACAACTTGATCCCCTCCTGCCCTGCTCCTGTGTTAGTGTGTTTCTTTTTATCCTTTCACTACTGTATAAGATGACATCACGTTGACATGCCCCTTGTAGCGCTGAAGGGGTATATCCTAAGTGCAGCCTGGCATATATATATATATATATATATATATATATATATATATATATATATATATATATATATATATATATATATATATATATATATATATATATATATATATATATATATATATATATATATATATATATATATATATATATATATATATATATAAATGCAAAGTTAGATATAGGACTAAAAAGCACAAGAATATATAAAATATTTAAGTTTAGCAATACATTTAGCGCAAAAGCAGCTAGAATAGTATTACTAAGATATAGTTAATAGTATATTTTATAAAATATAATGAATATAATGAAACAAAATACAATGAAAAATGCCAAATGGAGAATAATACATTGAAAATATTAAATACCAAATGTAGAATATTAAATGGAAAACAAAACATTGAAAAGAATTACATTGAAAATACTTGAAAGAAATTTCAAGGAAAATATCAAAGAAAGATAGATATAAATGGAATAAAGTACCAATATGGCCAGCTTCGTCAGGGGGTGTTGACCACATTGGCACAAATTATGGCTTTTCTGCAATGGCCCAAGACTTTATTCCATTTATATCTATCTTTCTTTGGTATTTTCTTTGAAATTTCTTCGAGTATTTTCAATGTAATTCTTTTCAATGTATTGTTTTCCATTTAATATATTCAATGTATCGTTTTCCATTTAATATATTCAATGTATCGTTTTCCATTTAATATATTCAATGTATTGTTTTCCATTTAATATTCTACATTTGGCATTTAATATTTTCAATGTACTATTCTCCATTTGGCATTTTTCATTGTATTTTGTTTCATTATATTCATTGTATTTTATAAAATGTACTATTAACTATATATATATATATATATATATATATAGATAGATAGATAGATAGATAGATAGATAGATAGATAGATAGATAGATAGATAGATAGATAGATAGATAGATAGATATAGATATGTATATATAGTTAATAGTATATTTTATAAAATACATATAAAATACATACATACATACATATATATATATATATATATATATATGTATATATATATATATATATATGTATATATATATATATATATATATATATATATATATATATATATATATATATATATATATATATATATATATAAGACATTTACTAATCAAAATTAACTTCAAATTTTATAATCTCTAAGTTATTCAATTTAATTTAAGTAGTATACTTTTCAGTAAATTTAAACTAGGAAAGATGCATAAAATAAAAACCATTTTTACTTCCTTTTTTAAATATTTGAAATACTTGTGTAATTAAAATTACTTTAAATATTGAGGACATTAGGAACTGCTTAATTATTGGGAAAGCAAAATTCTTTGAATATTTTTAACTTTTCTTAGAAAATAATTTAATTTATAATTCATGTCTTCATCTTTTTTTAGCTGGTAGATTTGCAGAGAATACAACGGCAAAAAATAAAAATTGGAAAGAAGGAACAATTTTATTTGTAAAAATATTCTCTTAAGAGAAAAAAAACTACAAAAATCCAGCTTTAATTTATTATTTATTTGTGGCTTATTTAATTATGAAATTGGTTCTAAAGTTAGTTGTATTTAAGGATCTAGAATAATTACATTCACTTTATTGAGGTTTCATTAATATGTGCACAGTTAATGCTACGAATTTAATTTACATTTGAGAACTTGGAATAATTTTAGGATCTCCTTAGCTAAATAATCGAAGATTTAAATCAATTTTGTGAAAATAAGTAAAATGAAGTTTCTTAAATTCTGTAAAATTATCTAACTTATCATAACAGTGTGGCTACGTTTCTAATGCACTTTTTAAAAACCATATATAAAATCAAAAAATGTTGAAAAATGGTTACACACAATATCTTAATTATATAGTATGATGTTACTATAGTACAATATTAAAAGTATAATGATATATTATGTTAATTAAATACTTATAGTTTTTAATTTACTTATTTTACGTCTAGATTTCTTTTACATCTAGATGTTACTTCTAGATTCTTTATTTCTTGAGTCTTTATAAAATAATCACAAAATTATAGCTTGCATTTTAATTAGCATTGTTTTTTAATTCTTATTATTGAAATACTATCACTAGCTCAGATTATTTAAAATGATTCCTATTTTACAATTTATATTCAAGTCTATTATAAATACCTTAATTCAAGGTATTATGAGAGTCTGAAAAAAATATTAAAGAACACATCATTTTGCAAAAATTTTTAAAAAAGAACTTTGCATAATTTTATTTCACTAAACATATTATTGAGGGATTTTTTTGCTTTTGTTCATAGAAAACAAAAGTGCATAAATATAAAAACGGTTTATCATATATAACAGCAAATTATCGTATTTTTCTGTGCATAAAATTATGTTTTAATTCACAGTTTATAATGTTACAATGTGTGTCAATTCCAGGAGTTAAAAATTAAATGTTAGTAAAGCAAAGCAGACATTTTTATTGTTAATTATCCTTTAAAACCATTTCACGTTGATTTTTCTGGCAAAGAAGCAGCTGATCCCTGGGCCGTCGCGAACTTATTTCTCAAACCAGACCTGATACCATAGTAGCCAAACTGGTTCTGACGTCACAAACGAGATCCGTTAATTTTGGATGATTCTCGTAGAAAACACATTGTTTGTATACATGTTTACTTTTGAATGAGAAATTTAATTGCTATATTAAATAAATTTTGATTGATTTCAGCAAGAAAATATCAGCAAAATCTTTGTGGTCATTTTGAAAGGTAAGTTATTATTTTTATTCAATTTAAATGACAAATTTTGAACCCTTTCTTGAAAGTACTTCAAAAATGAAACGTTGTATACCAAAAATAATGCTTCCTAAATAATTTCTTTCCTTTGCCTTTTAGTTTTACTTTTCTATATTGTACTTCATTTTAATATAAATAGAAATTTATGTTGTCATGGACTTGCAATTAATTTAGAGGAAATCACAGAAGCATTTGAAATCTTTATCAGAACTGCTTATTTTGTGTTTGATGTTACGATATAACTTTAGTCAAAACAAAATATTAAGCAATTTGAATTGAATGAATTTTTCTACAATTATGTTTTATTTATGTAGAAACTTTAAATGAAATAATTATTTATTTACATAATAATATTTCTAAATTATTCAAGAAAAGATATAAACAAATGAAAGATAAATCTTAAATAATCTTATCAATATACAGGGTGTCCAGAAAAGGACTTTCTGATTTCAAAATTAAATATCTCGAAAACGAAGATTGATAGAGGAATGCAGTAAACGGTATGTTTATAGTAAAAACTGTAAGAATATAATACATCAGTTTGAAATAATAGTTACAAAAGTTGCAAATAGATGGCGCTGTACTCGCCATACGTAATGTTTAGTGTAAATAGAGATCCGAAGCCCAACTATTGAAAGGAGGTTAACGTTGAAAACATTGTGATGTGATTTTTACCAAAGAATGTTTTCAAACGATTATTTCATCTATGTATGCTGATTTGAGCTGTACATTGTACAGCGCCATTTGTTAGCAGCTTTTGTAACTATTATTTCAAATTGCTGTATAAAATTCTTACAGCTTTCACAATAAACATACCTTTTACTGCATCCCTATATCTATCTTTGTTTTCGAGATATTTAATTTTGAAATCAGGAAGTCCTTTCTGGACACCCTATATTATATTAGTAATATATATATATATATATATATATATATATATATATATATATATATATATATATATATATATATATATATATATATATATATATATATATATATATATGAAGTAATACAAGCTACTACTTTAGAGAAAATTATTTATAGAAAATAAATGTTGAAACTCTTGTGGTTAAACTGGATTATTTTTTTATGGCTGTGTGCTATTGTTTTGAATGGGAGTTATGTTAATTTTGATTGGCAGTTTAATTTTTATTAACTCCCATATTATTTTACTTAGTTTCTATATTTTTAGAAATACAGATTTTAAGACTAATTATATTTTAAAATGAATTTTTTAATATATCTCTCAAATTAACTTGTACAGCATCCCTTTCTAAACTTGTATATTGATAAATCATTAATTCTTGAATGTTCAAATGATGTTTTTAAATATTGAAGTTTAATTAACAAGGGTACTCTTAAATGGCCCCAAGAATATTTTATATTTATTAATATTAATGCCTTTCAAATATTTCAGAATTTAATGGACAAAACTTACATAAAGTACTTTTATTTGTTATACTAATCAAAAAGCATTATTAATTCAATTTATTTTAGAAAAACTAAAACTAATTGGTGTTCCACTAAAAATAAATGAATTTGTGGAGTTGAGCAAATTAATATTGCAAAAAAGTGCTTATCTGGTTTAACTAATATTTTTTACAGTAATGATGTTAAGCTAAGTAATTATAAACGTACCACTAAAAGTCTAAAACAGAAAATTTCTAAAATAATAAATATTTAATCAAAAAATAAATATTGAGTTTTTTAATATCAATAATTTTTAATTTTGCTGTTTACTTCAAGTATTTAACTGTAAAATAAATTTGTTAATTTGATTTTTATTTTTAAAAAAAGAGAGCACAATTAAATGGATACTTGATGTATCACTCCTGCAAAACTAATGGTTCATATTTTATCAATATTTTTAATTTTTATTTATTGTTATGAAATGTAATTACATGGAATTTTAAAATGTGCTTGTAACAACTGTTGACTATTTCAACAGTGCTATTTTGAGTGCTTAACGTTAAAGAATCAATTTCGGTATATATTTTGAATTCAAAATATTTTATATCTTTTGCAAAATGTGTATTAAATTTATGAAACATTGTAAATACATATGACGGCAAATTATAATTTTGCAGTTAACAGAATTCTTTTTAAAATTTAAAACATTTTTTTGATTAGAATCGTATTTTAACTTATTTAGTTTATGTTAAAAGTATCTGATTTAGATAAATTGTATTATTAAAGATTTGTAAGGGTATATCTATATATCTCATGCCTGTGTTTTAGAAGTAGATATGTATAATTATAATATGAAACATGTAAGATAATTTTTCTAATAAGTGATCTGGTATTTTTTAAATTTATGTCTCCTAAGAATTTGCTTTTGAAGATTTTTAATTTTATAAAATTTTTACATATTTGTGTGTATATATGTGTAACATATTACTTATCACCAATTTTTTTTTAAATTCATCTTGAAAGTTTTGATATATATTATACATATAGAAAGGATCATTAGATATAAATGTAGAAAGCGTTACAAGATTTCAGAAAATATGACAAAATTATTTTGTAAAATGTACATGTTTTCTTACCAATTTTATTTATGTAAATAAAATTATAAAATCATGACTCTTACTTTATTTCACAATGTATGTTTATTAAAATGAAAAATAATTTACATTTTAATTTTTGAATAATCACCTTTTAAAATTTCTACAGTAAAAATAAAGTATTTTTAGTATAACAATTGCTTTTATAAAATTAATGTTTATTAAATTTATGTAAAATAACAAACACATCATAGACAATTATAAAATGTATGCTGCAGACATTATTTATACAGAGAAACTTTTGCAAAAATTTAAAAAAGTGCTGAATATTTTGTTAAGTTTTAACTGGTATCAAAATGTTATTAATAGTTTAATGAGTTAAATATAATAAGGTTGCGTTAGTTTAGTTATACATAAAAGTTAGTTCATGCTTACATATATATATGTGTGTGTGTGTGAGTGAGTGTATATTTACATATATATATATATATATATATATATATATATATATATATATATATATATATATATATATATATATATATATATATATATATATATATATATATATATATATATATATATATATATATATATATATATATATATATATATACATATATTCCGAAAGTAATTCTATTATCTGACAAAAAATAATTTGTGTGAAATTCTTCTAATTATAGTTTATAAACTATTAGTATAACATTACAAAACCATAGAAATTACATCGTTAATTTTGTTAAAATTCAATAGTTATTTTGTTATTCTTAACAGTTAATAACTGTAATCTAATTTTAAGGTTAATAATTGAATCACAATTTCATATTAAATAGCAAACGTGCATAAACTTCATAAATTAAGCAATTGTTTGTAAATGCATCTAAAAGCAACTTTCGATTCATCAGCTCTCGTCTGTGACGTCACAGAAGTTAGTATCAGGCCCGGTGAGAGAAACTAGTTGGAGACGGCCCAGCTGATACTCGGGAGGAAGCAACTATAGTTGCTTCCCCCGTTGTTATTGTTGTTATGTTGCTTCCCCCGTTGTTACATTATTTGTTATTATTTAGAAATTGTAGAGTGAATTTTAAAATTAGAAGTATCTCTGAAATCAAAACAGATAAACTTTTTTTAAGTATTTCTCATATCATATTCATTTTACTTGTATACCTTACTAATTTACTTTGTTGTTTAAAATTATGTTTAAGTTCTTTATTTAACCTCAATTCCTAAAAGATAAAAATCAAAAGTATATAAATAAAAATAATTCTGACATATCTAGGACAATATTGTCATCATAATCAGACTTTGTAAATCAGTAAAGGAGAAAAATTATGTTTTAATTGTATGTTTATGTGTGTGTATATATATAAGATTAGATATATCATTCACCCATTATCCGGTCGACTATTTACTATAACAGTAAAACCATTTACATTACTATAAAAGAATCAAGTGATCAAAATGTCAAAAGTATCATCAAATGTTTGAAATGTTAATCACTTTCTCCAAAATATAAAGGAACAAATATTCTAGTTAACTTATATTTTCATTAAAACAAATTGTTTGAAATATTGTTAATTCATACTTCAATTTTTCAGTCATAAATAAAAACATAAAATATGATTTTAAATATAATAAAGTATGTAAACACAAGAGTAGCTACTAAGCTGTTACATCTGACAGCATTCTTTACATGGAAATAGTTAACATGCTACACAACTAATTTAAATAATAACAGTTGTTCCATATGAACATTTTTTCATATGCGTTAATATTAATTTTCCAACCATAGAATTTCAGATGTTTTTTTTAATTTGTGGCAATTAATCTGTCAGATTCCTACAGAAATTTTAAAATTTACTCTATTTTCAGCACTATATTTTCAAGTTTATACAATTTTCGAGTTTTAGATGCAAAAATATTTCGCTAAGAAATCCACAATGATTTTAATGTGGTTGACAGGATTATACATAAAAACCATGTTATATATGCAATAAAATATTTTGTAATGTTTATGCATTGTAAAATTTTCATTCTTTAAAACAGATCTTTCAGGAGTATACAAAATTTAAAGCCACAAATCACTATATGACAAAATATTTCGGTCAGTAAAAATTGACTTAAAAATAATAGTAAATAAGAAAGCCTTTTAAAAATAAAATAATTAAAGTTTATATGGAATTCGCACACAATTTTTTGATCATAAATGCAACAAGATCCTATAATTATTTATTGAAAATAAACATCTAAGCGCTTTCAAATAGAATATTTTTATGCTATCACTTATTTCATAAACTTGCTTCGTAAAAAACAAAAAATGTAATAAATACGTTTAAGCCTTGTAGCAATCGAATTCATTTAAAAAAATTGAGCATTGAAAAATTTATTACACTAATTGATTAAATATAACTAACATATGGAATGAAAATATACGTCTGTGCATGATACACTTTTCTATTCTTCACACGGTAATGAAATCATTCTAAAACATACCATGACAAACATTTTCCTATGTTTTTCTCTTGTTGTCATGTTATCAACAGTTTATGAAGTTTTCTTGACAAGTAATTAAATAGTATTTCAACATAAAATAAATATATTATTCTTGCATTATTCATAACAATTCCATCCTGATAAAAACAACAATAATAAATGCGTACTTACCTTATATTTCTCTTAGCTCACAGACACAACATCGAATATTCCGCCATTTCAAATCAATGGCTGACGCTGACACAAGCATTTCGCATAATCTGACGTCATACTATCACGCGGTATACACAATAAATGTGAAACTTAGATTTCTTTCTGAAAAATTGTTTTTAAAGGGTTTAAAAATTAAGAAATTAAATGAAAATTAATTATCATCACAAAAAAACAGTTATTTGGAAAAAATAGTCTTTGACGATAAAATAAAAAATAGCGCTACAACTAATTGTCTTAATTTTGCTGGCCAACAGCTTCAGGGCCAACAATGGCCATAATCTGTTGGCCCACTACTTATCATCCAGCACCGGCCCGGTTTATTTTGGCCAGCACTCATCCGTGGCCGTAATGGCCGGAGCTGGGCCATCAAACAACCATGAGCGGCTTGCCGTGGCCAACAGAAAACCGGCTTGGCCAGCAGCGGCCCGGATTTTTGCCGGCAGTTTGTGTTTGCTGGGTAGGCTTCTTTATCCTCAATCACATGTTTTCCACTTTCACTAAGGTTTTCTCACAGAAAAAAAGAAATAGAATAGAGACTTGTAGAAATTTCCTCTGGAGCACCGTTGGTATTCTAGGAAGAACCCTAGTGGTACTATCTTTTTCGAGGACAATAGATACCGGCAGACTTGTCTCGCGGAATTAGCCAGTGGATGCTTGAAGTCTCTTTTTCTCTTTCCGGCAGAGCAAAATTGTTTTGATTTGGTCATGCCAGCCAGAGATTAGAAACAACAACAATTGACTGTCTTCACTAATTATAAAATGTTATTGATAATTCTATAATTAATTTAACACAATTAATAGAATATAATTTTACATTAATTATAATAATTTGCTTTAAATATTACAATAAATTGAATAGTAAAAATACATTTTAAACTCTTGTTAAACACTCAACCTTTTATTAGCATCAATTATAAATAATACTGCCGACCAACTTGTCTAGTGGTCAGCGTGCCTAACTACGGATAAGGAGGTCCTGGGTTCGAATCCTGGTTCGAGCATGGATAAACTTCTCTATCTATCCTGTCTTTGTCCTTTCCTTGTATGAATGAGGTGTGAATGGTTGCCTACCCTATAAACGGGTCTCTATGGCATGTGTGTACTGAGGAAATCAGACTCCACACCAAAATATGGTTCAGTTGGAAAAGTGGAGAAGCGCACCGTGTAATGACAGCCTAGCTGGCACATGACAATGAATGAATAAATAATACTAAACATTATTTATAAACAAAATAATATTTTAAAAATTCTTGTATTTCTTTAATTGGGTATTTTCCATTCACTTTCAAAGTCATTACATTAATACATATTTTTAAGCAATTAACTAATTTTAGATTTCTGTTTCATTTCCGGCAATATTAGGATAAGAAAATTACAGAATTATCAATAAAATTTTATAACTATTACTAACAATATTTTAATCAATGTTAATAGGCTGACAATACGATATCTATTCATTTTTAGTCATTTATATTTATTAGTTTATATTAACATTTAAAAACTTATTTTTTAAATATAAAAATTATTTTTTCTTTTTATATCAAGATAATTTGCTATGGGCTATATTCTAGTTTAGCTGCATAGTGTAGGAAATATTGTTTTTTATTTACTTGTCTTAAAACTATATTTATAGTATTTAATAAGGAATTTCTAACTTTCACCGAAAGAGACATAAAAGCAATGAAGATTTATCAACTAAAAGCAATATATTTCATCTCTTTTAAATGAAAATCATAGAGTTTATTTAGCTCTTCAATTCTCAGAGAGATATTAAAGGGAATTTCCTTGTTTATAAAAAAGAAGTATGGGCAACTCGGAACGAAACCTTTTCAGCAATTTTTGATATCAAATTCTATATCACTTAACACATTTTTTCCAACAAATCATTAACTCCTTATTTAATAAATAACATGATTCAAGTGAAATATTTATTATAACATGAGAGATGTACAAAGGTTTTAATGTTAGTCATCAAAACAAAAAACCATTTTTGAAATAAAGCTCTTCTATTCGATTCAACTTAATGATGAATTTTCTCAAGTGTTTTCTCAAAATGATATTGCAAAATTTATAAAGAGTTTCCAACACATAAATACTATATGTCCTTTTGAATTTTATTTATAAATTCCATTATATTGCTTAGGCCTAATGAAAATGCAACACCAAAAATAAGTTGCCAGAAATGTGACGAAACTCGGTAAACAGAGAGAGACAGAAATGAACAATAAATGACCTGTAATGACAATACAGAGCGAGAACAGGGTCGTTACAGGACCATCGTGAACAGCGATACATTAAACAACACATCTAGGTACAGTGTCAAAGAGAGTACGGAGTGTGTCCTCAGGAATGGCTCTCTATTCCCTGTCAACCATTTTCCAAAGTGTGTCTTCTGAAGGAGGCAGCGGCAAGATCTGCAAATGGCGTCCATTCAAATCCCAAACGTATTCGATTGGTGGGAGATCTGGTGAGAACGGTGGCCTGGGAAGCAGCTGTACACCCTGCAAGGCATGTTGGCTTATGCAAGCAATATACGGTTGGGCGTTGTCTTGCTCATAAACGGCGCTGGGTACCCTCTGAAAGTAGGAGAGTGTCACCGGCCGCAGCACATCATCCACGTAAAGTTGGGCTGTCATAGAGCCGTGAATAAGAACTAGAGGTGACCTGGAATAGTACATAATAGCGCCCCAAACTATGATGCCGCGTTGTCGTGAGGTGAAGCCAACCACAATGGTTGCAGTATTGGACCTGTCTCCAAGTCGCGCCCTACTCATACTTGGAAACTATGATTGAAGAAGCAGAAGCGTGACTCATTTGAAAAGACGATCTTGTGCCACTCCGTCTACCACATTGTTCTAATCCGACACCATTTTAGACGTCGGTGTCTATACTGTGGAGTCAATTGCAGTCTTCTTAAAGATCACCATGACCGCAGTCCACTAGCAACCAATCAACGGCAAAGCATCTAGGGTGTCTTGCACATGCTGCAGAATTTCGGTAGACGTGCTGGGCCGCCACCGCCTGACGCGTCCCACCTGCACTGGCACCCGAAAAACGCTCTTTTGCGACATAGATGTTGCGTTGTGCTATGAAAGTTCAGTCGGTAGAGCACAAGACTCTTAATCAATGGGTAGTGGGTTCGATCTCCATGTTGGATGCCACATTTTTTTCTATGTCACAGTTATTCGAAGTAATCCAACTGCTAACTTTTTATAAATGTTTTTTATTGTTACATATTCATTTTTATTATTTATTTATTATATTACAGAATTTATATTACAATGAACATTTAAACTGACATTTTATGAAAGCATATAGATGTTTCTCAAACAGTATTAATTTATACTACCTTGCAATTAAAAATACTTTTATGTATACAATTGAATTCATTTCTTTTTCGATCAATTCTACCCAAATTTATATGCATGATATAATTTCCCAAAATTTAATTTCATTCACATAAAAACTTTCTGTATTATGGTCTTAAATATTTAAAGAAACTACGTAAATTAACTTTATATTAACCTAACTAAAGAAATTGAAATAGTTTCTGTAAAAAGGAACTTAATGTCATATTATATTATTACCAAAATGTGAGGCTATTAAAACATTATAACATATTAATACAAATCGAAAGGTGTTGAGAAGAAACTTCCATCAAGTTAGTTTTTCGAAGAGCATCAAATCATATTTTTCAGAAATTAATCATTTTCTACTACGGTTCATTTCGAAAAAGAGCATCTGACAAATACAGTCGCTATCTTTCCAAGCAAATGCCTGAGAAAAATTATTAGTCTCTTTTAAAAATGATAAAGATTATTTTATCACCTTTAGAAATAACAATGGTGATCATTTTCGAAAGTAAACTTCCGAAGAAAAATTTTAGTTTTCACTTCACTTCAGATCTTTTTAAAATCTTCGTCATTTAGTTTCTCCCTTTCAATTATTCATTTGAACACAGATTATGAATAATTTCAATTTTTTTTTCATTTTGAAATAGTTATTTATAAATTGGATTGAAATACTCGCTGAAAGAGAATAATTTTTTTTGTTCTATTCTCCTTCAAATTAATTTAAAATAAGTTTTTCTTCACAAGTTTTCGTTTCATTTAAAAATAAAAGAAACGTATTAATATTTAAGCACATTTACAATAATATCGTTTTAATAAAGTTAAATTTGGAGTTTCTTAATTTCAACAAAAAAAATTTATATTTGGTTTCCATCTCTTTAATGGTGAATAAGTGAAATTTAATATTTTAAAATCTAATCATTTTATTTATCTTATTTATTTCATAAAAATTTGATAAATTCAAATGCTTGAGTTAAATTCCACCAAGAATTTTATTTAAGAATATAGTTACTTACACTTAAAATGAAGAATTAATACGACTTAAAGTAATTAACATGGAAGCAATTATTCCTATTCTTCAAACTAAATAACACATTCTACATAAAAAAAATTTATCGAGTTTGAAATTTAGGAATATTTGCTAATTAATAGCTTGTTGGGAAGAAAATATAATTTTTATTTAAATTCTTAGTACAAAAATCTTAAGCTGCTGTTAAGCTGGTCAGACTACCAAATATATGTTGTAAATTTATAAACTTCCATTATTTTTACTTTGTATGATATTTAATATTATTTATTATTTTATATATATCACTTACAATGTGTAATATTATGATAGAAGTATAATTATTTCTTATGGAGTTCCATTTGTATAAGAAAAATGCTCTCACATTTTACAATATTTAGTCATGGAAACAATTAATGTATTAAAATTATTGCATGCTTATTGCTGAATTTAAAAATACAATTCTCTTTCATTCATAAACAAATAACTTAAGAAAATGAAAGAAATTAATTGGGTAAAAACTGTTTATACTATCAAACTCCAAAATGAATTCAGTGCTTAAAATTTCAACTCGCATCAACAAGAAAAGAACGTTTAAATGGAATGCGTTACTTCATTTTAAACATTTTCACTCCATTTGAACTATATATCTATCTCTAATTTTAATAGAACTTGCTTTCTGGACGCCGTTAGTACCGAAGATTCGGTACACGGTGAAATTTGATTAACGGAAAACGACCCAATCACTGTTTCGGTCACAAATTTTCGATTTAAGTGCTTGACATCTTCGAAGTAATTTAGATTTCCTTGACTAAGTGCTGTAAATTTCTTAGAATAAGATTTAATTTTAGAAATGGGAAGTTTTGTAACTGACTTACTTCAAGAAGTATAATAAAAGAAATGCCCGCGTGAATAATAGGATACATTTCAACTTTTTCGCTCCATAGTGTTAAAAAGTTTGTTACTATAGTTGATTGAATTAGAAGTTTTTGTAGTGTCCTTTTTCTGAGACTATCATTTTATCGCCAAGTAAAGTTTCAACGCCAAATATATTGTTATATCTTCTCCATTTTACAAAGCATAGACTTTTAAAATAAGAATATTTTAAGAAAATAAGAATATATTTTGCAACTTAAATTTGTTTTATGAAAGAAAACTCTTTTACAAATTAAAAGGAACAGTTTTATATAATTTTTATGTTGTTTTTATTTACATGCATTAAAATAACCTGCTTAATACATTTTTAAATTTTCTAGACAACTTTCATTATTCCAGGCTCTTTAGTTTTTTGTAGTAACTTTCTATAATGAATTCCAGGTATTTGATGGTAAGTGAAGAAAGTTAAAACGGTTCAGTAAAATATTTTGTTATTATTGGTTCATTGATTCAAATAATAAATTTAAATTTTGAAAAGCTTTTAAATATTTTGGAAGTTTTAAAAGATTCAATTATTGTTAAAATAACTGCATAAAAATAATAATTCATAAAATTATCTAAGCAATAGATCTATGAAATAGTTTAACATAAATAATTAAAGTTTTTTTTTTTTTTTTTTTGCATATTTACTGAAGCAAGTTTCAATAGATTTCTAATTTGTATCTTTGTTTACCGTGATAATATTATTGAATTACTCTACCAGATTCAACGAATTAGAGATAACATGGTATTCAATTTCTATATAAAGTACTATTATAAGCCATTTCATCATTGTTTTCCAGAAAGTTTGTACATAAATAGTAGGCTATAAACTCCTATCACCAAATAAGACACCTGCAAAGTTCCCAGACATTGCCTCTGATAAACAATAGCAACTGGTTTTGAACTCTTTTTTTCTACTACAATGAACATTGTGTTAGCATGTAGTCATACTGTGTCCTGTTTGATCGGGATATATAGGGTTCGGTTTAATTTGATTTTAAGACCTTAGTATTGAGTTACAAATTAGTGCTAAATATTTATGAGGCTTAATAATATACTGATAAAACTGTCACATTCAGAGGCGTAGTAACGGGGGGGCAAGGGGGCTATCATGTCCCGGGCGCAGCTTGCAGAGGGGTGCCAAATCATTTCAAAGATAAACAAAATTTTTCAGAAAATTTCAATCTTAGTTTTATTTTAATATTTATTTCATTCGGTGAAATAAACTTTGCATTTTATAATTATAGTGTCATGTCCACGGAAAAATAAAAGAAGCTCCAGGAAAGAATCAAATTTGGAAAATAAATGTTGTTGATAAAAAAATATATGAGGAAGAGCTGCAGGAGCTTGCCATAAACGAAACTTTTACTCTTATATTTCAATATTTTTGCATAACTTAGTTCCCTTTAAAAAGTATGTTTATTTAACCCTGCTTTCGAGTTTTATTTCTTAATCAATTAAATAATCGGTTCTCATTCTTTTAATCCTTTCCTTTTTAGGTTTCATACTTTAGAAAAAGGTTTGAGATACTATTGTTCTGCACTACAAATCTTGTAAATGTGTAAATAACGAAAATATCGTAATTTTTTCTTTGGAAATTTCTGGAATATTAGATATGGAAATTTCAGTGTTTTGAAATATTTAACGTGCTATTTTTAAATTCTCATAAGAGATTAAATCCTTTTATTGAACAAGTAGTATTTCATTAATATTTTAAATTTCTTTTTATGATGAAAAATGTGAAAAATTTAATTTTATTTTGACTATAATAACGTAAAAAAAATTATTCGCAGAAAAAGAAAATTTCATACAACTGAAATATTATTAATGAAAACTTGTAAGAATTTAAAAGTGCTAATAGCATCAGAAAAATCAAATTTTACTTAAGTTATCAAGAAGCGATATAGAAAGATTAAATTCAGTTGTTATTGAGACTTTGAGAAATTATATTATCCATTGTCCTAAAATAAAAATAAAAATCTTGTATTTTATTTGGCTATATTGTAGCCTTTTAGTCTTGTATCGCGTTATACTCATGAGAAAATCCTGCTGAAACGTGTTTCTCATTAGCGGTCCCCTTTGTCCAAAATATTTTTTCGGCCAAGGAGGAAGGAACCTCCCTCCATAGTGTCCGGCACCAGGCTGACCTTCAAAGAAAGGGGGGAAACTTTTCACAGTATGTCGCGCAGGGAATTGTCTTCCTGGAATCGAAATGGAAGGGGTCGAGAACTAATTACCACCAAATTCTAGGAAAACACAAACTTTCTTTCCTTTTTATAATTCACACGGTTAGTATTTGGTTTCTTCCCAAACATAGCTTCATTGGAAACAAAAATGTAAACTTTTGAAAACCTGGAGTTTTGACATTTAAAATATTATTGCCGCAAGTTGTGTGTATTTTCTGTCTACATGTATTCTTTCGATTTCAATACTTATTTCATATTTCAGCTAGTATAAATATTTACTAACATCAGCTTACAGAGCTTTGAAAATTAAATATTAATTACTTATTAGTTAAAACTATTCATTTAAAAGTAATTTACTTAATGTTTAAATGCTTTATTTGGGGAAATAATTTTTATTTGACTCGGAATTCTGTTGGCTTTACATTAGCACCTTATATTAAAAAATTCTTTTTTTCAAATGACATAAATTAAAAAGCTATGAATGTTTTCCTTTTTAAATGTTTTTTTTCTTTTCTGTATGCTTAAACAAACAGAATCTTCTTTAATAGCGTAACAACCTATTACATGTCTTAGCTGCCTTTACAGCACGCTTAAAATATACAGAATATATTTCTTAATTAATTAGTTTAATTTATACAAATTTAAATAAATATTTTAACTTGAAAAATTCGTTCAAGAAATTTATAAAATCGTACTCATTTTACATTGTCAAGAATTTCTCCTTTTACATTATAAAATTAGATCGTCTTTAATAAGATCGTCTTTAAATGATATAAATTTATTGAAAAAAATAAACCTTCTGCCATTGCATGAGCAACACTTCCAAAATGATTTTAAATAGAAATAAATTTTAACTTCATAAAAATTACCCCTAATATTAATAATAAAATATATTTTAATATCTTAAAAAAACAGTTTTATTAAATGCCTTAAAAATACGAAGAAAATTTTCACTACTACGATAACTAAAAAAATTTCTTTAAATAAAACTAAGTGATATAAAATTTAAAATATATTTTTTATCTCAGCACTTGTAATTCTTGATAATAATTCTGATCAATGAAAAACTTGAAAGAAGAATATTGAGTTCATCAGTTTGAAGAAAAATATTATTCTTAATTACATAATATATATTGTTTGGTTGAAAATTTCTGATTATATTAAATATACATAATTTTACTTGAATTTATGAGTTTTGATTTTTGATTTAATAAATTTTTTGCAAAATAGTTTTATTGTCTATATTAGAGTTTCGTTGCTTATCTGAAATTTGCATTGATAATGCTATGGCAGGATTTAGTTATCTAAATTGAAATCAGATGAAAACTTATTAACAAAGATCTTCTAATTTTAGAATAAAAAAATTGGTTTTATGGTAAAAAAATGAGATATTATAAATTATCAATATTACGTTTTGTCATTTAAATTTTTTACATTAAAAATAATTTTGGTTTACATTAATGGTCTGAATGTTATATAATTTAAAAAGCTATTTTAAATGCGAAATTTCCTATAAAGTTGCTCTTTTTCAATGGAATTTTTTTGAAATAAAAAAAATGAAATAAAGTCAAAGTTTCAGTTTAATATGTGGTAAATGAAATGTTTAAAAAATATCATTGTGAAAAATCAGGTGAGTTGATCCTAAATTTGGGAAGTAATGTCTTACCCAATTATTATTTTGCAATAAATAGCTAAAATTTGTGAAGTTAGTAATATTACAGAATTTTCGAAAATTTTTTAGGATAAGTTATAGCATATGTTCAACACATAATGATCAACTATTGGTAGAGTCTTTCATAACTAAGATAACGCACAATTAATTGGAAATAAAAATGCTTAATTGCTTCATTTGGTTAACAAGCTAGAAAAAATAAATTAAAAATTTTTAAGACATTGTTATGGAAATGTTAAATCATTATAATCAATTTTCTTAAAAGTTAAAAAGTAATTGATAAATAAATATCCCGACTTCAAAATTATAATATCCGGATCAAGGCCTACAGTGCCCATATCCGTTTTCCTAAACGAGGGTCTTGGGATGCGAAGCATATATCCGGGTTTGGTAGTCAGCCCAAAGCGAAATCCCCGGTGTTTAGCTCCCAAGGATGATTGGTACTCAGTTAATCGACCCACTGAAAGGATGAAAGGTTGAGTGGACCTAGCTGGAGAATCGAACTTATGACCTCTGCCTTGGGATCGCTGAGTCACCGTGTTTAACAAATGTAAAAGTTTGGAGTAAATTTTATCATACAGATTTCCATGGAAAAGTCTATAGAGGAATGTGGTGTAATGTCTCACCATCGGCACTTTCGATTTTAAGATCCTATGTTTTTTTTTGTGTTTTGTTTTGATTTTCAGAGAGACTCTCGTTGTACGCGAAGCAGGCGAGAGAGATTGTCGCGAACCCATACATGGCTCCTTGTAAATTTTGTTCATTTTTTAATTAAATGTGTATGTTTCAAAATTGGAGTCATTTATTTGTTTGTTTGTTTCATAACAAACTTATGTTTTTGGTGGCAGCGGTTTGATGCTTTTTTAATGCTTTGCATTAGCATCCACTATGGAAATTAATTATGTGCACTATAATGGATTACGTGCCAAAATGTTGGAATACAGGTAGGCCATTTTGATCAATCTTTCTCTGGCTACTATTGAAAATAAATAGTTTGGAATGTTATATAAATTTATAGAATATTTAGTTCCAATCTTATTTACGTGGTTTTCATGTTATATCAATTAATTTTGTTTATAAGTTTGTAAATGGTGTATTCCATATTACAAAGCTAATTTCTGTATTTCGTGTATTCGAATTTACAGTGTAATATTTTTTATAAGAAAAGTGTATCTTATTATAAATTTGCATTTCATAATTTTTATGTGGTTGATGTATTTCAATTCACGTAGGAATATGTTAAAATAACTATGTTGTTATAGATTAATGTGTAAAATCGAAAGTACACTTATATTCATAATTTTTTGAATGTTTCACTGAAAGTAGATTTTATGAAAGTAATATATACTTTAGAAAGGTTTTGATTTCGTTATGTGAAAACGAAAGTACATGATTACAAATAGGTTTGAATTTAAAGTAATGTGAGATTTATTGATATGTTTTTGATTTTTGTTTGTAAAGTATCAAACTGATTTATTTGGTATTTAAAAACGCATATGTTTATTTTCATTGATAAAGATTTGAAAAGATATTTTCTTACTGTTTAAAATATCGTACGTTATTATCATTTTCATGTCGTGTATGATTAACTAACTAAGTTTATTGATTTAAAATCGAAAGCTGATTTCTGGTTTAGATTAGTTAAAGCTTTTAATTTATATTGTTGTTAAGAATTGTAGTGTTTTATATTTTGAATTAAATAAGGATTCAAAAATATGTATAATTTCATTTTCTGATTTAATATAGTAGTATTTGTATAAGAATCTGATTTTATAAAATTTATACATTTTTGATTAATAATTCAATTTATCTGAGTATCAAGCATTAGCTTGGTGATAAAAAAAACTTGAAATCGAGAGTAGAAGATTTAATATTAAACTTGTTCTTCTTTTCAAAATATATGATTTGCTGTTTATACACTATTTGTTGTATTACAATATAGTTTGTTTTCGTTTAAATTTTTAAATGTTATGGATATGTTTTATATTAGTAGAGTGTGTTAAATAATTTCAATAGTTATTTACGAAATTTTGTATATAGGTGGGTGTAGTCTGTTTTTTCTCTCATTATTGCATCTCTTCTGAGATAAAGCGTTAATAAATAAAATGGCTTTTTTAGCACGGGGGAAAAAGGGAGATTTAGTAGAAGTAGCTGAAGAGTTAGGGGAAATGGTTCCAGATTCTTTTAAAATCCCAGATATTAAAAAATTAATTTTAACTAGTAAAAACTTTAATGAGGAAGAAGTAAAATGTATATTAGATAGGGTAATCGAGGAAAGAGTTAAAAGGGAACAGGAAGAAAAAGAAGAAAGAGTTAGGCGAGAAATACTAGAAAAAGAGGAAAGAATTAGGCGAGAAGAAATAGAAGAAGAAAGAATTAGACGTGAAGAAAGAGAACATATTTTAGAAATGAAACGTCTAGAAATCTCTTCAAATGCTGCAATTTCGAACACAGAATCAGTTACAAATAGGACTGAACATGCTCAAAAAATTCAATTAATGCAAATAACGCCAAAATTCGATGAAAGGAAAGATGAGATGAGTTTATACTTAATAAATTTTGAGCGTAGAGCAGAAATGGCTCATATTCCAAAAAACGAATGGGTAGTTTATCTTGTAAGTGCTTTACCTTCAGAGATATCTAACATGTTAGCTAGAGAACCTCCAGAAAGGGCTGATGATTACGATTACGTGAAGGAAATTATTCTTAAACGATTCAAGTTAAATAGCGAAAAATTAAGACAATTGTTTCTTAAACACCAGAAAACGTCAGAAAAATCATGGAGAAATTATGCACAAGAATTGAATAGTTACTTTACGGAATGGCTTACGGAATTAGAAATAACGACATTTGAACAGCTTAAGGAACTAATGGTAACAGATCAATTGAAACGTCGTGTGCCAATTGAAATTAAGGAACATTTTTTGGCGGAATGGCTTAAAATAAATTCGCCGTATGATCTGGCAGAGAAAATAGATGAATATGAAAGTTTAAGAGATAGTTTTAAGACGAAAGATTTTACAAAACTCCCTCGAAATAATTTTGGTTTTCGTCAACAAAATGAAAACCGTGCCTTTAAGTTTAATGAAGTAGTTCGGAATCATAAATCTCATGTTCCTAAAAGAGTCGAGAATAAAAATTCTAATTATTCACATGAAAAGGAATTTGAAAAAAGAAAACAACTCCGATGTTATGAGTGTGGTTCTTATAGTCATTTGCGGCCTCAGTGTGACAAAATAAAAAAGAACTTAGAATCGGTAGCATCCAACGAAATTGCTAGAAGTACATTTAATGAGTTGATGGCTCCTTACACTAGTATCGGCACTGTTAATGGAATTCAAATGCCAATCTTAAGAGACACTGGAGCAACTCTTGATTTGATTTGTGGAAAATACGTGAAACCTGATATGTTCACGAAGGAAAAGGTTTGGCTAAGAACACCTCTTGATGAAACTTTAGTATGCTTACCTATTGCCGAGGTTGAAATAAATTGTGAATTAGGTCACATTTTGACAAAGGCAGCAGTTCTTCGAGATTCTTTGGATCAAGGAAGATATTTACTGGGAAACAAAACAGCCGCTTTATTTCAGGAAATTAAAAAGCATGAGGAGGTGAAAATACATATGATAAATGCTATAGAAACTCGAGCTCAAAGAAGACGGAAGGAAAATAGCACGAATAAAGAGATTATTGATTCTGAAATAGAATCTTCTAGGTCTTGCTTCCAAACTAAACAAAATGAAGAATTAGAGCAAAATACAATTTTGCCACCATTAGAAACAGAAGTTGAAGGGATGGATTTGATAAAAACATCTCCAGAAGAATTTGCTCGGGAACAAAAGGTGTGCGAAGATTTGAAACCTCTCTTTGAGCAAGCTAAACGGCAATCTTCAAAAGACAATAAATATATTATAATAAATCAATTGTTGTTTTATAATAAAATGGACAATGATGGAACTGTAAGAAGATTATTAGTTGTGCCCAAGAAGTTTCGCAACCAACTAAAAGGGATCTGCCATGAGATAACTGCAGCTCATTTAGGTATAACTAAAACAAAAGATATGCTGTGCAAAACTTTCTACTGGCCTAACTGCTTTAAAGAAATTGAAAATTTTGTTAAATCTTGTGACAAATGTCAACGAGTAGGAAAGCCTCAAGATAAGAAAAGGGCTCCTTTGAAACTGGTTCCAGTAATTCCGGAAATATTTACAAGAATTAACGTTGATGCATGTGGTCCTTTACCTATAACTTCCTGTGGTAACCGGTATATTATAACAGCCATTTGCATGTCATCCAAGTATCCAGATGCCATCCCAGTACCAGATATACGTTCTACTACTGTGGTTGATGCTTTTCTTCAGATATTTAGCCGCATGGGTTTTCCTAGGGAGTTGCAAAGTGATCAAGGAACATCTTTCATGAGTGTCCTAACATCAGAATTTTTAGAAAAATTTGGTATTAAAGTTGTGCATAGTTCCGTTCAGCATCCCCAAAGCAATCCTGTTGAGAGATTGCATAGAACTTTAAAGAGAATACTGAAAGTCCTTTGCTTAGAAAAAGGTACAGATTGGGAGAAGATTTTACCTCAGGCACTTTTTGCTCTTAGAACTTGCATTCATGATAGCACTGGATATTCTCCTGCAGAATTAGTCCATGGTCGGAACTTAAGAACACCCGTAACACTATTATATGAAAATCTAACTGGTAAAACCATTGAAGAAGATAGTGTGATTGCTTACGTTTTTAATCTTTTAAATAGAATGAAAAGATGCCAAGAATTAGCTGTGAAAAATGAACAAAATTTACAAGGAGTCATGTATGGGTTCGCGACAATCTCTCTCGCCTGCTTCGCGTACAACGAGAGTCTCTCTGAAAATCAAAACAAAACACACAAAAAAAAAACATAGGATCTTAAAATCGAAAGTGCCGATGGTGAGACATTACAGTGGTACTGAATGATGTTACTCAGCATTAGAAAAGAAATTAAACTTAAAACTCCATTAGAACTTCCAACATGCTTTACCTCATACGGTGAAGATAGAGAGAAGAAGAGGTTGCCATTCAAATATTTTTAATTATTTCTGCATCAATTGCAAGCTGTGAACTTTCATTGAGCAAAAATTAATTTTGACTTATTTATGATTCACCATGAGTCAAAACCGTCTAAGTTTTTATCTTAAGTATAAAAGATTTAACAATCTTTAATATAGAACTAGAAAATTTTTGAAATGATCAACTTTGATAACGTAATTGATCAATTCGCTTCAGCAAAGACAAGAAAAATGTGAATAGTGTATTATATATTAGATTGCAAATAATTAAACATCTGCTTATATCTATGATACGCAATGAATTATTTCATGTTTAAAAAATTTTGTTTTTTAAAATAATTGTATTAGTATATAAAATCAATAATACCTTTTTATAATTAATTCTAAAACACATAAGTCCGATTATTCTAATGACACGTTTCCGAATCCAATATAAGTGTTTTTTGTAAATTAGAATTGAATTTTGTTTAAATTTAAAGCTTTGTTTGAGACTTTAATATATTTTCGATTATTTTATAGTAGGTACAATATTTTTATTGTATTCTTTATTACAATTTTACTCCATTTACTATAATGTATTATATATCGTTATATTATTATACATTTCTTGTTACTTAATACATTTTATTCCCATATTTATATTGTATTACTATTTATTTCAATGGGGCACCAAAAAAGGCATCGTACCCGAGCGTCGATTTTGCTCACTACGCCACTGGTCACATTAAATGATTATCAAATCATATTCAAATAATAAAGGCAATAATCACCTAACTTTGATATAAAATTATGAACAATCATCACATACTTGAAGTATATTAGATATTATTACAAATTTCTAAGCGTTACTTGTATTTGTCTTAAAATATCTCAGGCAGATCTGAAATACTCAAATTTTTTGGGGGGAACTGAGCAATGTAGGTGTATTCTACGTGAAAAACAAAATTTATAGTAATTTGGCAACTTGGCGACCCTTTGGCAAAATTATTAATGACTTGGCGAACTTTGGTGAAAAATAGATTTTTTTGGAAAAATCTATTATTGAAGCTCTAGGAGCAATATTTAGCAAGATAGCTTAGAACCTTCCAGGAACTTGGCGAAATTCTTAGATATTCATGCAAAGTCAAGTTTTCATGTCAATATCTGATTTTCATGCCAAGTATAAATACTGCTTCCCTACGTTGAAGAATCGGTAGTAAAGACGATCATTCTTGAATGCTAGTAGTACATAAAGCTGTTATTTTTCTGAGATATTAGAGCCTTCCGTGATTAGAAGATGTTTCCTGTTATAATAGCTGAATTGGAGCAGTACATTTGTTACTTCTACAGTTGGAATTTCTCATATCGTATTGAAATTGTACAAATAAAAGTCTTGTGATTTTTAAGAGATTATTTTATAAACTTTCAATCAACACGAACCCCAAAGCGAAGTACAATACCTAGTGTAATAACCTATGGTAAATCATGCTACGTCAATGTATAATGTGTCATAACTTATTGCTAACTAGACTCTTTTATATTTTTAATTTAAGGTGCTTGAGTTTATCCTTTTTCTTCTTCATTGAGACTTTATAGCTCTGGATGGAACTTAGTCTGCCACAAATCTTTTTCCAGTCTTCCTCTTCCAGCTGGTTATCTTCAAATATTTTAGGTCACTCAGCACATCATCCAGCCATCTTCACTTTTGAGTTTATCTTTAAATAATAAATATTTACAGAAAATGTTAAATAAAACTTCATATTCAAATTTTATTCATGACTATATAAATTTTAATATACTTGTTTTCTTTAAATGATATATTATGTCACGCAAAATTTTCTGCTAATTCTATTTCGTGCTCTAGCATTATATATATCTGAGGGTATATCCTAATAGTATTTTTTATACAGCCCTTTCACCTTGCTGTCACTAATGTTGCTAAATCTTTTTTCAACATCTTTCAACTAATTGATTTCATTTTATAAAATATGTAAATCATAAATTCCTTAAAATTTCGTTGAAAGTAATCAATAACGGATCAGAATATATGAAAAAGTAAAGTTTTCATTTTTAAAAAGGATATTTTTTAATTATGAATTTTGCTACATGTTTGCTTTATAAATTTATTTTATAAAGGCATATCATTAAAATTTATTAAACTATTAGTTTCGATATTTTTCTGGAAATGTTAAAGCTTTTGTTTCCTTAATTTTTATAACAAAAAACAGATCTTTCATGCTTAGTATTTGTTAAAATAAACTAATTTCACAAAAAGAAAGAATTCTGTAAAATTAAATTTCGAAAAGAATTTGCTAAAATTCATCTATAAACTGATATGTTATTGCTTTTTTATAATTACGTCAAAAAAATCCTTCTATCACATTTTCTACATTCAGTTCAACATTTTCTAAAAAATTTGAGAAATTCAACAAAAGTTAATAAAAATAAGATGATTTAAGTAAGAACACGAAGAATAATTTAATTAAGAATTCTTAAGCTAAGAAAAATTAGTGAAGTGCAAAACAGTAAGAATAATTTAATTAAGAATGTTTAAATTGAGAAAAGCAAATGAAATGCAAATCAGTTTATATTCAGAAAGAACATATGAATACTTAAAACTAGGAATACACTTATAAGCTCTCATTATAAATTTATTCCTACTAATTTTATGCTGCATCTTTTGAATATTTTAACATTATTGACTTTATGTAAGTATTGTATAGATACGAGTATCCGCTAATTTAGTTTTATATATTTTATTAAAGATTAATGATGTGTGTTTACTGTGTGCTCTCTTATAAACTCTTTAATTATTTTATTATATGTTATGTTAAAGAAGATAACAATAACTTTTACAACAGTTTAATATAAATTCTTTAACTTAACAATAAAATTATTTAACTTTTTAACATTTAATAATAAAATTTCAATTTATTGTAAAACAATAAATTTTGAAAAATTCGATTACGTATTTCATTAGAGAGTGAAATTAATTTTTACACTAATATATTTATTTAAGCTCATCAGAAATAAAAAAAATGCTATATTTATTAAATATTATTAGGAAATTAATTTTAATTAATAATGAATTAAATGAGAGTATAAATAATAAATATTATAATATCTGATGATAATAATAACAATATAACTATAATTACAGTTACAATAATAGCAACTAGCGAATAAAATAAAATAAATTAATACATATTTGTACATTTTAATGAAAGAGAAAGATTAATGGAAAAACAACCCTCTTCATATTGAAAGGTCTCAAATTCGATACTGACCACTGTTGAGCAACGTGAGAAAGCTGTTATTTCTGGCTCTTGCATGCATGTCTGTTGGTTTAGGTGTTTGGAAGTTATTCTGGGTTTCCTGCCTTGCGACAAATCAATATGATCCATGATCCATGAAATGTCCTTTAGGAAGACGATTACGTAGAAGACATTGAAATGCCTAACCATAACCGTAGATTATTGGGGGTCCACAGTATGGTGTCAAACACTAAGTCATACCATATTAAAATATAGATTTGAATGTTATTCTTGTGATGTTCAGTAACGCTTGTTTTAGTATAGATATTATTCCAAGTTAATAATAAAAATAACTACCAGTGTAAAATATACAAAACTATTTTTTATTTAGCAAATATAGTTTGCGATTGAAATACTGCATACAGTTATTATTTAATTAATCATTCCTATTTGTAAATTACTGTCTCCATGCAATTTTTGTTCCAATGCTGCTTTTACAGTAATACATAAATAAATATCATTGATACATTTTATTTTATTTAAAGAAATTTCATTAACGTTAGCCAATTAACAAAAGACCTTGCACTTAAATTCATTCCACACTATAGTCCAAAAATAATAAATTCATTAATTAAAGTAGAGAAATTAAATTCAAATTTATATATCAATTTAATGTATTTACCCGCAAAAAAATTCTTAATGCTAAAAATCTTATCAACATATTTCTTAATATATATTTGTATTATATAAAAATGTGCGTATATTTAAGATATGGTCTTCATTGAATCTTCATATGTAGCAAAGTTAATATCATTAATAATTTAAGCAAAATCTAATGTTTAGCACATTAGGCAAATAAATGTTTTTTTTACTATTCTTCTTTCTCCTTTAATTACTAGTTTTTACATCTACTCACTGAAAGTCATTCATAATCTGTTAAAATACTTCCATATGCCAATTTAAACATCTGTACAAAAATTTTTAATTGATCTTAATTTAATCCTTTTATTAATATCAAATGAATTGTCAAAGTTTTTTAAAGCTATTTTTAAATAGTTGTTGTAAATTTTACACATTTAAAATGTGTAGCTAATACTTTTTTCTTGGAAATGTGTTTGAAGACAATAAGGATGTATTATGTTGCTAAAAGAAAAGGGGAAAATTTATTTTCATAGCAGTTTCCTTGTATACATTGGGATAATGAATATACATACATACATAGCGGTATAGGAGTGGCCTGGGCTGTACCTTAAGGTTAACGGGTTTGGAATACTTGCCCATTACCAAGCATCTGGTAATTTTGAACCACAAGGTCAGATCTGAGCTGGCACCTTCTTCCCCACATTCCCATTAAACTAGCGTAAGGACTTCAGATGTCACAGATTAACGTGGACACGTCCCCAACCCAAGGAGCTCCAGCAACCCAGTGTGGGAGTATACGTGGTCACCCTCTCAAACACTGCCCGTGGCATATGATGCTTCACTTTGCTGGTCTTAACGGAAAGCGACGTGAAGCTACTTAGTTCCAATAGGCGAAAGATTTTACTAAGGAAATAAAAAATTTAAGCAAACAGATATCGTCGATTGCCTATTTTAAGCATGCCGTAATAGTTGATATAAATCTATCATCTACATAATTTTGAAATTGGAAAAATAGAATACATTGAAAAAAACTTTTCAATCCCAATATAACAGACTGATTATATATATGATCTGCTGTCTTTTTCATTTACTTAGATTACTTACATAAACAATAAAGAATATGGTATTTTCTTTTATTTGTGATATCTTAAGAACAATAAGATTTTCGAATTAAATTTGGAAATTCTTTTTTTACTTATATAACCACATAAAATTGAAGTTTCCTTTTTCATATTAATAGCAGGAGTTTTATATGATCTTATCAGGAAATAAGGAAATTCTTAGTTCTGCACTTTTGCAGAAAAATGACATGCTATTATATGGAAAATGAAATAAATTTCTCTCCATATTTCAGTTAATCGATTTTCACTAGAAATAAAACCATCGTAAAGATACTTTGGAGCACTGGATTTGATTTTATGGATTCATGTTATTTGATTTCGATGCTCATTTCCTAAAAGTAGCGATGAAACATAAAAAAGAAATTTCGGGAAATGGTTCATGCCGCCTAAGATTTGATACCAAGATATTTGACGAAGAATTGGGCATTAAATTTAATCTAAATTGGGTTATATACGCATCATTTCTGAACAGATAAGAGTGAAACTAAAGTACGCATTACCATTTATATCGCCAACGGCGATAAACAGCAAAATGTTGCAAAATTTGGTGAATTTTTTTCATTGCCAAAAGCATTTATCAAAAGTAATGAATCACAAACCATTGGCAAATGTTGACGAAGAATATATTTAATTATGATACACTAAGGTTTGTTTTAGTTAACGAGATTTATGAATTATTAGGTTTAGGAGCTTGAAATTATTATCTTTTTCTTCCACATTTTTTTAAATATTTGCTAAAAAAAACAATTTACATCCATTACGATTATTCACCAAATTTGAATGTCTATGTCATCCTCATCTTGGATGAAAAGAAATCCCCAAAAATCATCACCATGATTGTAATTCTTATTTTCATCATGAATGATTAATTCCAAAAATCCATTATTTGTAACAGCAATATTTGGTACATTATTTTTTAACTTAAAAATAAATTTGAAAATTAATATATTTTAAAATTTCATTTCAAAACATTTATTTAAAAATAATTAGTTTTGAAAGATTTTTTTTTCACTTAGACAAGTTATTAAAGCTAAATAGTAGGTCTTTCCCTTTTCTTTATTTTACAGATCTACATTTTTGCCACATTCAAAGCTCCTAAAATGTACAAACTAGATCCAAAATATGGATGACCACATAAAAAGAAAATAGAGAATTACATATCTCTAAACTATATACATCACTCTGTAAAACTGAATTTACTTAGGTATTCAGTAGATAAGAAAAAGAGTTAAGGAATCAGATGGTAAACAAATAATTTTAAACATCTAAAAAATATACAAATTTCGTCACAACTTGCATGACTTCATTTCCAGTGTTTTAAAAATGTCTTAATTTTTCTTTAATTACCGGATTTAAATCTAGATGTCTTAATAAGGATAAACACCATATTAGTTTAGAATAATAATATAAAGATAATAACAGTAGATAAATAACATAATAACATAGATAAAATTAATTACATAAGTTAAGATTAATAACATAAATAAAATCTGAAAACTTGAAAAATGAAGCACTTGTACTATATCCAATCCTATAAAATGGTAGTATATATAATGAATTTGTTTATCATTTAATAACTATGCTGTGAATTTACGGCATTTTAGAGACTGTAATATGAAAATTATGTAATATCTCTAAAATTATAATACAATTAACTTATTACATGTTGAAAAAATATTTATAGACATTTTTTCCAATGGTCAATTTACATATTTTCTTTATCACTTACAATAATATTCTTTTATCTTAAATCTTTAAATGTTCAGCAATGTTGGCCTCACGTTTCATCTTACTCACCACATATTATGTTCGAGATACAAAGTGGAATCGAATTGTGAAACAAATTGTATAAATAGGGTTTCTTTTACCGGATTAAGTCGATGTCTTTTCGTCTATTTTTAAACATTTAACTGGATTTATTTCACATTATGCATAGTATTGCCTTTATGTATAATATCACATAAATGATTTTCTGATAGTTTTTCATTTTCCTGACGTAAATCTCACGAAATCGAGATTTTTGTCCTATATAATACATATAGATAGAATACAAATAAAAAAAATTATTGATATTAGTTGCAACATGTTTTACTTTAGAGACATTAATATTTTCAGTTGTTTACTAAAAGGTTGAAAATGGTGATAGTATGCCTTATATGCATACACAGTGAGTGATTGGTTAAAGAACAAATCGGACACATACATTTTCACAAAAGACTTCTGTGTTCGTACAACGAATATTCGAATAATGAATTAAAACGAATTCTAACGAGCACTTCTCGGCTCTCGGAGCATAATGTGCAGGGTTTCCAAACCCAGCGGACCAAAAACCGTTTTTCGTCTTCCTTGCATTTCGTCTTTACTTGCCTATTAGACTTCAAAGTCTATACTGAAAACTTTTTCCTATAGAATTTCAAGCCAAAGTTGACCGTCAGTTTCTGTTTGGATTTCACTCAGAACTAAAACTGATTTGATTTTGAGTTCATTCCCCCTTGTTTATTCGTTGAAGAAGTGGGAGGATGTCAGAGCAATGGTCTTAGAATGCCACCCAAACCAAGCTGATATCAGTAAGGTTAGGGATTTTCAGAACAACCATGTTATTAATCACTACCGGAAAGTTTTAAAAAAAAGAGAAACAATAGATATTGGACAAGTTTTTTAATGATCCATAAACAAAAAATGAAAAGCCCTAATTAATATGCAGTACTATGCGTATGTATTTCTTTTATAAACTTACTAAGAAATTATGTATCCTTCTTTTGATTTAATTTTTTGGGTCTCCAGAACGAATTAATCAACTTCCCAAAAAAATCTACGGTAAATCAATGATCGGTTAATGAACAATTCGGATAGCAAACATAGTCTTGAAACGGATTATGTTCCTTAACCGATCAGTCACTGTATATAAAGAGAAAAAGAGGGAGGAAAGAATATAACATCTACTTTTGTGTATCAATTTAAGCATTGTATATAATAAATGAGTATGCATAAGGCAATATAATAATCAGAAATGCCATTACTTCATTTTAAGCATTAAAAATTTCCAGTAGAGGATCGCCAGTATTCTACTTCAATTAGTAATTTTTTTATTACTTAGTCATTATTTGAAAAAAATAAGTACTCACATAAGTTTGAGGCATCCTACTCCAAATTTGTCACCAAGGCAAAAAGGTGGCTATGTCGGCGATTGTTTTAAAAAAAAATCTCGAATGAATTTTGCTGTCCCAATATTTTTTCAACACAAATTCGACTTTATATGAATGATGATGGTGGGGGACAATGATTTTCTTTGTTTTCTTTCCCTTCACTGTGTGAATCCCCAGAATTTCTTTGCGTAGTATAGCTCGTAGCATAGTTGGATTCCCAAAATGGTATTTGCGATCTTCATATGTTCATATGATACGATTTTCATGTTTTCATATGTTACTAAGTTCATATGATGATACCCTTCTCTTCAGAAATTACCAGTTATATAAACAACTAAACAATCCGTGTATATAGTGGATCATTCTTTAACATGTTCGACCATCTTCACCATCAGCGTACTTGCTTCTCTATTTACTATTATAATACGTTAAGAAATTGAAAATTTGTAAGAAAAAATTTAAAAAAAGTAAAACACGTTCAAAGTTCCAAAAAGGAATCGAAACCCCATTGCAACAATAATGATTTGGCGACGATTATTGGCGCTTTATCAAGAATGCCGCAATCTTCCGTAAATACCAAAAGAAGTTCTATTTCAAACAAATCATTGTTTGAAATATAGAGTACATTGCAAAATTATATGATATTATAAAAAAATGGCACAAAAATTAGAACACTCATGTTATTCGACAGTAAATACAAAATACTAAAGAATACCGATTTTTTTCAAATATTTTCGAAAATTGATTGTTAAAAAGGTACATAAATGTATACAATCAATAACTGCATTACCATTGTAAAGACAAGTTATCTGCATAACTTTATAAATAACAAATATTATATATGTTAGTAACTTTACCTGATAACCAAGTCAAGGATTTAATTCAATTAAATCCTTATTTTTGTATATTTATTTACTTAGATTTTCCTTGATTCAAATGAAGATGTTTTACAGACATGATTTCCGTTACTCAAATCAATTTCTCTCGTTAAACACAAAGCTGCAATTAATGATTAGCACAGAAATTGCAATAACTCTTAACAAATGGAATTCAAGCAATCAGTTAAATTCTTTTCCTTCATTACCAAAACATTTTGCGATAATTTAATTAGCAGTTTGCAGAATTGATTTTGAATGCCAGAGATGAATACTTTGATTTGAAATGGGGACAACGGAGCCCCTAGGGCTAGATTCATAATTTATTTGGAATAAGTTTTGATATGTATTTTGCAAATATACTATTTTCTCTTATAAAATCAAAATTCCCATTTATATTAATAGCATTTAAAATACAGTTTATTTACTAGGAATCATGAATATTCACTGTAAACCGCATGCTGCACCAGGCAAATTAAGTTAAAATGCTTATATTACAATAGCTATATTCTTACTATACAGAAAAATGTTCTTACTATACTGAAAATAATGAAACAAATTTAATAAATATCCACTATCAAAATCAAATAAAATGTTTATTAACAGAGAATTTCATGATGAAGTGAGTTTAATGTTTATTTCATTACTTTTGCCAGAAAAACTTAAACTTTCAAAATTCATTTCAATATACAATAATGCAGCACAGTGAACATAATACAATTTATTTCATTGAACAATAATGCAATTTACTTCATTACTTTTGTCAGAAAAATTTAAAACTTTCATATATGAGTTCAGTATACAATAATACAACAATGAACAGCCAAAATTATTAAATTTGTTTCATTATTACAATAACTACAATGCATTTCTTATAAATAAATAATTTGAATTTCAATGATATAATCTTATGCAGATGTTTCACTAAAATTTCGTTAATAAGAATATAACTTGCAAATATGTCAAGAATGAAACATATATAGAAATGAAGAAAGAAGAGCGTCTCTCACAAATAATATTTTAATAAAATGAAAAGTATAAAATCTACAATTCTTTACTGATTATCTGTTTTTTTTTTTCTAATACCTTCTATAAACTAGTAGGGCTATATGCAAAATGTGCTTATTCATAGTATACGTAACACGATGGGTTTGGCGACATTTGGAAAAACGATAAAGTTTGGATCTGTAGTTGTGAAATAGGCGAGATTTGATATATTGCTTCTTAGCCCTTGAAAATTTGCCATATTGCTTTCGAGCTTTTTGCATTCATGAGTTATATGCTTTTTTGGCACAGGTGCCGTATAATCCAGGATGCCAAATTCTGAGATTGGTGATTTTTTGGCGGATTTTCTTATAGTATCTGGCAACATTGTCTTTATTACGTCATACATATGGAGACCTATAAGGATTATGCAGAAAATTCTATTTTGGTAACCCTAGTATTTACGTCATCGCGCACGTCACGATATGTCATCTTGGCAACATTTCTTCATCACCAAAAAAATTCAGAATTTGGAATCAGGGATTATACTCGTATGGCACCTATGCCGCTTTTCTCATAGTATGTTAATATATTTGCTATTTTCAAGTTATCATTTAATTTTTTTCTTTCATATGCCAATTCTTGGCGACAGTCGTAAAATCATTATTTTGATGATGATAACAGTTTGGCGAAAAGCATCAATTCCTCATTTTAGCAACATTTTTGAAAATCGAGTCAAGCGACTCACTTATACTAGAATTTTGCTGCAAAATATAACAAAAGATTCTTGTCACAAGCAACCTCTTTGAAATAGCAATTATCTATCTCTGACAAATAAAGTATTATCATTTGAATATTTTTTTGAATATTTATGGATGAAAAAGTACTTAATATTCTTTGAACGTTGCAAAATATTTTATTAAAATATTTATGAATATTCGTACCAATGTTCATAAATATTGAATTCAGATATTTTGGGATACTATTTTTAATACTATTAAGCCATGATTCTTTCCTTAAAACATTTTTATTTATTTGATGTTAAAAGAAAATTTAATGATAAAAAATAATTTTTATGTAAAAACTTATACAGTTTTAAAGAGTACATCTGTACAAGTAAGTTCTAGTTATTTTAAAGACGGTTTGTAATTTACAAAATATATCATTTGTTATTTTCTTTTTAATCAATAAAAATGAAGTGATTGAAAAACCACAGTAAACTGTAAAAAATATTTAATTCATACTTAAATTTGTCAATATCCACTCTTCAAAAAATTAAATTGCAACCACTACATTTTTACCACACTTTTAAAATAGCTGTAATAATGTGTTTCCTTAAATTTATAAATACGTACATTTTTTTTCCAGCGGAACATTTCCAAATTTTTTATTATATTTCTTTCATATATAAATGCTGATAGTTAAATAGGAATATATATACGAGACACAATCAATAAATCGTACAGAATTATTGTAAAAACATAGTAGTTCTTCAATATTTTATTTAACGCTAAATGAAATATAGCCATGAAGCGTTAGTTGTTTATCTAGAAAAATATTTAAAATCAAATTGCTATATTAAAAAAAAATAGTTTTATCATTGACATATTCGTAAATATAATGACACAAAAGTTAAATTATTTGCTCTAAATAACATCAAAAGAGTATGTTTCATTTCAAACTATATCTGACAAAAACAGCTGATTATGTGAAATAAAATCATAAAAAATTATACCTCATTTAAAAGTAATAAAAACCTCTATTTGGCAGTTACTTCGAAATATAAAGCGACCGTCTTAGATAATAAGCTCTTATGATGAACGGCTTCAGTTATCGCATTTCTAAATCGCTCTAACAAAAAGAAGTCTCCGCCAATCAATTCTTCACCAGATGCTTCAGTTATAACAATGGATTTTTTTTCATCAATTTGATTTGAAAATAAAGAAAATTTTGAAAAATCGAAGTCATTTTTATGCGATATTTCATTTAGATGATTCCCACATTTTTCATAAGATGTCACATATGATTTTCATAATTAAATGAAATTAAGATAAACATTTCGATTCCAAATATAAAAATTATTTATATAAAAATTATTATATATATATTAAAAGCACCCAAAATTTCTTAATAAGCTATTCCTATTCATAAATCAGTTCAACAGAATAAAACTGGCAATAAGTTTAAATCTTATTATAAATCAGCAATCTATATAAATTGCAAAACCTTAAAATAATTTTAATTTAAAATATATTAAAGCAGTTGTAAAAACTTTATCATGAATTTTATTTAAAAATTAAATTTAAATTTAAAGTTTGTTAAAGTGATTCGAAAACACAAAATTCCTTTTTCACATTAATGACATTCTACTAATTATGGACTTCCGACTAAGCAGAATGCAAGAGAATATTTCCAAAGTTACGAAATCATGCCATAAAAATGTGCTTTAATGATTAAACAATAAAAACCTTTATTTAAAGTCATAAACTATGCTGATGTAATGCAAATAATTCAGACAACAAACATTCACTGAAAGCAGTAGTTCTGACTCAAACTGATCCATTTGCATTAGCAGTTGGAAGAATGCAGTTGGTCGACCAAAAGAGTAACATAAGCAGTGCTTGTAATATGTCAATGTTTATTATAAAAGGACTCATTCCAAACAACAAAATAAGGCTCAAAACCATCACTCAAGCTTCATTATAGAAAGGAGACAGTCTAGAATGTAGACATTTGCAAGGATTCGTGATAAATAAGCCCGTACAGTGGTGGGGAGTTCTTACATTGACAGGTTTCCCTGTATCTATTCCAGAGTTGACCTTCTCTAGTTATTGGAAGCAGCAGTGTAGGAATGAGTGTAAGAGGGGATCGAGCAAAAGACCCTTAATACTTGACATGATACCCCCAGAAGTATCTTTTCATTTGACGGGACATTGCAAGCACCACTTATTTAACTTGCTTCAGCCACCTTTAACGAACACGACGGATCTTTGGTTAATCTGGAATTCAAACTCATTACCTTTCGCAAATGAGAACGATGACATAACTAAACAGGCCACCACGGTTTTGCCCAGACGTAGCAGAGAGCAGTGAGAAATTGAATTCATCGGCAAACAAGACATGTTTTCATTTTCTACATTTGCATGTTTTATGGTCTTTGCATTAAGGAATATATATATAAATGTGTGTGTGTGTGTATAAAAATTCGCGTCATTTATTTAATGCTTTTTTATGAACTTTAAACAAGTTAATGCACCGCCTCACGTTTTTTACGTTTTTCTGTCTTCCTAAATACATTGGGAACCACCTAAATGGAACACCCCGAAGGAAGCATGCAAATAACATGAAATTCACAACATGCATTAACGGAGGTGAGATATGCAAATGATTAGAATTTTAGCACAGATGAACATCATTCACACCTGTGGCGCCACTTCAAAACGCTATTTAAGGCTTGGAAATTTCGACAATTTCAAGTTTGGCTATTGTGTTTTAATTGTGGTTTTTCAAAACAAAGATTAATTATGCCTCGCAGAAAGCAGATATCATTTTTTAATCAAGTATCAGAGTTCAACAGAGGAAGGATTGTGCCCTACCGAGGTTATGGATTATCTTTCAGAGAAATCGATAATCGTGTTGGACGAAACCAAACAACTGTAATGCGGATATGTGATCGTTGGATGCAGAAGAGTACGACGGAAAGATGTGTTCGATCGCATCCACCTCAATGCAGAACTTCACCTGATGACAGGCAAATTGTGCGCATGGCAGTGACGGATCGCTCAGCCACATCACGAACCACAGCACAGCACATTCAGTCTGTAACGCATCATCCAGTGCCTGCACGTATCATTCGACGCCGCTTACAGCAGAGTGGTCTGCCCGCAAGTTGTCCATTGCTTCGTCTACCCTTGACACAGAAACATAGACGGCTCCTCCACCAATGCTGCGATGAAAGAAGGATATGGGGGCAGAATGGAATGAAATTGTCTTTACTGATGAGTCCCGCTTTAGTCTGCAACACTAGGATGGTCGCATTCGAGTCTGAAGACACCGTGGAGAAAGGATGCTGAACAGCTGCGTTATGCACCATCATATTGGTCCTGCATCGGGTATTGTAGTATGGGGCGGTATTGGATATCACTCTTGAAATCCTCTAGTATGAATTGCCGGTATCTTAAACAGCCAGCTCTACATCTCCGAGGTGTTGGAGCCAGTTGTCCTTCCTTACCTTCAGGACTTGCGTACAGCTATATTTCAGTAGGATAATGCTTGACAACACGTAGCACGCAATGTCCAAGGGATCTTCGTCAATTACCAGATTGAATTACTTCCCTGTCCGGCTTGCTTTCCGGATCTTTCGCCGATAGAAAATATGTGGTCCATGGTTGCTCAACGATTGACCCCCCCAGCAGCTACACCAGATCAACTTTGACAGCGTGTGGAAGCTGCTTGGTCTGCTATACCCCAAGAACACATCCAAAGTCTCTTTGAATCAATTGCGAAACGTGTGGCAGCGGTTATCTCCAACAATGGCAGCTATTCTGGCTACTGATTTTGGCAGGAACCACACTACACAGAAGTCCATAAATTTAATCATTTGATACTTGGTCAATATGTTATCTACAAAATAAATTTTGTTTTAATATATCTTGTCATTCTTGGTGTTGTAATTTAGGTGGCCAGCAGTGTAGATGGTTATCTCCTTGTGGAATAATGATAGAAGTGATCTTTGGAACATAAGGTCCTGACACCAACCCCATCCACCATTGAATGACGGTACATGGATGTTACACTTTTGCCTTCTGCATGGACGTCTGTCGAAGTGGATGCTTTTCAGAGTTTTCCCAGTTTTCTTTCTGTCGGCACATAAATACAGACCAATCAATGAAACATTGTTCCAGAACACAATTGCGCTATCAACACTTTAAAAACCTTACAAAAATCTCAGACCGTTGGGAAAACCACAAGGTGGTAATAAAGTGCAATTGTTAAATTATCTGTAAGAATATATGATCATGTATTGAGAGAAACATTCACGTCTTGATGTCTGATCCAATGTTTTACAGAAAAATTAAGTAAGCGTATCGGTCAATAAGTACTTATTAAAATTTGATGCCACACTAGAGTATGCAATCAAGTACAATGTGATTTGCTTACATAGAGTGGCTGCTATCTAAGCAAAATTCTACACAAAATGTATTTTAAGCCATTTGTAAAAATAAATTATGCATTCATCTTAAATAATGTTACATATAAGTATTATTTCTTCCTCCAGTTATAGCTTATGTATGAAAGATAAGTACAATTTTCTATTCATTTCCTTTTCGATACGACATTCTAAATAAGGAGGATTTTTTTTATATTTTTTCTAGTTATTAAAACTGACAACGTTAAATATAACCGGATCATTTTATACTGAAACTTAATAATTTAATCGTAATATGCCAAAACTAATCAGATTGTAATAAATTCCTTTTTTATGAATTATAAAAGCTAATGGTATCATTTTGTAAAATTTCAAAATAAAATAATAGATAGAATTCAAAAATTCCTTTGTTTTTAAGAACTAAGCCTGTTTTACAATATTCAGACATTTTGCCTCATAAAAATCCAATGAAATTTAAAGCCCCTGTTACATTAAAGTTGCCGATATTTCAATTTGAGCAAGCCCCGTAGATTGCGTGAAGTCACACCTAGAATTTCGACAATTCTTTCTCATTGTCCAATGAATGCTTGAGATTTATTTCAGGTTTGCTGTAAGAAAATAACTGTTTTACTAGATTTAATAATAGATCACTTTTCTGGATGCAATTTTTAAGGTTGCCATATTTTAACTAGTAAATTACAGATTTTATGATAAATTCTTATTTGGTAATTTTGCTTATAGCCAAGTTTTTAAAATGCTAATTAATTCAGATGAACATCTAAAAGGATTTTCTTTGTTTCATTTGAATCAAATTCATTCTTAAATTTTTATGTCATTTTTTAAAAATATTTTGTTTAATTATATCAATGTATTAAAAAGATTTCCTTTTCTGTAACCTTAACAATTTATTAAGAAAATAGAACAAGTTCCTCAATATATTACTGTATTTATTTACTAAATTTATTATCTTTTTTATTATAATTTTTTGGAAATGTAAACATATCCTTGATTTAAGATTTTATAATTGATTTTGTCAATTACATCACAATTTTCTACTTCCTTTAGCCATAGCATTATTTTACCGTCTGACAAGATACGATTGTCTGAATGCACATTTTTTTAAATTAGATTTAGACTTTCAGCATTCTTTAATTTTGAACTGTGCATGGGTAAGAAACATTGATGAAAACACTACATATATATGCCTTGAGTAGTCAAGATTTAAAAAATATTATGAAAAGAAAAGTTTAAATGCAATTTTTATATTGTTAATAAACATTTTTAACACTTTAATAAGATATTCATAGCAAACTATTAAGCAGTCAGTACTAAATGAGATTTTTTAATTGTATGCATTTTAAACAAAGCAAATTTTTTTTAAGTTCTTAATGATAGTGAAAAATGAAGTACATAATACGAATATCATTTAATGAAAATTCCATGGGGTCAATACAATGCTTTAATTTTATTTTAGTTATCCAAATTTCCAGATTAAATATTAACAGGGTTTTGGAGCAATTCTATTTGAAAGCATCTATCAAAACTAAAAATGCCCGCAAAATAAAAAAAATACATATTTTATAAAAGGTTTATTTTTCAAAACTACAAATTTAAATTTTTAGGTTTTAAATTAAAATTTAAATTAAGTTAATTAAAAAATTATAGGAAGTAACAAATATACGATATTTTAATAATAAATTTGATATTTTCTTCATTACATTCGATAATAAAGTTTTAAATTCTGTATGAAACTTTTATCATTATTAAAAATATTTGGAAATACTTTCAAATTATTTAAGCAAAATAATTTGAATTATAAAATATTCGTTAAAATGTAGTCAAATTTTTAAGCAGTTAAATTCTTTTATATTGAAATTAATAAGCCCATTTTAAATCTAAATTTGCTGTTTAAAAATGGAAAACTTTACGATCGTTCGTTAACACTGAATTGGGACAACAAAAATGAAAATAAACAATCATTTCTTGTACTATTTCCGCTTGGCGAAAATAGACAAAACTTGATCACATTTTGAAAATCGCTGGCGATATGAATTGCCCGAGTTGCTGCTGCATGCACAAAAAAAGTTGCTGATTTTCGGCAACTTATGACGCTAATAACTTCCACCTGGTATGAAACTTGACGAAAACAAAATCATGTACAAATTTCAACTGCGCAGCTGTTAAAAATATCTGTAGTATTATTGGACGAGGAGAACGAATCGCTGAAATTCGAGGTGTGACGTCACGTAATGTTAAGTCTGCGGCAGTTGCTCAAACTGAAATATCGGCAACTCTAGTGTAATAGGGGCTTTAGAATGAAATATTTTCATTTATTTTAATATTTTTGAGAAATTAATGATATTTTTAAAATTTTAATATTTTTTCATTTTTTAAAAAATAATGGAGTTTTTGAAAAAAATATTTTGTAATATACGAATATTTTTACACTTTTTTAAGAAATTATGCCGAATTTAAAGGAAAAAATCATTATTGTTTAATTTGTAATGAAGAAATTAATTTCAAAATCCAGTGGGTATATACATTTCTGAAATTTTAGGGAATTTAAGAGTAATGCAATGTACAAATAATTATCAAATACAAAATTATTACATTAATATCAATATAATTTATTTTCTATTGTTATTTGCAAATCAAATTTCATTAATATTTGTTCACTAACTGTGTATGTATTCTTCAATCAAGACAATTAACAATTTAAGATCAAATATTCAAACGCTATAAATTACTGCATCATAATATCGTGTGATAATTTTTTAATTAAAAAAAATAGTTATTATTTCACTCTAAATAGTGTTCTAAACATATTAAATCCGATATTTTTTAACAATATAGCGTGAAAAATACATTTAAATGATTATAATTCAATAGAAAGTTATTAAATTATCGTTAATTCGAATTATTGATAAATGTTAATATTTAACGTTATAAATTTTTCAAGAAAATTAAATCTGACATTTTTTCTACAAAATAAAAGGAAAGCCGTTTTTTTATATGATTCATTTTTCAATTTATAAACATCACAAAAATTCCTGCTGACTTAATATCCCAGTTTGTCCAAAAATAGGATGATAACATTCGTTTTCAATTCAATTCAAACGATAATCAATATGCAATTTTGAGTCAGCACTCTTCGAACTATCTTTCTCCTCAGTCTGAAAAATTTCCTTTTCCTGTTTCTCCGGAATCTTCAAAAAATGCGAATGGGAAAAAGAAATAAAACTCGTTTATAAAATCGAATTGTCTTCCGTTATTGGAATCTTTATGGAGCTTATTTCTCTATACCAGCCCAATTAACGAAACTGAAAAGGAAAAAAAAGGAAAGAAAACATATTTCATTTTCGCCAGATAGTAGAAAATAAATCGTTTTCCTATTTATTTGATCTCTGTGATTTTAAAAGATTCCTTTTATTTCCTGGCTGTAAATAATGGCTGCATAAAAAGAAATGATATCCCATTAATGCTAGGAAGATGACAATTTCTTCTTTGTCAGCATTTTAGCCTTTATTGGCTTCCACCGGAAGAAACATAATCTTAAACTTAGACACACATCTTTTTTTTATTACCGTAGAAACCTAAAAGTATATCACGCCACTTTAAAGACTTTCTTTCAGATTTTAAAATCACATAATATTTAAATAAAGGAACTATTTAAATAACAGTTTCGTATTCTCCTGTAGAAATACTCTAACAAAGTATTTTTTTATGATATTTATAAAGAAATTTGAAACAGTTGGAATGATTACCCTGATACAAAGGTAGTTTCTCTACCCCCTGGAGATTTTGTGACTGTCTCTGTGTTACAAGAGAAGTGGAAATAAAATTTGAAGTAACGAATAGTAATTAAACTTGTGTTACAAAACAAATATTTTTTTATTTCAGGAAAGCCTAGAACATTTTTGATTTCTCAGTCTTTATGGAATTGTTTTTAAGATTTGAGAATGTAATTTTTCTACAGACTATTTTGCATGAAGGATGTTAATCCTACCATTCCCTGCAGATTCAAATTTATTCAGTTTTTCATCCAGCTGCATGTTGTCAAATATTCAGTGGCATAATATTTCATTTATGACATAATCTCCAATATTTTCATCATTAAAATTTTAAATGGTTGCTTTGTTGATAACTCTATGAACCAAACTCATGAATCACTAAATTGAAGGTAAGTGATTTAATCATTCAGCTGCCAGCTCAACTTTTAAAGATTTGAAAAAAAAGGGTGCACAATCGTCATTATAGTAATCACAATTGTTTTCTTGTCTGTTACCTATATTTTTCTAACAGAAATTTTGTTTTTGAAAGTTGTTGAACATATATGTATACATATATATATATATATATATATATATATATATATATATATATATATATATATATATATATATATATATATATATATATATATATATATATATATATATATATATATATATATATATATATATATATATATATACATATATATATATATATATATATATATATATATATATATATATATATATATAGAGTGATCCCTCGTTTTTTCGCGGTTAATGGGGACCAGAACCTTCCGCGAAAGTTGAAAAACCGCGAAGTAGGATTTGGCCATAGGAATATTCGTGTATGCGGGTACACGAATGTTTTAACTATGTAAACAGTGTTTATACTTTACACATTTAAGACAAAAATTACAACAATATACGTACTTATTTAAGCGTGTCAGTGCTAATTAATAAGGTTAATTACAAAACCGTATGCAGTAATAAGCATTAATCAACATTGCTTTCTGAGAGAGGCGAAGAGTCTTGTGTGGGTGGCGGAGGAGAGGCTCTCACTTCACTCGTAGAAGCTTTAAGCTCACTCGGAGACACTCCTGCTGGAGGCGCTGACGGTAAAGTCAGGGGCTTTATCTTGAAGAGAAGCATTTTGATAGGTAGTTGGTTGTCTTTGTTTTTTTTCTTTTCCTTCAAAATTCCCCGGCACAAGGACATAGCCCCGTCAACGCGATTGCTGAACTCGACAGTTCGAACCATATTGTTGCTAATGTCTTGTGAAACGTGTTGCATCGTTTTTGCCATGTTGCACAATTGTTGCAGATTCTCCAGGGTAGGTCATGCTTTTCAGTTTCTTCCTCGTCTTCCTCTTTGTTTCCTTCCTCACTTACAGACTTTGTCTTCTCAAGGAGGTCTTCATCGCTCAGTGGGTTCGAGTAGGAATCGATAAAGGTGCTAATGTCTTCTTTTGTCACGCCGACAAATCCTTCATTCCTTATGATGTGAGACAGCCACCCTCACCTTACTTTCATGGGTCGATATCACACCGGAAACCAAACACGCGCCTTTATGAGAGGCCGTGGTATGTACACTGAGTCAACTCCTCTCTTTGTCTGACCTGCAGGGATCCTTCTCTCTCATTTTTCATTCAACATATTCCTGTTAAGAGTATCTATACTTGTTAAAATTTCCAATGTTGGAGAAAACCCATTGGCGTGTCTGTGGAGGTGATAACGGCAGCTCAGACATCGACCTAATCACTTAATCATGTTTGGTTGCGTGCATCGACCTAGGGCAGCAGAAATTAATTGTCCGATTTTATTATAATAACCTAACAACTTTTAGTTACTTCCTAATTTATTTAGGGTCGGGATCAATACATGTTTAATTTTATGTTACAATCACAGCCAATTGTTAGATGACGTAATCTGTGTTCTCGGAACTTACTCACAGAAAGCAAGTAATTGAATTACCACAAATCAAAGCATGTTTCTATAATCCCTTATTGATTGCGAATCCTAGTGATGTTGACAACATTGGACACAATTTCTTCTTCTTGTTCATTAATAATTAGATGTTTCAAATATCACATATAAAAAAAATTGTAATTAAAAAAATCATGATTTTCAATATGTTATTCTGCATTGTTAATATCCAATGCACCATTTTGTTTTTAATTGCTCTTATCTGCATATATATTTGAGAGTAAATGAATTACCAGACCATAGCCTCTGATAATGTTTACAAATATGGTCTTTCCTTGGCATATCAAGTCACCAAATTATTTTCATCAATGGAACATGTTTGGGACATGTTAGAAAAGCAATTTAGCTGTCACAGAATACCATTGATCAAATCACTTATTTATGACATTTTTGGAAGACAATATCGCAAAAAATTATCGTAATGGATGCCACACACTTTACATACTTCCAGCTACGTAAAGGATTGTCATCTTTTATATAGCTGGAAGTAGTCACTTTGGAACCAATTAAAATTAGACAAGGAATAAAATTATTTTCTTTTTGTATTTCCAATCATCAGCCTATTTATGAAAACATTATTTGCCACATCGCAATGAATAGTTTAGCATTCGAAAAGATATTGAACACCCACCATACCTTTCCTTCTTTGTAAAATGTGAAGTTTATTCGCATGTCGCAAGGGAGAAAACCCGGAAATTCGTATGCACCCATCTCAACACACGTGAATGTAGGAAGCGAAAACTCAATATCAAGCACCTTGGGACTCGCTTTGGCCTAAAATCTGTTGCCGTTATTTTTGCTTGGCGATATTTATTTCAATATAATATTACAACGTACCGGAGTTTGCTTTTAAATATTTATTTAAATATTAACTAGTTAACATTGCATGTTACTCAAGTATATATACAATTTATATTGAAAAGGAAATACGCCCATCGCTCGTTTTTATATTTTCACTTCTTTTTCCTCTACTCCACTTCCCATTCCACCCTCACTAAATTTCGTGGAGAATGCTGTGTTGCCACAACACCACTCTTCATTGTGTAAGATAATCAATTGCATTCCAATCCCTACTAAACAATGGGTCGTTAGGAGTTCCAATATTGGTCGAGTGGTCATTATCTTCTATCCAACAGTGGCAGGGATTGAGCACTCTTCTACTCTGAAAAAATCGCTTTTACCACTAGGCCACGGTAGATCCATGAAAATTTCATTCATGTTTACAGCTTCATCGACATAATTCAGACAAAAAATAATTGAGTTTAATCAATTCAAAAATAATTGAGGAAACTCAATTATTTTTTAGAAAAGAGTATTTATTGCTATAACATCTCGATATACATCGCATTATATGATGAGGAATTATAGTTTACAGATTTTCACCATACAAGAAGAAATTAAAAATTATTTGTGGTTTTTTTTCAATTCTAAACGATACTTGATTTTAGGATAAACTTAATATTTTAAGAACTTGTATTAAGCACATACAGCTTATAAATAAGTAATTATAAGTAATATATATTATTGTATTTTTCCTTTAAATAGATAGAGAACACAGAATTCTCGTGAACACGTAGAGAAAATGAATATATGTGATTCTTTTCTTATTAACAAGAAATTTTAAAATCAAGCTTTGGATGCCACAGATGCCTGTATTCCCACGTGAGAATTTCTAAATTTGGTGATATTTTGGTGGATTTCCATGTTTATCTGGCAACCTGGTTTCTTATTATGTCATGAAGGTTGAAAATAATAAGAATTTGTTGAAAATTCTGATTTGACAACCCTATTATTTACGTCATCGCAGGAAAATGAAGAGCATTTTGTTCCATTTTCGTATTTTATAAAGAATTTTTCTGGGGATAGTTCTGCATTTAGTGTGCGTGTGTTTTGCAGATTTTTTTTACCTTTTGAATATTTAAATTAAAGGTAGTATTGCTCTTTTACATTATTTTAAATTCTTTCTTATTCTGTTGCAAATCTTTCAGTATTTTTCGATGATTTTACGATTAATCATTGCTAATTTAGCAAACTGTGGAATTTAAAGTGTATTTTACAATTTGAATTTACATTTGCAGGAATAATGTTACATTTTCTATTTTTTTAATCATTAGATAAAATTTTAATTGTGTCTTATAATTTTTATTTATTTATTTATTTTATTATTATTATTATTTTTTTATTTATTTATCTATTTATTGTATTTACTTTTTTTTTTTTTTTTTTTTTTTGCAAATGTTCCTACTTTCATTAGAATTAATGTTCCTATTTTTCTTAAAATTCATATTTACATTTTCGAGATTTATGTTCATATATTTTCTTATTTGTATTTACAATTACGAAAGTAATGTTCTAATATATTTTCATATTCAAAATCCTAATATCTCAAATATATATATTTTCATTAATTTATTCAGCAGACTTAAATTTATTACTTAGATGCATAAGCTTTCTTCAGGAAAAAATTTATTACATCATCATTACGTCATGTTCGCAACATCCAAAAAAATTCAGAAATTCGCATGATGGATTATATGACAGCCCATATTACTTTAAATCAAACTATTAATTCTTTAAATTTTATGATACATAATTTCCAAAGCGCTTAATAATCTACGAATTAATATTGAATATATTTTTACACATTGCTAATAAGTAACTAAGAAAATATTAATGAAATATATGATTATTCTATATATTGTTAATTAATAATAAGGAAAACAGAAAAATAAATGAACACCAAAAGAAACAGATTAAAACGTGCAGTTGTTTTTGTAACAAAAAATTTTAAAATCCATTGTTGATTCTCTCTCTTATATGTCAGACAATACAAAATTTCAAACTTTGCTTAATGATTTGGCATTACATGTTAAATATTCGCAAGATATATTTTCATATTCTTAATAAATAGTTGAAATTAATAATATAAAAATATCACTTTTATTGTTCTTAAGTAGATAAAATTTATATCTATTATATAAATAACCCAAATAGCAAATAAAAGATTTTTGAAAGAGCAAATAAAAGATTTTTTTTTTAACCACGAAAGTATTTAAAGACGTAAAATGAATTTTTAAAAAATTTGTACCTTATAAAGACTTAAGCTCTTAAAGAATTTATAAATGGAAAAACATCGAAATATACTTAAAGTAGATAGGGAAAAAAATCACTGAAAAATAAAAGAACTAGATTACATTGATTCCATAGTAATAAAATCCGAAAGAATTTTCATTCTTTTTTAAGCAATCTCATATTCTTAGAACTTTTTTTCTAGGTGTAATTATTTTTTCTTTTTACAATCTTATCGGAACTTACAATACTTGAACGGAGTGTAATCACACAGAAGCTTAAAATGAAAGATTCTACTAATGAGAAACCTTTAAGAAATTAAATTTTAATTTCCCAGTGAATGAGAAGTCATAAATTTTTTGGCAGATGTTTTCAGAGAAAGAATGTTTGGAACTCGAAGTAGTTATAAACTTTTGTTTTTTAATTATTTTAAATACTTCAAGTTAAAAAAAATATACTTTTTATAGCTGAATTTTTTGTCTGTTTCTCCAAACAATAATAAAAGTCGTACTGATTTTTTTTTATTTGTAATCACACGATGGCAATTCATTTTCTTGAAAACCATTTCAACTACTTTTTAAGGAATGAATATTTTGCGAGAAATAGACAGTTTTGACAACTCACGATTATTAATTTTTAATACGTTATTGTTTGTAAATATAGTTAATTAATTTGAAAAAAATCAAAGTATTTTTAACTTAAAAAATATTTAAGTATTTCGAATAATTGATAAAAATGTATGATATTAAACTGAAAGTAATTTGTTTATTAATTAAACTAATTGATGAATTAAGACAATATTCTCATCAAATTTCAAAATACAGATTAGCACAAATTTGTCGCTATTGATATAATATATAATTTCATTAAAAACAACAACAAAATTCACATTCGTTTTAAATTAAGTTTATTTGTCTTAAAATTAAGTCTATATTAATACAATGAAAATATCCTACTTCTGGAAATTCTATAAGCTGAAAATCTTGTATTCAAATGTTAATATGTGCCATACCAGCTTGGATTTTCGAATCCTATTAATCAAATGGTTAGATCGAACATTCCGTGTATAAATCTTATTTATAGGATCTAAAATAAATACGGATTTCTCAGGCGAATTTATTCCATAGTCGATTAAATGATATCATTAGAAGTTGTCATAGCCTAGTGCGCTCTTCAAATTGGAAGGTATCACGTTTGATTCTAGCAACTATAGAATAACCAGAGGTTTTACTTCAAACTATTTTTTTTAAGAAAACTATATTTTTTTATTATTTCAAAGTTAATTATTCATTCTTATGCATAAGCAACCCTAAGAAACAAATATATGCAAATATCACTAAATGTTAGTACTTGATGAAAAGAGATGGAGAGATACAACGCTTCACTTAAAATACATTAATTCACTTTTTCATAACAATTGATTCTCCAAGAAAACAACATACCTTGTAATAGAATTAAGACAATTAGGGAGAGAATAATCTAACTTCTCCAATATACAGATTGATATCCAGCTACGCACAAATGGGGTATCCTCATTCTATGACGAGTGATCCTTAAAATAGAATTTTAAATTTCGACTAATCAAAAACAAAAGAAAATTCTGCAATCTGTTATTTTCATTGGTTGAAAAATTCACTGGGATCTAAGTGACAGCTGAATCAATACTTCATCAATTTTCATCACTTCAGAAGAAAAACGAAATTATATAAACATTAAAATAAAGACTAATGTACATATATATATATATATATATATATATATATATATATATATATATATATATATATATAATTCCATTTAATAATTTAAGTTAATTTCTTAAACAAATAGTTTTCCCTTAAGACATAAAGATAATTTTATACATCCTTACAAAATTTTTTAAGATTTATCAAAAAAAAATAGTGTCATTCACTAAATTAGCACATTAAGCTCAATGTATTTAAAAATGGTGCTTTGTTATACCATCAAAATAATTAAACAAGTTGCGCTGAATGAAATCCAAAATTTACAAAATGCCTAAATTAAACGAAGCAAGATGTTAAAGTAATAACACGCATATAGTAATCATAATAATTATTAAAAAATCTTTTAACATAACATAGAAAATATGAATATAATAAATTTTAAATAGATATATATAGATAGAAGTATTCTCTCCTTTTCGGGTACTCACAAGTTGATGATAAATAATACCAGCGACAGATTATTTATAAATACATTTTTATGTAAAATTTAAAAAAAATCACTTGATAAATTAATTTCTCGTACATTAAATAAAGAGGCTTAATTTCAAAGTGATGGTAAATCGTTATGAAATATACTTATTTCGAGAAAATTGACAAATTTTTCCTTCTCATTTTTAAGTCTATTAATATTATTATTAGACACGTTTGCATCATCAAATTATTTTTTAATGTTCTAACAGCTGTCATTGATGAATAAATGCAAATAATTAATCCTGTACTATAAAAGAATATTTTCATTAAAATAAAAAATTTATCAAACTATCTCATTATTTTTAGTTTCAAAGGGATATTTTTATTGGATAGATATGTCTCATTTTTTCATAATACCCATGAGATAAAAAAATTAAATAAAAATAATAAAATTCTAGAATTGGAAGTGCCATCGAAACAAAATTGGTGCATAAAAACCTTTGATCAAATAATCAATTTGTATTCCTTCACTCTTAATAATAAATAGGATTAAAATCGTCCTATGTTCAGCATCAAACAGGAAAAAAAACTTGCTGAAAAATGTGGTGATTTTACCGGAAGAAGACAATTAGTCTATTCATATGAATGATGAACGGTTTTGTTGCCATTGAAAGCTTTTGTTACATCGTTTTATTTTGTAAAAACTCAAATTGATTATAAAGAATGCATATTTATCCCTTGCTGACATGTTTATTCCGTATAAAAAAAATTGCACTTTTTTTTAGAAAATAAAGCTTCCGTAAATAATTTATCGAAAATATTCTAATTTATCAAAAACTTTTGTCACCTTTAGTGACAGCTTTATTAAAATTCATGTCATTAAATGCATATCTCTTATGTGAGCGAATTGTCAGAAAATAAAGAAATATTTTTGTAACAATATTTATTTAAATATAAATTATTTCATTTATAATGTTGTTCTTCCTGAGGCTTATAACTAAACATCCATTATTTAAATGGGCAGCCTTTTTAGAAGCCGCAAATTTCCAACCGCAACCGGTACTGTGCAACCTAAGATGAATGGCAGTGATCAAGCGAAGCGTCTCTAGCATACCTCAATGTGGGGTAGACCTTATTTCCTGAAATTTAAAAATCACTGCTGTCACGTAGGTAAAACCACCGAGCTAGACCTGTCTTTTCAACCGGGGTAACAGGGTAAATCATCGGAAGAAGTAAAAATGACTTTTTCAGTACCAGAGATAGAAATAGCTATTAATCCTAGAATAATAACCTGTTTTTTTTTTTTTTTTTTTTTATGAGAAAATACTATAACATAGATACGATGATTTGATTGGCTCAAAATTATATTTTAAATATATTACATTCTAAACCGAATTCTTTTTATGCAAAAAAATCATTAAAATGTGATAAACAATGGTAAGCAAGCTAAATGCTGAACAAAGCTAATGCAAAAGATTGCTTGGTGATAATTTTGTCGGTTAAAAGAAGCATTACACGGCCACAAATCTCTCTCTATCATCAAGGGTTAAAAAAACTATAAATACAGCAAAATTTAATTTTGTCTCATTCAGATAAAGGTACTATTACATTATACTTACCTAATCGATCAACGATACGATTGCTAAACAGTTTCCGATAGAAATAAACATTTGCGTTTAAAAATAAGTTTTATTAATAATTGATAATTGTTTAGTTTATAAAATAAAGATAAAATGGTTGTATTATTTTCAGTGATTTCTGAAAACGTAAGCATTTTTAAGCAATGCATGATACAAATGGATTATTTATGGCAATAATTTACGATTTTTTCTTTCCCGTTACAGAGTTTATCAAAAGTACCGAAAGTTATTAGTAACAAAACTCTTTATATAGATGGCATAAAGAAAGCAACTTCATACGACGGGGCTTTCAACAAGACCCTAGATGCAGAAAATGCCACAAGAATAAGAAAATGACTCCTCATATTGTATATGAACGTGGTATGTACCCTTGCCCTTACTCGATAGAATACTTTTGGCACTCTTGGAACTAAAGAATTACATCTCAGCTCTGTAAAGGCTTTTCTAATTTCAAAAATGAAGTGGGAAATCTTAATAAATGGAACTAGGTTATTTCAGAATTGGGGGGGAGCTTGGTACAAAATGCAAGCAGAGGTGTCTTGGCTGTCGAATCCAACATATTATTCATATTGACTTAGTTATTAACTCACTCAAAGCAAAGGTAATCCTGACTAAAAGTGTTAATTATTCAACTGTATTGTAAGCCGTTTCTTACCTCATTCCAATTGCTTTTAGCTGATAGATACGCAATTCAGTGATGTAAAACATTTTGAGCTATATATAAATAAAAAAGAAAACATATAATTAAACGAAGAAACAAACTATCCAACTCCTTAACCAAGATAGTTAAATTTTTTCATATACAAATATACGAGGGTTACTCTGAAATTTTTGAGATACACACAGACGAGAATTTGCAAAATAAAAATAACGGTTAAATTTTAATATACAAAGTATTTTAACTCAGAAGACGATTTTTTACTGACTTACTTCAACTTGTTTAGCGTGGAATAAATTTTAAACAGAAGAGAAAATGGAGTTGACGTGAGAACATTTTCGCGCTATGATTTTCTACGATTTCAAAATAGGATTAAATCAAGAAGAATGCGTTCAACGGTTGCCATTAGCATTTGGTGATGAATCTCCAGCTCGTGCTACTGTATTCAGATGGTTTAGAGAATTTAGAAGATGGTCGCAATTTTCTTCAGGATAAAGAACACACAGGAAGGCCGCCGTCGGCAGTAATCCCGGATGATGTTTCTGCCATACGAAAAATGTTAATGGATGATAATCGCTGTACCTATCAAATGATACAGAAGGAACTTAACATTGGATCCGCAGCCATACACAAAATCATTCATGAAGAATTACATATGAAAAAAGTAGTTTGCCGTTGGGTTCCCCATAATCTAACTGAGCATCAAAAAGAGGAGCGTGTCAGAATCAGTAAAGAAACTCTTAATATGCTGAATGATGGTGGCCACCGCATCATTTCTAAAATTGTAACAGATGATGAAACGTACATACCGTTTTTTGACGTTTCAACACGTCAACAAAGAAAAGTATGGGTCTTTGAAGATGATCCCACGCCGATAATGGTGAAAAACAACGCGCACTGAAAAAAGTGATGCATGCCGTTTTCTTTAGAAGTACGGGATTGGTCAAAGCCATCAAGTTGGAAGGACAGAAGACAGTAACAGCAAACTGGTATACCACTAAATGTCTTCCAGAAATTCTGTTTTAGAGGACTAATGCTTCACCATGACAATGCATCTTCATATACAGCCGGATTAACAGTTGAGTTTCTTAAACAAAAACAAATTAAAGTGATCGAACATCCGCCTTATTCACCTGATCTAGCTATGTGCGACTTTTGGTTATTCTTTAATCTAAAAAAGAACTTACGTGGACGTCGTTTTCATTCAGAAGAAATTGATGTGGCTATAAATGTATTTTTTACATCTATTCGAAGAAATGGATGGCTTGAGGCATTTAATCTGTGGAAAATTCGTCTACAAAAGTGCATTGATGCTGGAGGAGACTGCTTTGAACACATCTAAAATTTTGTAAGTATAACTTTAAAAACCTAGTTTTATCTCAAAAATTTCAGAGTGACCCTCGTATATACATCAACTTCCGAAAAATTAACTTCTTAAGTAAAACTAACAGAAAAATCGATATATTTCAAACACAGCATTTTGAACACAGAATCAATCTTTTGGTTACAATATTGATTCATGGTACAATGATAGCCCTGCGGTACGTCCATGAAATCCTTCAGCCACATGTGTTATTTTATTACATTACATATATTCAGACTTGTATGCTTGATTCTTGAGATCCGCTTGTAAGTCTTCGTCGATAATAGGACAAATAGCACAATGACAGAGGTACAACCACAGAAGATAACGAAGAAAACAACCAGGGCCACGGTGGGAATCGAACCCACACTCCTACGCTCTCAAGCGATTAGCGGAGTGATGCTTTGACCACTCAGCTACGGAGCGCCCTCAGCCACATGTGTTGCTACTCATGGCAAGTCTCATGTCTACTCATGACAAGTGGCTCCTGGGAAGGAGCCACTTGTCAACAAGACAATGCTCAGTCGCACAAAGTTTTATATGATATGAGCTACATATGCTTCCCTTCAGGTATAGCAATAGCTGGCAAGAATAATTATCAAAAAATTTTCTACTTACAGATTAAGCTAAGAGCTTGATTAAATATTATAGTCAATGTAAACTACAAATAAACTAATCTAACAGGGAGCGTTAGTTAAAAGCAAATTTTAAAAACCATATAACCAGCCCGACATCAGAGTCGGACATAGAGCTGATGGACATAGTTCAATCCATTCCTCTGCCAACTCGGCTTTACGTATTAAGAAAATACAGAAAGTGTAATACAAAATGGTCATTCTGTGTTTTCCCTTTGGTGACTCTTCTGCACTCAAGTGATCGGAATTTTGCTTAAGTGGAGTTCTGAATCACTATCATCCACGTCCGAGAAGAGAATCGAACAATTGATTTGTTGAATTGAAACCCATAAAATTTACTATTAAGTTATCAGACTAATACAAACAGCGTGTCAGAGCCACCGAAAATTAGAAAAAAACAAAAATAAATAGCAGTAAATGGGCGAATTATCACGAATACACTCAAACCTACAGTAAAAAAAGTGCTCATTCATATTTATCGATATTTTCTTAGTCAGAAAATTATTTTAGTGCATTTTTCACAGTTACTAAATATGATCATATAGTAACTATGATGCAAGAAATTAATATATCATTGGCAACATTTAAAATACCACGATAAACTTATATCTAAATATATAGATAGTTGTATCATCAATTGATCACTGCTCAGCACTATTAAGTTACGACAGGACTGAACTCATTGTCGCCAAGTAATAGAATGGCTCTTCGGGGCATAAGGTGCCTGGTATAATCCCAGGCAATTGTTAAACAGGAAATGGATGATGAACTTCTGCATTAAAGTCTTCTTGGAGTGCTTGCCAATTTTTCAAGTTTTCTTCCTTGCAACAAGTGAATACCATCCACTATTTATAAAATAAGTCCTTCTGGAAGACAATTTGTGATATTGGTGCGAAAATACTTTACAATAGCCTTTAGCTGTTATGTTGCCCTCCATGCAGGGCAGAGTTACAATAGGGTCTCACTGATAACGTTTTACGGCACTAGTTTCCATAAAAATAAAGTCAGGACCATCCCACCTGTTAATCAATGGTACTAGGAAATTTGATTTTGTGAGGATTACTGTGATGCAAGGTTCAATATTGGACATTTCTGTCCCATACAATATTTAAAACTATAGGTAAAAATTCTGTGTTAGAAAACTAGTCAGATGTATACGATGGAATGTAATAAAAGTTCAAGAAAAGCATGTAAAAGATTAAGATGGATAAAAATCTTAAATAGAATTCAAGAAACCAATTGCACGTAAAAAGGCAAACAAATTTCTGTGTTGTTTAAACCCAATCAAGTCTGTTAAAATTAAATTTGTGGCATTAAAAATATGCGTAAATCATTGAAATTAGCAGACAACTAAAATGTGATGTACTGTATGTGGTACATTACACATGTCACAAATCGGAGCACTTCGAGACAGTAATAAGTGCTCATTTGTAAATCTAGTATGTCCAATACGAAGGCGTATGAGTTTTACATAAACTTTTCGCATGGGAGCAACTGGAAATGGAAGAATGTGGGAGGATATATTATATAATTTATTGTTCGTCTGAAAATCCTATGTTTTTTTGTCAGTGGGAGGAAATAAAATGATAATTTTTTTAATGTCAAAAAATTTTAATGTTTTATGTAAAATGTCAGGGGAATTTTTAGCAGCATTATCTGCAAGTTCATTCCCTGCCATGCAAACATTACTTGGAACCCAACAAAACAAGATGTCAAATCCTTTATTCTTCAATATATTTAAAATATCCAAAATTTCCACAATAATTAGATGACATTTATCATTAAAATGACCTAATTGCATGACCACACTCATGCTATCTGTATAGATACAGTATTTTTATGAGAGCTGAATTGTATTATTTCTGGAGCACGTTTAATAGCAACAGCTTCAGCTGTATACACAGAATATGATGCATGCAGTTTATAGCTGTAAACTGTGTATATATTTCCAACAATACCACAACCAACATGACCAATTGATTTTGAGCCATCAGTATATACAGAGACGTAGAAATAATGAGAATGATTGTGTGAAAACATCTGTTGCAAAATTAGGGGAGATGTATCTGATTTACAGTATCTAGAAAAGGGTTGATTATATTAACAATAGGGATATTCCAAGTAAGAAATTTTAGAGCATCTGCGATTTGAATACGTAAATCGGAGAACTCAGATGAAAACTGAAGTGAATTTGTGCGCTCATAAAATGGTAGTATGTTATGTGGCTGTGCATTATATAACCTTCTTGAAGAGGGACAAATAACCATCGATCTCAAATAGTGATGTGATGCTTATAGCATTTTAAAATAATAATGTAGAGAGAGTTGCTTACGTCTCAGATCAAGAGGTAACTGGTTGCAGATTGCATAAAGGCTCTGGACAGGAGAAGTCCGGAATGCTCATGAACAAATTCCTAAAGCTGAGTGATGAACAGGGTCTAATTTGCGCAAAACTGATAATCTGGCTGATCCATACATTACGCTACCATAGTCAATTCGAGATAGAATAACTGACTGATACACTCGGAGTAATGCTTTACGATCTGCACCCCAAGAGGTATTAGAGAGCACTTTTAGAATATTTAGTGATTTTTCGCACCTTTTGAGCAAATTTAAGATATGTGGTAGGAAGGTTAACTTTTTATCAAATATAAACCCAAGAAATGATATCTGATTAACTACAGAAATAGTTGTGTCTGATATCTTAATTTCCGGCTCAGGATGAGGTCTAGTTTTTCTGGAAAAATGGGTACATTTATTTTTAAAAGGGAACAAAGTATGCCCATTTTCATTACACCAAGCAACAAGATTATTGGCAGCAGTTTGTAATTGCTGTTCAATCAGTCGCATATTGGAACTTTGGCAAGAAATTTGGAGATCGTCAACATATAATGTTCCATGGACAGATGGTTGCAATACATGAAGAATGTTGCTGATGCAAATGTTAAAAACAGTAAAACTCAAGACACTTCTCTGAGGAACCCACTCAGATTTAATAAATGGATAAGATAAAAAAATCCTATACGGACATTAAAAATGTGAGAACTTAAAAAATTCTGAATAAAAATGGGTACATTTCCTCTTAAATTAAAATTGTACAAGGTACGAAGAATTCCATAAAGCCTTGTCTTATCATAGGCCTTTTCCATGTCAAAAAATATCGATGATGTCTCCGTACAAAGGCATTCCTAATTTGTCTTTCTAGGTATACAATATTGTCAAGAGTAGATCGACCTTTACGGAATCTACTTTGATAAAGTGATATGTTCTGATTGTCTTCAAGTACATAAACAAGACGAGCGTTGACCATAGGCTCCAGTTTTAAGGGGACTCCTTCCGCACTATTTTGAAAGCGAGCGCTAATGTTAAGTCTATGGAGAAATTGAAATACATATTTCTCAAGTTCTATTATAGCTACACCTTCACTTTTTGTAGGTTTTCCTAATGCACAAAAATAATAATTTATTTTGTTTTGAAATTTATTTTTAAAAATATTTTAACTATTTTTAAATTGGCTCAGTAATTTGATAATATGCTTAAAACATTAATAACTTAAAAATAGTAAAAAATTTAGAAATTTTAAAAACAGACTTAATATGTACATATATTTATAAATCCCAACAAATTTTTTTTTTACTTTATCTACGATAGAATTTTTTTATTTGTCCGCATAAAACTTAAAATTTTTCGAAAAAATTAGCAACGCCCACATGGCGGATGAATACTTGGTTGTTTGAATAATCAATCCAATCAATTGCATGCTTTAGTCAACAAGCTCCTCCTCACACACTAAAATTTGAAGTTTGGTTTTTCGCAGTTCTATGAGATAATTTGTGTGTTCCCTTCCCTCATCCCCAGCAAACGCTGCGGGTGTTCCTAGTATCCGGTTTCTTCCTGTAAAAATATGCTTCTAAATTGGCGCGAGAAGGGACATTTCTTTCCCCTTTACTATATACGAGAGGCTCTGATGATTTCCCTGTGACGAATCTTCATCTTTCAAAGAGCGGTCCTGCAATAATTTTCACGAAAAATCATGGGCTAATGGACATTATATATATATATATATATATATATATATATATATATATATATATATATATATATATATATATATATATATATACATATATATATATATATATATATATATATATACATATATATATTGACTTTAAACAGCTAAATCTTTTGAAAAAATTTAAAATTTATACGGTTTTCATGTAAAGAACTTTTTTTTAATTCTTTATTTATATTTTTGATGCAATTTTTAAAGAAGTATATCTACATGATATGATATTGCAATACATATCTATAGGCATTGCAAAATTCATCAATTCCATATTTTTTAATCGTTGTTTTATAAAACTTCTTAAAATTTGTTGTTTTTCTTAATTTTATATTTGATTCTAAGTTTATTGCTTACTGAGTTTGGATGCAGAATTAACTTGAATATTTCAACAAAACCTACGAAATATTTATTTATCCATGAAAAATATAAAAATTTTTATTATTAAATATAAATAAATAATATTGTATATATATATATATATATATATATATATATATATATGTGTGTGTGTGTGTGTGTGTGTGTGTGTGTGTGTGTGTGTGTGTGTGTGTGTGTGTGTGTGTGTATACACTACTGGCCATTAAAATTGCTACACCAGGAAAGCGGCACACCACAGACGTGAAATTTGCGAGACAGGTAGAACTTGCTGTGATATGCAAATGATTAGATTTTCAGCGCATTCATACAAAGCAGGCGACAGTAGCGATATCTACAACGTGTATAAAACCAGAGATTTGACAGCAGTTTTCTCATACTCAATTTCCGTTTCAACGTTGTTTTCGGCAAAGAAAGTTGTTGTAATGCCTCGTATAAGAAGAAGAAATGCCTATTAGCATGTGTCTGACTTTGATCGAGGAATGATTATAACCTACCGGGATTGCGGTGTATCGTACCGCAATATTGCTGCTCGCGTCGGTCGACACCCAATGACTGTTAGCAGAATATGGAATCGATGGTTTCAGGACAATCATACGGAACGTCATGCAGGATCTCAGCGACCCCCCATATCTAACAGCAGAGAAGACAGACATCTTATCCGCATGGTCACAAGGGATCGTACAGCCACGTCACGAACCCTGAGTCTAGAAATGGAGTCATTTGCAAGGCAACAAGTTTCTGCTCGAACAGTTCGACGACGTTTGCAGCAGCATGGATTGTCTGCACGGCGATCATGGCTACGGCTACCGTTGATGCTGCGTCACAGACAGGAGCGCCTTCAATGGTGTGATCAGCGAACAACCTGGACGCGGGAATGGCATTACGTCATCTTTACAAATGAATCTCGGTTCAGTATACAGGACCATGATGGCCGCATCCGTGTTTGGAGGCAACGTGGATAACGCGCATTGCCAGCTTGCATTGGACATCGCCATACTGGCCCATCTGCTGGAGTGATGGTATGGGATGTCATTGGATACACGTCTCGATCACCTCTTGTTCGCATTACCGGCACTTTGAACAGCAACCATTATATTTCCGATGTGTTAAGGCCCGTGGCTCTGCCTTATCTTCGAGGCCTTCCTAATGCTTTGTTTCAATAGGATAATGCACGACCGCATGTGGCCCGTACTGTTCTGAACTTCCTTGATACAGAACAGGTCTGACTGTTACCCTGGCCAGCACGTTCCCCTGATCTGTCACCAATTGAGAACGTGTGGTCAATGGTTGCCGAGCGATTGGCACGCCATCACTCACCATCCACTACTGTCGATGAACTGTGGCATAGTGTTGAAGCTGCATGGACTGAGATCCCCGTGCATGCCATACAATCTCTGTTTGACTCCATGCCTGGGCGGATAAATGATGTTATTGCAGCCAGTGGTGGCTGCTCTGGGTACTGATTTCTCAAGATATAGACATCCTAATTTCCTGTAAATCTAATAACTTTTTCTTTCCACTATAATGTATGTGTCCAATAAATATCGTTCTATTATTTGCATTCCTTTTTGGTGTAGCAATTTTAATGGCCAGTAGTGTATATATATATGTGAGTGTGTGTATACATCTATGTATGTATATACATATTTAATTCAATAATTGCCAAATTTATTGGGGGAAAGCGGATTAATTACTGTTTTCGTCGCTCATATCAAGGAAATGTGCCGCGGCTGCTGTTTGCCACAACACAAGAGCTCCGCACTTGAAGCTCCATGGAGAGCTATACAATAGTAGCCCTGGAAGGATTTTGACTTCTACAGAAAGTAAAGGGTCATTGAAAAGGCAGTTAACATCAGAAAGCAAGAAAAAAAAACAAGTTAAGCAAATTTCGTTTTTGAAATGAAACAAGATCAAGATTTTTGTTTCCAAATGAAATGTCAAAAAGTTATGGGGAAAAAGCCGAAAAGCCTGATATGTCAAAAGAATCATTTATTATTAACAAGAGGTCAACGAGATTGTCCTCAATGGTTGTTTGAAAGGCGAAAGCGAATACTACCTCGAATTTTGGAAGTATTTGATTCAAATTGCCTCATACAACCTGTGAAAATATTGCCAATTCTCTGCTATATTCTCATTTTGACAAGGAATTGATGAGATATGGCAGAAATCATGAAGATGATGCAATTTTGTATCTTAAAAATTTAGGGATTGCAATAAAAAAATGTGGCCTATTTGTAGACAGCGAGGAACCATATTTAGGTCCCTGATGGTTTAATTGACAACGATGGTATCCTTAAAATTAAATGCCCATTTTCTTGCAAAGATTATACCCCAGAGGAAGCAATTTTAAATAGGAAATTTAAATTTTGGAATTTAACAAATTCCATCTTGGCTACATTCAAATTTCATAACTTTCGGACACAAAAGCCAGAATCTCTCACCACTGCCAGAAGGAAACTTGATCGGAAGAAAATGGTTAGCTCGAAAGAGGGAAGAAATGTTGTCTTGTGCCAGCTAGACTGGCAACATGGGATGCGCTGCTCCACGGGGGAAGAAATCCATCAAGTGCTGTCCAAAAGTGTCGTTCTGAAACACTCATAAAAGACTTCCACACGAGTTTTTATTTATTGCCTTGTATATTTTATTTACAGCGTACACAAATGGAAGTTTAAAAAATTATCTTTATTTAGCTACTTTTGTTATTAAACTTATAATATTTTTATGCAAAAGTAAAGTTAATACCAGCAAATAATAAAAATGCAAAATATGTGGTAAAAAACATTTTCCTTTGTTGATGTTTTAAAATATATTTTATGACGAAAAAAATAATGATGAAATCACTTCAAAAAGGAATAACTGGGATGCGAAAATGCTTTTTACAAAATGTATAAAATTTCATTATTGATCTTAGTATCACAATACTTATTATTTTCGAAAATTAGAAAAGGATAAAAATAAAAATGATGGCCGAACTGCCTTTTTTCGTTTCCTGCATACGAACAGAGATAGAATTCAACTACCAAATAAAACGGGATTTACTTACAGCCATGAAAAAGAGAAGTTGGCTCATCACGCATACACTTTCCCAGTTTGACTTCAGAGTAGTAGTGTAACGTCTTTAGGAATCAACTAGGATTGCTTTGCTCTTTATATATATATATATATATATATATATTATGGGAAAAATCTTAAGAACTGTATTTTCAAATTTTCAGATATTTTGATAAATAACAGTACTGAAAAATTATAAAAAGTAGATTATTATGTGCTGAAAATGGTTTGAAATCCTCTAAAAATATTTTTAGTTCAAGTGCGAAAACGATTAAGAAATTAAAATCAAAGGAAGAAAACACTTTTAAATGAAACACAAAAATTAAAAACAATGATATATATATGTATATAAATACTTTAATTGGAAAATACAAATTTGAAGGTGATGGAGAAGAATAATTTATTTATACTTATATACCTAAAAATAAGAAAAATCTGTACCTAAATTGTCACTTGATACTTTTAAAATGAACACATTTATAAGATCATTATCATCAAAATTTTATGAGTTTTAGCGAGTTAAAATGAGTATAAATTCATTCAGAGTTAATAAAAAAAATTTAAAGATGTTATAAATTTGGCTGCAAGCTTGGAGCTCCGATGTTGGATACTTAGAGTTCTAAAATTTTGTTACAGAAAGAAAATTTAAGAGGATTATTTATGAAGAGAATTTAAGAAATTTGAAAAAGGTATGTACATTGAATTTAGATGAAATGTAAGACCCTAAATTATTTTACGACATTTCGACGAATGAAATATTCAGAACATTTTTAATGTTTATATGATTTTATTGAGAAGCACATTCTATTGTAATTTGTTAAGAGGCTAAAAATAAATATATAAATTAAAATTATTCATTTGCTTATTCCCAAATTATTATTTAATTCTAAAAAATTAAAGGCTCTACTTTTCTTGAGGTGAATTCACTTCTTCAGATACGAATGATGATATCGCCATATTTGAACTAAAAAGTGCGGATTATGTACTTATATTGCATTTAAAGTTTGCTTAGAAATATATCTAGAAACAATGTCGAGATGCCTGATCAATCCAAATAGAGAGGTAGGCTTTCCATTACAATAAAAATCCTTCACAGAAATTATAAACCAAATGTTCGGAATTTTCCGTAAATTTTGTATCGAAATATTTTATAAAGGAAGAAATGTTATTGCAAAGTTAATAAATAAACCACGTCATTTTATTTTATTTTTTTAAAAGAGATAAGAAATTCGACATTTGTGTCCATTTGAAAATATTTATAAAAGTGAAGTACTTAGAGAGAAGTGCAACTATTTCGCTTTCTCATATATAAAACCAATTAAAAAAATCAAATCTCGTAAACTCAAAGCAAATTGAAATTAAATCAAGAAAAATAAAATAAGTATATTTTATATTTTTAGTTTAATTTAAACATTAAATTTTGATCATTTAATGAATAAAATAACTTTTCTGCTGAACTCTCTAAAAGTAAATAAAATGATATTTCTTCCCAAAATCTCCCAGCAGAGCTTTTTCTCTCTCATTGCTTGACTAAGCCAAAAATGGACATTTCCGGTGTCAAATTTGAGAAACATTTGAGCCAGCCGTACTTTTTCCTCACCCCTGAGATTTACAGACATACAGTTCCAGGAAGGAATACCCTGAGGCGAGAGGGGACAAACTGACCACATATGCAGAGAAAATCTCCGTCTGAAAATGCTAAAGGAAATTAGGATGCGGGGGGTATAATGTCTCAGTTATCCCTATTGCGGTTAAGTAGTCTCCGATTCATTCCCCACTTAAAATTTGCCCCTATAGAGTTAGTAACTACTTTTTCTTGGTAAACAGGTGCTTGACACGGCTTATGAATTTAAATTCACCAATCAGTTCGTTCAGTCTTTGTAAGAGGGACTACCCCCAAGCAACTGCGCTAGGTGGCGCTGAAGCTCGTTTCTACATTTATTTTGAGGAAGGATTCCCCTTAAGAAGGCAACTTGTGAAAGCAATTGGACGATAGTTTTGAGGATTAGTTGGATCTTTCCCAGGTTTCAGTATTGGAATAAATATTGCTTTGCTCCAGAGACTGGGGTAGACATGTTCATTCCATATTCTATTGAATAGAACAATATTTATTAAAGATTCATGATTAAAATGACAAAGCATCTTATGAGATACCAACTGGTTTCCCGGACTAGTAGTTTTAGTTCGGGACAGTGCTCTCTGCAGTTCCAGCATAGAGAAATTGCAATTATATGGATCTATGGCTTTATCATGAAACTTGATAGGTTTCTTTTCAGCTTGCTATTTGGTTCTAAGAAATTTAGGATCATAAGAGGCTGGACTAGATACCCTTGCAAAAGTTTCACCTAAAAGATTGGCAATATTATTTTGAGAAGAGACTGTCAGATTCTGTGCGTAGTATTGGGATAAAGAAGTCCTGATATAAACCACTGGCTGCTTTAACTTTCTTCCACAACTCTTTGCTGAAAGTTGATTATGTGATGAAAGAGACATATCTTATCCAAGAGTCTTCGACTATTTCGTTGTACTCGAAGAGCAAAAGCTTTAGCTTTTCTGAAAGCTATGAGGTTTTCCATGGTAGGACACCTGGGAAAAACAGTCCACAACTTTTTTTGTTTCTTGTATGACACTTGGCACTCATGGTTTCACTATGGTTTATATTTGCGTGGAATTGGGGAGAGCTTAGGAATAGTGGTTTTCGCAGCATCTAGAAGTGTATCAGTTACTTTTTGCACAGCATCATTAATATTTATGGTACTAGGGAAAGTGCCCTGGGGGTGCATTATCCCTTGTGTTATAGACATGACCAGAAGCCATCACATTACTTATCAGTGGACCCTTGAGATCCATGTCCTTTCTTTATAGAAAAAAATTTTTTTCAGCCATTAGGCCATTTCTGATTATATTCTCGATTGTCTGGGGTTATCCAGATTTGGTTTTTCACAAGCTCAATTTGAGTGTGAAATTTCCTTTGAGTGAAATTTCACAGACCTGATTTAGCATTTCTAAGCATCGCGGTTATACAACAATAGCATTTCCAACTTCTATTTCAATTTATCTTGACAGTAGCGTACAATAGAAAGCTTTGTGGCAGAGCTGCGTTTACTGTAATAGATGAAGATTGGTAATTGTTGATTGTTTCTTCGCATTCATTCAAATCTTATGATAAGTATAATTTTTGCATTGTAAAACATCCAAAGCCTTATGCTATTTTTAAATTACTGGTTAATAAAATGTTTATCAACTCACTGCTGAGCACTTGTTACAAAACCAAAATTCAACAGAACAGTATTTGAAAATAAATTAAAACTGAAATAGTTAAATATTTTATTAGCATACAATAAGATCTGTCTCAATAGAAGATTGAAAAAGAATTTATCAAATAATGAAAAATTTAAATACATATATTTTTTTTTTTACATATAAACAACAATTTAAATATTTTTAGCAATCTCTAAAATGTATAACGCTATGTCAAACTTTTCAATGATAACAAGAGAAATAACAGTTCATAATTGTCCACAAAGTATAAACATGATAAGCAATGATTTCTGAGATACAAAAATATTATTGCAGAGAATATTGAAGTATAAAAGTTTCTCAAAGAATTTTGGTCCACTTATATATAGTGATATTAAGTGTCCCATACTTAATTAAACACATTTCAGCTGGCTTTGTTACATTGCATAGATATCATTGAAGAAAAACATTAATCTATGAAATTCAAACAATTAAAAAATAGATTATTGTAAAAATAAAAACTGACTATTTGCATAGTTATCCACACTTTGATACTGACATGAATTTATTAACACCTGATTTTCTTTTGTACACAGTATATGTAGTGATAACTTTAGTGATGAATCAATGTTATATCCAATGAACTGGAAATGCTTGCCAAACAAAAGGCACTGTTTGATGAGGAAATAATCATTATTACAAGACTGATATTGTTATAATGATTATTTTTTCAGTAATGATCCAATAATTCTGTTAATATCAGGTGTCAGTCACTATATAAGCTAATCAAATAAAAAAATAAGTAGAACATACAATGGAGATACACATAACAATATTTTAAAACAATTCTGACAACAGTTGAAAAATTTTTCACAACACTAATTGCTGACTTTGCATTTTTCTGGATTTTATAATAGATTTAAAGAATTACAGTTCATTAAGCTTTTCTTTATATGCATACACCACACAATAGTTGCTATTTTACAGTAGTTGATATTTTTAAATAAAGCTAATATTTTGATAGTCATTGAATAATTTTCCATAAAGCTAAACAATTATCTTCATTGAAAATATAGACTATATATCTATTAATGAGTATAGAAAAGTGCAAGGAATTTAATAGGTTCATTCATGTCTGCTACTTTACAAACTACAATGCTAAATGTAAGAAATATTTTAATAAATAAAAAATTCAGCATTTTAAGTTTGTTTTCATCTAATGTACATTCATTAACGCTCGAACATAAAATCTCAACAATTTTAGGTGTTGATTTATTAAAAAATTAAGGAATAAATTTATATAATTGTAACAATATATAATTTATAATTTCTTTTGATTTCTCCAATAGTGAAATATTTTTTTAACATGATTGAGATTACAAGAATAAATAAATCAGTATTACACTCATATTAACAATTAACACACCAAGTAAGATTATATAAAAGATAGGATACAAACATAATATAAAAGAAATCAAACTGGGATGAAATAGACTACACTTTTGATGGGACAATCAGAAAAAATATATTCCTGTACTCAAAAGCATTAACTACTAAAGATTGCAAGAGTTTGGTTAGTAATTTTGTCTAGTAACCCTTACTTGCCCTTTCAAAGGAACGCATCAAAATCAATATAAAAGAGTGCCAGTCAAAATGAATACCCCATATAAAATAAAAACCTTGCAAACTGGTTTAACTGTCACTATATTTTCACTTTTTGAAAGCAACATTTAATTCATTCAGACTTATACATTAAAATATGTTCTGAAACACCACATACATCAATACCTTAGATGGGAATCAAATTTATAAGCTATAGAAGCACAAAGTCCTAAGTATTTTTTGGCAATCTCAACAAACACAAGCAGATTTTAAATATCTCACAGAAATAAAGTCAGATTAGACAATGCATTGCAACAAAAATCTCAAAAATTTGGCAACATCAGCAAGATTATCATGCAAAAATTCTGTTTCAAAATTGAAAGTATTTAGTAAATGAAAATATTAAGGACATAGTAGGCATCCAATGAAGTTATTGACAGGATAATGCAATGAAATTCGCACAAATTTCCCTCATTGATGAAGTATAAATAGAGATACAAACAATATGACCTATAAAATAAGTGATTTCCATAAAAGATCCTTACATTTGCAGAAACCTGGACCATCATTTTCTCATATCGTCTACTCAAATATGAAAATCAATTCAACAACATACAATAAAATTACAAATTACTTAAATATAACTGAAAATTACACTGCTTCTCTTTTAAGAAGTAAATGTAACTATTATTTTTCAAACATGAACTTAGACACTATATAACAGATTACCTTTTGAACATATTGGAAGGATTTTGTAATCATTTCTCAAATTTTCAAAAATTTATGAACTCTCCAAAGTCACAAGATTTATTTCTGCAAAATTCTCAGAATACTTATCAGATATTTTATTGAAAAAGAATCTTTGCATGATAACTAAATTAGAACAAAAATATCTTCTGTCTGCTTGTAAAAAAATTAATTCCATATGATAAATGGTGAGTATGTTTGCATCTAGGAAAAAGTTAGCCATTTTTAGTATATTTAAGGAAATTAAAGAAATATTTTCTGTTTAAAATCCATTTTAAGTCTGAATTTTTTTTTATCTGTTGCATACACTTTTCTGTCATCCTACTTTATTTCTAGTAAGATGTATTAAATAAAGACAGCAGCAATCGATTGCAACATGTTTCTATTAAATAAGGGCATCCATTTTGATAAATCTGATATACTATACAACCTATTAAGAATTCTTAAATAATGCATTCTCATTATAAGAAAATAAGTCTAACTTTACACATAGAACCATTAAAGTTTATATTAATTGGAGTTACCTTTCTTTGTTTTATTAGTTATACATCTCTATACATTAAAACTAATAAAATTCTTTTGCAATATTTAAAAATGTACACTTTCTGCATTTTTTAAATAGCTCAATAAATGGCAATAAAAAAAGTTATATCAAAAAAAAATTTCACTTAAATGATTATACTGTACCAACTACAAAATAGTATAACAATAAATTTGTACTGAGTTAGTACCTCATAAATACGAAATACAAAAAATGTTTCAGTCATAATTTTTTCCCCACAAGAAAACTGCAAATATTCAACATATTACATTCATAATAATATAATATTTTGCTAAATAAATAATTTAATTATAATTTATAAAACAATGAACTTACTTTGAAATTACAAAATCTTCAATACATATAATGTTTTAAAAATTACAAAAATAGCAAATTTTGTAAAATATTATTTCAAAAACCTATCACTATTCGATTTTAGCATATATCTCATAGAAAAAAATAATTATAATTCACTAAGTAAAAACTCTTTGGCAGATTATTAACATTAATTATAAGAAAAGTAACAAAACACTACAAAAAGACATAAAATCAACAAAATATGTATTAAAACAAGTATTTTGAAATTTGTATGAGATGGAGGAAAACACATTTTCAAAGTTCAATAAAATTATAGAACTTCATCTTTCCTTGGACAGATGGCAATGAAATTGAATAAATTCTTTATGCAATAAAATATTTTCACAAATTTTGTTCTAATTTACTTTAACTCCTTTTACTGCAAATACAGAATAAGATTTGATAAACCTTTCCAACCTGTAGAAATTCTGAAAAAAAGAAATATGATTTTTGATTAAGCTTTTATTTTCTATTTAATATGTTCATAGGTTTTATATTAAGCTTTAATATTAATGTTATGCAATATATTTTTTTATATGAAACAAGACTTATGTAAAACAGGGTTAACACAGATTTCCAAGAATCAAATTAGCATAACTATGCTATTTTTACAGGCTATTTTTTTATGAATTTCAAGCAGCATTATAAAATTAGGCTTAAAAAGAATTATATAAATATTGTGAGGTAATGCTTCAAGAATTTGAACTGTTAAAATGAACTTACTTATTCAAATAATTTTTTCTTCCTAAACAATTTCTTTACTGCAAATTAGTTAGATAAAATATTTGACTGTGAACATTATATAACTATAAACTGAAATATATATTATGATATCAGTATATTACTTTTGAAAAAGTAAGCTCTTTGTGCTGAAAATTCCCTGATAGTTACAGGTTCCACAAAAATTAAGTTGAAAAGTATATATAAAATCTTTATAATCATAAATACACATGCAAGCACAATAATGTGACAATAAAAAAAGTTCCTTTTACAAACTTCTGTAAGTTATAAAATTTAAACATCTATCATTTTATTATGCATAAACGAAAGATGTCTGATTTTCAGGCATTGTTAAAATAAGGTTCATAACTAATGCAAAGATTTCAAAATTTTTAATTCATATTAGCACAAATATAATTATTATGAATATTGCATTTATAAATTGTAAAAAGTTTTTCTAATTAATTTATGGACTTAAGATAACATATTTATTTTTAATCAATTCTTTTATAAACCAAAAGTAAATAATACAAATCTTTGCATATTTCTATTTCAAATTAATCAAATTTACATGCTCTGACATCAACTAGCAGAATAACATTTAAAAATACATAGTGAGAAATTTGTATTGAGTCGTTTGATTTCCCAGATGGTTTAACATTGTTAATCGACCAAATTCTTGTGCTGTGAGAGCAAAAACTTAGAAAACTACTAGGCATTCATATAGAAACTAAATTTGTGCATTTCCCACAACTTAATAGTGGTTTACATTAAATTTTCAAATTCGACGAGCGCAATCTTATCAGTTAGTATCCAAATGTACATTCTTATCATATCACTAGATTACTAGTAAAGTTTACTAGTTCATATAAGAAACTTAAAGTTCCAAAAAAAATTTTTTAATACTTAACAAAAATTCACTTTAATATAAAAAGGTCTTTTTCAAAGCAAAGTTATACTAATACACATGAGGCATTATCACATATGACACTGCCACACTAATGCCCGACTTATAATTGAAATTACTCATTATATGCCAAGCAGTTATTGACTTAAAAAGAAATACTTCATTGTTCACATTATAAAAACTTACTAATATGAATTTTAAAAAAAACTGTGAACTTTTAACTACAGTTGACACTAAAAATAAGATGGAATAAATGGACTCGGAGAAATTATGTGCAAACATTTTCTCAAAAATCATATCAGTTTGACGCAAAGAAATTCTATTAATACTACATTTTTTTCTGTCCCTAATATTATGAATAACTACTTCCTTTGAAAATTTAGAAATTAGACTATTAATGTTTCTAGATGACTCATTTGCTAATTTTTAAAATTTTTAGGTTGGGAGTAATATTTTTGAAAGTAAATTAAGTATTTTTCTACTTGACTATGCCCTTTATTAAATATTTTTTAAATAAATTGATTTATATAAATTTTAAAATTATTTTATCATAACTTTAAAGACAACAAATTCAAACAGCTAAATATGGTTAGACAATATTTTAAGTAAAATCATTTTATATATATCTACTCACAAATAAAAATAATTTAAGCAAACTAATAGCTACCAGTTCACCAGGCACGACAACATTAACTTAATAAATTCGTTGTATATAATTCATAATTTTAATTTATAAATGAAAAAATACGACTTTTTTTTTACAAGAATGCACAGTTAATTTGGTAACGAATTATTTACCTAGAAAACAATGTAATTCAACTCACAGCATGTTTTTCATGCCTTGCTCAGAATACTAAATAATAATTCAATTTATACTTACTGTAATTAAAAGATATACAACACCTAAGTAGCTGCCAATAACTAATGCAAGGAATAGATCAAAAATAGCAGGCTTCACCCTACACAATAAAACATATTTTAACATATTTTTTAAATAATGATTTTTCATATTATTAGTCATTAAATTTTTTTACTAATTCTAGAACACTAAAAGTATATATAGTACATTAAACACCATAAAAGATTATTAAAACATAGCTATTTTAGCAGAAAAAAATTCACTTTTAAAAGAAAACAATAAAAAATACATTATTAAAACAAACTAGATACAATTCAATATGTTAATGTAATTATATTTTAGCGTAGCAATAAAATTTTTAATACCCTAATCTAATAAAAATACTGCAAATGTAAATATAAATTTAAAACATTACAAAGAGTCCATGAAACAATAATAAAATTTTATGAAAGAAATATATCACACGCTGTTTCAATATTTCTGTTACTTACATTAATATCATATTAATTCAGCATTAGATATAAAAACACAAAAAATGCTATACATGTTTTTAAAATATTAAGGAACACTTTAAAAGACTTTTAAAAAATATTGCTTTAAAATAAGTGTGTTAACCAATGCACTGCTTAGAGATAAAAATTTAAGAGAAAAATTTGCATTTCAGAAAACATTTAGTATGCTGTTTCAATGTGCTTTCAAACAGTACAGTATACAGTAAACCAGGAAAATAATATATATATAATTTTTTCAAAAGTAATTCTGTGTACAAATAACAAGTTTAAGTACTATAACAATTTTATTTTAAGAAATTTACTTAAAAATAACCTTTTGAAGTTTTTATATTAATAACAAGTCTACAAAATTCAACCTCAATTTATAAATTAACCGATTTATTAACTTAAATTTTTCTTCATCAATATATATATATATATATATATATATATATATATATATATAATACAAATTCAAAGAAATCTGTCATATCTGTACAGCTAAATTCTTAATTCATTCAAATAATAAAAAAATATTAATCTCAGTTTTTTATATCACTTTGTATATTCTATGGCAATTTAAAAGAATTAAAGCAATAAAAAATGATATTAACAAATGTTAACATACATTTTTGATTAACAATTAAAAATTTTAAGTTAGTAATTTGTAGAAAGCTGGAAATCTTTGGTTTATTAGTCGCTCTAGTCATTTTTTGCACATAAAACTAAATTCAAGCTCGACCTATTGTTTAAAATGGATTCTAAATCACAGCAAACATCCACACTCTAAATATGATTCAAATAAGCAAACAGTTGAACAGAAAAACAGAGCTAACCAAATGACAGCTTGACTGAAAAATATAATTCTAAGTAACTCCAAATCAACAGAACGTCTCTGAAGCATAAGCCAGAATAGTATGGATAAAGAGTCTTACAGAGAAATAACTTAGTTTAGGCGGAAAGACACAAAAGTAGTTCTTAATAAATGTTTTAATCCAAAAGAATCTTTATTTACTGCGATTACAATTATCTTTATATCAAACACAGGATATATCAAGATTTGTTAAATAATTAGTTATTTCAAATAAATTAGAAAATTTCATAGGTATCTTGAATTAGCAGTTTATAAATAGCAAACCTATTTTTAACATACATGTTTTGTTCCAATATCTCACAATTACTTAATATGATTCAGATACAAGCTTTTTCCAATACAAAACCTATCTAAAAAATAAAATATTTAGAGCAATGAAACATACCGATATGCATTCATCATTGCATACACAGGCTCATAAAACACCAATTCTGGTTCTCTATAATAAATAAAATATAAGACTATATCAAATGACATTTACATAAATGTATGTATTTATGATATTGAAATTATAACTTCATAACATAAACATATACACTTATAAAAACTTATTGTATATTCATATGAACATATTTAGAACTAAGAAAAATATTAAAACAGTAATGTTATTTAGCTGCCAATACTTTGCACATATTTTTCGACAATATTTTTAATGAGCTATATGAATTTTCTTCCTATCCTATAAAATATTACATAATTATTAATAATGGAAAAAAGAAATGATATGTTATATAACAAATATACATTATCACATGCGTTTATTGCTGTACAGAAAAAAACAAATATTTAAATCTTACTATTGTAAAGAATACTAATAGAAGCACATAAACAATTCATTTTGGTTATCAGATAGCTTGACAAGCATATAATCTAATGACATACTTGTTATGCCATTTACTGACAACAATGACCATTTAATTGATAATGAGTGACAGTCAAAAGAAATCAGAAGATTGTTACCATAAAGGAGAGAAGTAAAAACAGAGCATTTGAGTCTACACAAAGTAATTATTTATTCACGTGTATGCAGTAAAGCACATGCAGTTAATTATTAAATGTTCTAAAATCTATTATCATTGTAATGCTTTAGTAGGGTTGGAATGTATTTTGATAAAATAAAATGCTTGTTCTGTGAGATGAATATCACAGACTGATGATCAATGAGTTGATCATCAGTGTACAATAAACTATATCATTTTCACAATATTTCAGCTACTTATAAATCATCGAGGGAATATTTTTAACAGTATTATTTTTTAAACACTTTAGACATGAATTATGTCTCTAATATATTACACTTTATTAAAATTTATATATCTTATAATCATTAAATGTTTTGTTAAATATTATATAAAATAATTTTGTTTATTGGTAGTTTAACTTACTAAATCAAGAACAAATAATTTAAAAAATATGCATGAAAAATTAATCTTTGTGTATAAAAATTTGTTGATTACTTTAATGTTTGTAAAATAAAATGTTTTACACATATTAAAATAATCAACTAATTTTTAGTCACATATTAAAATTTATGAATATTATTTTTCCACTTTCTTAAAAAATGTAACAGAAAAATCAAATAAAAATTTTGTTAAATTAAGGTTATATATTAAAAAAGAAAATTTTAACTAAATTTTATAATAGTATTTACTATGATTAAATTATTAATAAAATAACTGATCATTAATATTTATGTACAATGGTTACATATTAACACTGTATATATACTCTAGATTTTTAGATTACAATCTTTCTTCCAAATTTTACACCAAAATAAGATTTTTTCATTGATTTAAACATGTTTATCTCCCTTTTTATTTATTACATTGCCTTTACTATAAAAGGATAATTTTTTAACAATTTAACTTAAAATGTTCCTTTTTATAAATTTTAGAAAACATATATTAAAGTAATTGCAATTTAGAAGCAAAGCCAATGCTACTACTTAATTCATTAAGATAATTTATCAAAATATTATTACTTAATGTGTGTATTCTAGTTGGTAATTTATTAAGAAAATATCATTTATAATGTAATTCTTAACTAAAGAATTTTAAGCAATAATTAGAATTGGTTACATGCGATCACATAGCCATCTCATCACAATAATTATCTATCAAATCATAAAATATCAATCAAATATTAAGAATTACTTGTGTTATAACATAAATATTCATGATGCTTGAAAAATAATTGCTGAAAGACATCAATTACCTTATGAAAATTTAAATATCAAATCAAAATTTTTGTATTATAAATTAATACATGTGCTTAAGAGAAACTTTTAGACACATAATTAAAGTTGTTAATTGCAACAAAAATATCATACAGTGTAAGTCATAAAATAAAAAATTTGTTGGAAATAAAATATCCTTGAAACTTATCGTTCTGAATATAAAGATCTAATTACCGATGAAATAGTTATTTTAATAGGAGTGTATTTAACAAATTATTAAAGATACACCCCTTAAGTAAAATTTCATCAGAATAAATTCTCATGTTCAAATCAAATCTAATTTGTTGACGTGCGGAACAATATAAAGGCAGTAGATTTTATGTGAAAATACATTTATTTGAGAGGTTTAATGCACATACTAATTATGAATAATGTTGTAAATTGAATCTTAATTCATAAAAAATTGACAAAGTTTGAATGATTAAACATACTTGTCATCCATTGCAAAAAAAAAAAAAGTGCATAATGCTACTAGTCCTCAAATGTACCAATGTAATTTAAAAAAAATTAGGAAGAATAATGCTCTAAGCTGAGAAATATACAAATGCTTTAAAAAAATTAGAGTTCGTCATACAAATCAATTTAATAATTTTGTTTAATTGCAAAGTTCTTTAGTTTGTTACATTTTATTAACTTTAATCAAAAAATATTTTTTAACTATTTTTTCATAATTATTTTATAAATTATTCATTGAATTTTAATGAATAATTTATAAAATTGTGAAAATGTCCTCTACTGATTATAAGCGTTTTACCAGAGCAAACCACATTTACAACCTTAATGTTCAGTCAATTTAACTTAACGACGCAGCAGACAACTGAACAGGCCTGTTCAACCTTTAATAAATTACAGAAAAACCATATTAAGACATCACACTCATAAAACCTCTAAGTTTCGATGACTAAAACAAAGTAATAAAATAAGATTTTAGTAGAATTCTCTTAAATGATTCTTTAAGACGTTCTCAGAAATGTCAATGAAATAACTCTTGGCTGTTGCACATCATTTTTTCTTTAAGCAACAGCTTATCCTGGATACCATTTCCATTGATTTCATTGAAACTGAGATTCCATAGAAACAGATAATGAATAATGGATAAAATTACTTTACAGCAAAATGAGACAAACCGAAAAATTGTGAACAATGGATTATTTGAGTGATAACTTATGATTACATGGAATGACAGCTTTTTGTATAATGGGTTACCTAGCTTTTACTGTATTTTATTTCAAAATTATCTAAATCAGGTATTTTTATCTTTAACCTTTATATGTACTTTTAACTATTTATTAAACCATTAAAAATTACCTTTTATCTGGTTTAAAAACTGAATGCTTGACATCTTTTAAGTACCGAGACATTGCTTGCTCTAGAGAAGATATCAAAGGTTGCTTTGTATACCCAGAGACTAATAACTGTGCACTTCTTGGTTGAGAAGATAATTGGTCAATCCATGCTTTTAAATAATCTTTCTGGATAACCTGAAAAATTAACTTTAAATAAACAAAATGCACTTCTATTTATTCACTCGATTTATAAATTATCAAACTAAATTTTGCACAATCTAATAATAATTATTAATTTTTTCAAAAAATATAAATGCTTAACAAAAAATTTTAAGAGCACAACATGCTTTTAGCTGAAACTGCCTACTTTTAGAAACAGCAAAATTAAAATCTAAATACATGTTTGTAATGTACAAAGGCATCAATGCACTGAAATTATTAAATGATTTTGTTCATGAAAAACATTTCAGAAACAATGCAATACAAACGTATAATCACAGTTAAAAAAATCCTGAGTAAATTATCAAATATGTGCATTGAAATTTAAGTATTTTAACATTTCTTATCATTTATAAACTTAAGGAAAATGAAAACTTTATTTTTAACATTAAAACTAGAAACGTCTTTCTTTTAAAATTTAAAATGCTATAATGCAAATTTTATTTCAATAATTAATGTAATAATAAATTAAAAAAGACACACAAAAAATATGAATTTTAATAAAATCCTTTTTACCATAAAGGAAACATTATAGTAATAATATTATTTAAAAAGTTAATATATATCTTAATCATAAATCTAATTAAAAGTAACTATTTTATCAGCAATAAAGATAAAACTTCCTTCTCTTCATTGTTTAATAACGTTCCACAGAAATACTTTATAAAATTATAATTAAATTTTATAAAAACCTGCCATCAAGTATACATTAAGACATGAAACAATTTTATACTTTAAACAAGTTAGATTTTTTTTAAATAAATTTTATGCTCCTTTTCAGTAAGTTCGTTCTGAACACCTTAATTATAAATATATCATGCAAGTTATAATAAACACATGAGAAATTAATTAAAGTCAATATTGAACATAAGCAAAATGTAATTTAAGAAAAATACTCACCAAACCTTCGGAAAATATTCCTGTGTTCAGAGTTTCTCCGCTCATATTATACATATGTCTAGCAAGAGCTTCAGCTATTATTTTCACATTTCTAGCTAATTTATCAACATTAACATTTTCCCTAAATAAAAAACTGAAATTAACTTACAGAAGATAACAGAATATGTTACACACAACATAAAAGTAAAGAAACTCAAACTAATAATGACGAGAAAATTTCCATAAGAAAGTTAACAAATTAAGTTAAAAGATTTTTAAAAACTGTATAAAGAAATTAATATTTTTAATACTGTTATAAAAATCAATATATAAAATCTGCATTTAAATTTGACAAACAAATTTCTTACTGTTTACTTTTTACAAAAAATAATAAATAAAATGAAAAGTTTTTTTCTCCAAAAATAGCAATTAACTATTCTATAATAAGGAACTGAAAATTCTTATTCAGGAGCATTTTCAAATAAAACAAATTTTATTTTTAATTCATATCAAAAATATTTTAAGAGTCAGTCAGATCTGAACATGTGCTCCAGTGAAGAATGAAATTGTTTCATTGATTCTTAATAGATGTTTCCTTTAAACAATTTTAATTATTATTGGTCTCTTTTTTAATAAATTCCATTTTATGTATTTCCATCAAGAATTACAGAATATGAAACAACCTTTCATCTTAACTAATTAATTTTTAGTACTATGAAATATATGTATTTTGTTTAAAATGAACTTGTGGATTATTAGGAGCATTTCTATTTTAAAATAGAATCACTCTGGTTTTGCTTTAAATAATCGATTGTTTAATTGATTTTACTAAATTGTGCATCCAATAAAAAGTATAAGACTAAAGTATTTTTAAACATTAAAATACTTGCTAAATAGTATATAATTTCATATTAAACAACAATAGTGTTACTGAATGCAGTAACAACTGTTAAGTTACTTTTTTTCATAAATAAGTGCAATCTTTTTCTAACTAAGCACTATCTTTATAGAATAATCAGTTTTATTAAACTATTTATATGAAATAACAAAACTTAATTACAAAATAGTAATAACAAAGCTAAGATATTTTCACAAAACTTAAAAAGTAAAATGATGACAAATGTTTAGAGATTAGAGGGGAAGGGTGCGGTGGCAGACACACCTGATATTATGTGACATAAAAACTACTTCCTATTTTCCTTAGTTTGAATTAACAATAATAAGAAACAAAGTGATTTGTCTACACCACTGCACATGAAAGTAAAATAATAGGTTTGCTTATTTCAAAAGATAGTGGAATTGTATTTGGAATATTTAAATTTATATATATCTTAATAGCAATATAATTATTACCTAGTATCTAAAATTGTAGTTTTCTTAAGTGAACGAGGAGATTGAAGATGAGACAAAGTAAAAGCAGGGAGGCGCCTAATACTGAATCTTTCATGTTCCCAAGAAAGCAGCTCATCAGCCAGATTTATTCTTTTATGGACCATAGAGACATTAACATTTTCCTCTTTTGCAGCAGCGGATTGTAATTCCTATGAAATTACAAAATTACACATTTTAATAATTAAAATCAGCAAAAAGACTTAGTGCAAAATTTTGAAAAACATTCAATTAGAATTCAAAACAAAAAATTTATTTTTATCAGCATTATTCACTAAGTTGATTAGCAGACCAGTAAATAAAATTAGTGGATTTTTTTGCAAATTCAAATAATTTCTAATGGGATCATGCTATTTATAAGAGTTTATTTTTTAAAATAATTGTTCATAATCTGCAATAAAGACAATAAAGCATATATTATTGTTAATATAAAAAATTAGAGAAAAGTTTTAAAAATCACAAAACTTAAGGAAACATAACAACTTTAATTATATTTTAAGGTGAAAAATTATTTAATTCTAACCAATTAATATACAATGATAAATACTTTAACTAAAAAACTTAAACAAATCTTACAAATCTGAGATAACAAACCAAAAGCAAGTTTTATATTCATTTTAATGAACAAATAAGAATAATTTAGAAAACACTATTAGTATTACAATCTACAAAATTAAAATACAATAAAAATAGCACTTCCAATGTTTCACTTGTTGAGCATATTTTTAACGATACCAAATTAGTTTTATTGCAATTGATGTAAATGCAATTTGTCATTCTTAAAAACATTTATGAAACAAAGACGATAAAATTAAATAAATTTAGTTAATTCTTAAATAAACAAAAATATAAATTACAAGCTTGTTTGCTCACTTTCCAATAAGATTTTCCATACTTGAAATCTCTTTAGTATTTATTCTGATTAAGTACTTGACAAACAGATTATGCTTATAATAAAACAGTAAGAACAACAAGTATGTTATTTTTAAAACGCTTACTTCATAATGATATTGAGAGTCAAGTCATGAGTATAGAAGAAATATCTCAAATTTGTAAAACTACAGTGACCAATCTATAACATGAATTTTTTATGTTATCTTGGATTAAAAACTTCCCAAATATAAAACTCTAATTTTACTGTTAAATACATTCTATAGCCAGTCAATATAGCTAAAAAAATTTTTAATATAAAACCATTAAAAAACTTTCTCAAGTAATAATAAAAATTGACTATTTGGCTAAAAACAAATTAATTCTTAATAGCATCATTGAAAAAAAAAATAAAACTTAACCAAATATTTTTCATTCAAAAGATTAAAACTAATTTTTAAGATACCTTATAAAATATATCTCCAGGACTACCCTCTTTTGGAGGTTTGGATACATGTAAATATAAATTATTTTCATCACCAATAGAATCTAGGCACAATGTGTACAATGCTTCAGGCAATAAACTGACATCTATAAGACAATTTTTAAGGAAAATTGGAGAATAAGCATATAAAGATTAATCAGAAATTATATTTCACATTAAGAAATTTCAATATACTTTTAACTACCTGAACTATCAATATTATCTTCTATCCATTTTTTTGTTCCCTGGTAATTGAACTTTCCACCTCCAGAAAGGAGAAATAAAAGATTAAACCTATAAAAATGTAAGAAAACATTAGTAATAAAGTAATTTTAAAAATTATTCAAAATTTAATAGTATAATTTTTTGGGAGAGATATTGCAATATTTAGGAATTAAAAGTTAAAACTTTTAGAACTGTAGAATTTTTTCCAATGCAGTATTTACATGCACTAAAAAATATTCTTCTATAGAGTGTAAAATGAGTAGGAAGTGCATGAAAGGCAAAAATATCATCAAAAACATCAGGATTATTGGTTGGTTGGGTTTTATGGTGCAAGGTTCCTTTATTTTAAGAATAGAAAACAAAACAAGAATGTATGTGAGTATGCGACAGATTTCTGACTATTTAAATTTTATTTGATATGAAAACCTGCTAATTTTTTAAATTCATATAATACAATTCAAATTTTGAATGCTTCACATCATGTGAAATTTGATGTAATAATTTTGGCTAGTAAAAACAAAATTTCCTTTATTGACTTCAATTTAAATCCTCATTGTTTATATTTTATTACATAGTATGCATATAAGATACATTACTTCTTTAAATGCATAAAAAAGAACATTTATGAACAAAAGCCTACTGTTAAAATTTATTTTTGATTTGTTTTCATTTTACACATTTCCTTTTAATTGAGATGCATTATATATCATAAGATACAAGTAAGATAATATGCTCTTTGCCAGTGATCTCAAAGATGCTTCTTGCAATTTACATACAATACAATTTTGAATTTTTTAAAGTCACTTTGTACAAATGAAGCCTTTACACTGCTAGAACCATTTTATATGAAAGTAATACTTAAAATATAAAAAATTCATATTGATGTATTAAACTTAAAACAGTCAGTAAAGAAATTAATAGAAGCAGTTGTTCATTTTGTAATTACTGTTGCAGACAATGATATTCTTATGTATTTGTAATTATTTGCTGTTTTTCAGTGACCTTTTGCTCATGAAGACTAATTCATCTACAGCTGAACAGTTCAGTACCACAGTAAATACATACATCCAGGGTGGAAATCAAATCCAGTAACTATTGGGCACAACATTAACCATCCAGCTGGCAGCTTGATCAGGACTTAAATTTAATGTGCATTCCTCACGAATACACAATTCAACGCCAGAACACTTATCATTCGGCTGACAGCTTGACTTAGAAATGACGCTAGAAATTTTTTTATGCTCAAGAAAAAGTTAATATGAATGTAGAAAACGGGAAATAAGAAGAGTTTCCATTCAGATATCTTTGCTGTAACTTTAAAATGGTTTTAAGCAATAAAACTTTAATGACATTGCAGAATCTTACTTTCGTATTTAAAAAGTTCCAACACATATCATGAATAAATGTCAAAATAAAAATTTGTACCATGATAAAACTACTTTTGTACAAGCTATACACAGCTTTATGAAAATCAAATCAAGAATCATTTACTTTAGTGATTTATTTTAATCAAGTATTCTTTAACTTTTAATACTCTTAGCAAAAAATATTTGAAAATACCACATCTTTACGACTTATCAGAATTTGCAACTAACTAAAAAATTGTGAGACTTGATTTCAGACAAATTCAACAGTGTAAAAAACTGTAAGAGAAAAACCTAATTCACTTAAAACCATTACAAGATATTCAATTCAATTATGTGAAATATGTTTAAAAAAATGGATCATGTTCGAAATCAACCAGCCTACAATAGATCATACACAATTAACAGCTTGGGTAGATAAAACATGAAATACTCTGTTACGTAGATAGTTTCTTTTGGAAACAGAATGGAAAATAACTAGTTGATGAATCCAAAATAGGTTTTGTCAAAGCAATCATTAATATATATACATACATACATACATATATACATGTATATATTGATCAATTGAGTGTAATCTTTAATTCACAAAGAATGGCATGTTTTTCAAAGAGGTTGCATTAAGGAATTCTGATGTGAAGTTGCAATTAGAAGCCATTTGATTAAAGATTGTTCTGTTCTACAATGAAAAATGATAAATTACAATATGATGTGACAGGAGCGCTTGAAATAAGCATTTATGAAAGATCAGAGTTAACAAGAGCTAATAAAGACGAGGAAAAACATTAGCATGCAATCCTTGCAAGAATCTCCCAGTAAAACATTTTTTAAATTGTATTGACGATCCATTAACAAACTTATGCAGCATTTTATTAATTTCCATAGTATATAAAGTGCAGTAATTACACGAAAATGATGAATTCAACATATAAAATTAACAGAGAAATTAAATCCACTGTACATCAAATCAATTAGAGATTAAAGAATCAATGTTTACTATAAAGAGAAAACAATAAATTATTTGCAAGGAAACAAAATAGCTTATAAATTGTAAATACATACCTTGGATGAGTACGAGAATTGGTATACAGTCGGGACAGAAGCCTAGCAAGTTCCAGCAAAGCTGCTACTCCACTCCCATTAGAATCTGTGCCAAACGACAATGCCTGAAAAATTTATTTTAAAATACTAGGATTAAGTTGATCAAGATCACTGATCATTAGTACACATTTATTCTATAAAATAATTCAATGTTCAATAAAAATATTTTTTTTTCTTACAAATGAACCATTATTTGAATCTTTTACACACAAAAATAGTTTGATATTTTTTACACAAATGAATTAGCTTTAAATTATTGGACGGATAAAAATTTTATTGAATTAGAAATTTGACAATTAAACCACACTGATTTTGGCAGAAAGGGATTAAATTGAGTGATTTGTAAAAATAAATAGAAAAAAACAGTTAAAATGATTCTAAACTAGAAATGTGAGAATTAAATTATGGCAAAACATTTTGATAACATAAATTTTTCCTAATTTATTGCATCATATTAAAATAATGTGAACATGAAATAAATATATGTATACATGAATGGTCTTGAACTGCAATAGATATTCATTTTCTTCAAGGAAAAATAACCAATTATGTAACAAGTGGAAAAAATCTAACTTTTTCACAATTTAAAATCATTGAAAACCTTAATAACAATTTCTAAAAAAACCAAATACATCTACAAATTATAAATTAATACAGCTTTGCTTTTCCAGAAAAATATGTCAATAGTATTTTATATGTTTTGAAACTAAGCTCTTCATAAAATATTTGAAAAAAAACTTTTTCTGTTCTTTTTTTAATTGAGTGTTTTTCAAATTATTTGATTTGATTTTAATTCATTTATTTTCAGTCTAAAAATTTTATAATAAACTATTTATAAAAATCAAACCAAAATTATGTTAAAATGTTCAGTTCATAATTTTAAAATGTGGCAATATGCAATGTTAAATATAAAGAAATTACTAAAAGCACATAACTCTCTTTGCTTAAATACACAAGAAATAAAAAGCCTAAGTACACAAAGTTTTTTGTTAAGTAAATTCAAGTACATCCAATAATAAAAAAATTTAAACAATGTAGTAATTAAATGCTGAACATATGTAACTGCACTGATAGCACTACAAACCAAAATTCAATGAAACTATAATGAATTAAGCAATTTAAATATCTTTTTTATCATCATTAAATAAAACACATTTTAAAAGATGTCAAAAATAGGATATTACCGGTGCAATTCCATATGCATCATAATGAGCAACAATTGCTACAGTTGGAAGTTGTTCTTCGATACCAAAGCCACACAGCTTCCCCTAAAGACATTGTAAATTTTTATTATTTCAACAATAGCAATTAAATTGTGCATTTAGTCTACATGAAAATAAGTAAACTAGACAAATTAATAAAATTTACTTTTATTGAAAATAAAAAAAATAGCATAATATTATTAAAGAATTATATTTTTAACATAAAGACAAAAACATAACAATAGAAATATAATATCAAATTTTGAATCATCTTTATAAGAAGTTATTCAATTTAGAAAAATATTTAAATAATTTTAATAACTTTAATTTATAGTAAAAATATTTTATAACAAAATTCATTTAATAACAGAATTGAAACAAACCTTCATAAATAATGATTTAATTAAAAACTAAAATGTATAAATTGAATGAGTAAAAATCCAAATTAACTGCAATTAATATCTCCAGTAGATGATTATTATTTTTTTTCTCCTATGTCGGGACAGCGGCCTTATCGGCCACGAGTCCACTGGCTGCCCAATAAAAATGAGCCTATTGTGGAATATGTTGGGTAAACAGTTCAAAAGAGAAAGCGCAGGACAGCTTGTCAAATGAATAAAGTCCATAAAAGCTCCTGAAAGACACAGGGTACAGTAGGGCGTGTTGACCACGCCGATATGGCTTAAGTGTCCTTGGAGATAGTCATGTCCAGTCAGTTCTAAAATTAGCTGTGAAAATGGACTATAGAAGGCACATGGGGAGTGGAGAGTTCAACAGGGAACCTTAGGCCTTGTCTTTAGTAATTTCGCTATATGAATTATGAAGGTCTTTGGGGAGTTTGTTTTTAATTAAGTTGCAGATTTGTTGGTATGATGGAATAAAATCAGGCTGTTTCAGCTTACATCCAATCTTTGCAAGGTCATCTGCTTTTTCGTTCCCATAAATATTACAATGGCTAGGTATCCACTGAAGAACAGTGATTTTACTTCTTCTATGTGGAATGAATCGCTTATTGAGTATGAAATGATGGTCACAATAGCAGACTGGGAATCAATAAAAAAGACAACTTTCTTTAGTAGATTGCTCAGTCCAAGAAGATTCACAGTAGCACACTTTATGGCCTCAATTTCAGCATCAAAGTTTGTGGCCCCAGATCCCACATAGCAAATAATTATAATGACAGAGCTATAATTAAATTTGTTTTATATGATTACAAATATTTAAATCATTAAACAAGCCTCTTAAGAACATCAAACAAGCTTAAATGATGAATTTGCGAAGTCAAAGGAAAATAACATTAGTTTAAGGCAATTGTTTACTTAAAGGATTAAACCTAACTTAATAATACAATAATCTATTCTTTTTGAAAAGAAACAGCTTATTGGATTAATTAAACTATTAAATACAAAACTATCTATAAAAGATTATATTTAATTCTTTAAATGCAGAATTATTTGAAATGGTAGTTTTTAAACTTCAAGCAGTTCAATACCTCAAGAGTTAACAAAGTTTTGAAAATTTTTATCAGTTATAAACACTTTACTTTAACGATAAAGTTTCTAAACAGTTGGAAAAGAAAACAACATTACCTGAATGCTAATAATTTGTGTATCTGTCTGCTCCTTGGGAGCAGGCCCAGAAACTACAAGTTGATAGCCACTTGAAGTAATAGAAGTTGGAATTTCTATTGGATTAAAGAAAGATCAATTTATTAGAATTGCTGAATAAAAAGCTAAATATTATAGGTACAATAAGAATAAATAAATTAAGGCTACATATATTTAATAAGGTAATAAACAAATATTCACTCGTAAAATCTGAATTAATATGTTTACTTAAATATAAACATAAAATTTAAGTAAGGACAAGCTACTTAGAAATGAGTACAAATGTTCATTTATAAATGAGCACAAATTTGTAAATAATAAAAAAGAATCATTTTTAAATGTGGGAAATAGAATTTTAAAAATAGTGTTTAATTCATAAATAAAAAAATGGCAATAATAACAACCAATAATCAAACAACAAATATCACTATATGTCATATAAATCAGCAAATTATTTTAAAGTTATTCACCCATTCAATTCCTGCCCAGACAGATAATAAGCCAAAAAAGTGGAATCTATTTGAATAAGGAATAAAGAACTCCTTTTCACATCTAAATATATTTCAATGACAATTTTCAAATATATGTACTTTTTTAATTTTGAATCTTATCTATTGTGATGGAGGTATTTCATCAACAATTAATATGTGAAGGAGTTTCAGAAGTGAAATTAGGTGGACCTTTAATTGATGAATATACTGTAAATATTATATGCACTTTGGACCTTACATAGCGTGACGGAATTGTGATGAGAAAAGGATTAACAGAAGTGAAAATTGAAAAAATTTATGTGAATCTATAATTTTTTGAGTACAAAATAAATTAAATATTCATACCTTCTGCGGCAGATCGTGGTACTTTGGTTTGAGATGGAGATGTTTGCTCCATACTATAATAAATATCCAATATTTCTTCAGTTTCATAAGTAAAATAAACTGGTAAGTTGACATCTTCTTCCAGCATATGTTTCTCCAATACCATTATATGCTAAAATGTCAATAAAAACATTGACAGAAAATATTTACATTTTAGCATCATTTTGAAAGTATGAATTCAATATTTTTCCATATAAAATCATAAAACTCTTTAATGGTTCTTCATTAAAAATACTTATTAAGTAACAAGTTGAAATAATTTGTTACAAACTATTTAATTCTACTATAGTGTTTATAAAAATTGTTATAACTGTCATTTAATTATATGAATTATTAAATGCATGAAAATAGTCTTAAGAACTGCTTTTAAATAGCTCTTTGCTTCCTTTTTTAAACATAAGTACTTCTTCACAATTTAATTTATAAGTATTGTATACTTTGTATTTAATGTCTATAAATTAATGAAAAAATCCTTTAATTCATGATTCATATACTTGTTTATAGCATACTTATAAAATTTAAAAAATATCATTCTTAAGCTTGTAGTAATGCTTAAAACGTTTTAATGTAAAAAAAAAATAATAAAAAGTTAATACAGCTTATATGTGTTTCAATTTGATTCATAGAAAATCAGAATCATTTAATTCCTCACTTATATTAGCACAAAAATAAAATAACTATTCGAGTCCATTAAATAAATGTCAAATTATGTCTAGTATTAGTATTGTTACATAGAGAATAGAAAATATTATTAATTTATCACCTCAACTAAAAACAAAATTTATCAAAATATCTTTTACATCAACTTAAAGTATAACGTTATAATTAACGATAACGATTTTAAGTTCAGCATTAGTAAATTTAAAATATTTAAATTCATTAATATATAGTTGAATTTATTACATTTAAAATACTTGAATTCATTATATGAATCAAATGATTAAACAAAGATATAAGTATTGAATAAATAAAGCTTTATTTAAAAAAATAAAAAAACAAATCTAACCTAAATTAATCTCAATTTTTAGATAACTACATATACAAAAGTTAAAATAGAAAACATTTAAATAATAAATTAATTAATTACCTGTTGTTCTTCTGATGAAAGAGAACTCAGATTTTTAGGAATAATAATTAATAAACCTCCAGCATTTTGTTGCAGAATTTCTTGATAATGAGGAAATGTTAATTCAGATAATCTAGCTACAACACAGCGACGAGTATATGGAGTAGTATATAAAGTTCTGGCTTCCATATTAATAAGAGAGTTTCTACAACCTGAAAACAATAATTCAAACATTATAATCATCTCATATAATGTCTACCACCTCAAAATATTACAAGATTAAGAATGCATAATTAACATTTTAATCTTAAAATATTTCGGAAGATATAGTTAAAATGTACAGAGATTACTTATTGTTATCAAGTTAAATGTATTAATTAATTTTTTGTAGCTCAGTTAAAATATAGTTTTAATTAATGATACATTTGTTAAAAAATTTTATAATGAATATTATCTCTAAACATTCTTATTAATTTAGTCCAAAATAATTTATAAATAATTTAATCTTTTAATAAACTGTTTGGAATCCCCTTTTTTTAAAAGCAATAAATCAGTAATATTAATGAGATAGATTATAAACACTTATAATTAACAAAGTAATAAAAAATTATTAAAATAAATACAGATATACATTGATAATATAACAATACTTTTAGATTTTCCTTAATTTATATGTTTAATTTAACAAATTTTAACAAAATTCAAAATAATTTCAGTTTAAAATGACAAATAGATTATATGTTTTTATATAGTAATTCATTACTGTATATATTATGAACTTCTTTTAACTATTCTTTGCTTTAAACTATTTAAAGTATATTTTTATAACAAAAAACATATAAGCTTAAAATTTTTACTGTAATATTTAGTAGCAATATTGTCTATTCCATAGAAAAATGTGTTTATTATTATTTTCTAATTCACAGATGTCGTATAATTACTTTGGTGTACTTTTGAATTTTTAAGCAAGTAAAAAAAATGAGTGACATAAGTGTTATATACTAATTTTTTTCTAAATAAGAAAATTTAAACTAATCCTCAATCGTTATGACATAAGAAATCCAAGTTAACAAAAAAATGTAAAATCTATCAAAACATTCATCAAAGTCAAAAGTGTGCCAATATAAAATACAGTATCTGCACTTATTTTAATAACTATGGTAATTAGATTTATTGTAGTCATAAATTTTCAGAATGTTCTAACTAGAATAACATTAATAAGAGAGGAAAATACCTTTCACACATTTATTCATCACTGACTTAATACTGTTATCAAACTGATAAGCAAATTCTATTTAGAAAAGAAATAAGATAAAAATCATCCTAATTTTTTTTTTACATTACAAAATAACAGTGCAAAAAAAAAAGATATTCCACATTCATTTCATCTGCAATCCACTGAATGCATAACTGCATTGCAAGTCAGGAATCAAAAGGATAAGCGATAACAATTTATTTTTCAGCAACTGATATGCAATAAGCAAGTAAAAATAACAACTTAGTACATACAAAATCACTATAATGTAAATTTTTAAAAAAATCTCAACAAGCATCAAGGATTTTAAAAAATCCAAAAATCTATAACTAGAAATTTCCTTAATTAAAGCATGATTCAATAGATAATGTAATGGGTTTTTCTTAATGATAAGCTATTTAAGTACCCACTTTTAGTTTCTATTTATTTTCCATAATTTTCTACACAATTATATAGATGGAAAGCACAAAAAAATTATTTATGGACATTAAAATATTCCAAATATTTTATTATATACAATCAGAAATAATTACAAACCATGGGGAGTTCCGTGAAAATCAAAGTGTTGCATTCTATATACAGCAAATTCGTGAGCTGCCAAGACAGGGGTCTTGGGGGAAATTATTATAAGTAAAGGAACAACAACTATAGAGTAAAGTAAAAAATTCCCACGAAAAAATTCAAAAAAACTATCAGCTCCCTCGAAACACATTTTTATTTAAGCCGGAGACTGACCCCGAAAGCACAGGAATTTTTAAAGTAAATATAAATAAATCGCGACTCTCAGTAGCTAAGTTTAGATGTTTGATGCCTTAACAACGTCAAAATTGCTGATAATCAGAAAATTTATTTTGAGACATTATTGGAAGAAATGTAGTACATCACAAATATATATTTTCAGAAAAGTAAAAATTAATCAATTATAAGCCCCGAGAGAAAAGCTAAAATGTATCAGTTCTTTTAGTACTTGAAAAAGTAATTTTAATTTATTCAATGAGTTTAGCGAAAATTACCATCCTTCAATCTTAAAAATAGCTACCTTTCTTTATTTTAAAATTTTATTACAAACCACAATTTCAAGTGTAAAATTCAAAAGACATTTTCAAACATCAAATACAAGTTTTTTACAAAGTTATCATTCTGAAAAGGATGACATAAATAAACTAAATTGAAATAAAAAGTGTTACTATAAAGAAAATAACAATGTGATTATAGTTTGAAATTTACAGAAAAGCCAAAATTAAAAGGCAGAGGCTGCTGCCACGCCGTTAAATGTCACTGTTAACCGTGAACGTTTTTTTGTCTGTTCGTAGGAATTTAGTTTCGCTTTCTTCCATTTACTTTTGCGTATTAAAATTTTAAGTAAATTTTGTTTTTAGATGGAACTTTTATTATTTTGTAAATAATTTAGGTTTCATTGCATTTTATAGGTGACAGGGATTAATTTCTTTATCATTTGATGCAATATCATCAAATTAAAATTTTCAAATATTTTATTTTTACTGTTTTTAATACTCATAATTTATAATTAAAATTTCGTTGCTTTTATTGTTTGTAATCACTGCTAAAGGACCGACTACTAAACTGAATTTTATCACAAATCTTTAATTATCTCTTAAACTAATGAATTTCAATGGTATATTTTTGTTATTTTTTCAAAATTATAACATCTGTAAGAATTTCGTCTTAAAACTATGCAATATTTATTTCTCAAACTATTTTTATTGAAAAGATTTAACTTAAAATGTACGGAAATATCCCCAAATGAAATAGGTAGAAACTAGTTTCTTTCTTGTATAATAATTCCATTGTGTTTTTTATATATTTATAGAAATTATTAAATCCTAAATTTGTTATTCTGTAAATCACAATTAATATAATAATTTCTATTAATGTTTACTAAACTATAAATTCCAAATATTTTGGTTTTTAATGGTAGCATTAAAGTTATGCGATATTTAAAAAACTATCCAAAAAGTCTATAATCTAACATTTAACAAGATATTGAAGTAATTTTTTAAATTGATTTTTTTTTGTGAAGATATCATTCAATAAATATCAGCATATATATTAAAAGCATTTTATTTCATTTTAAATTACATTTGATTTGTTTAAATTATTAGTTGATTTGCAAAAAAAGGAAATTAATTTATATGATTTCCAAGACTTAAGTTCAAATAAAATACCTAGTTAAAAATTTTATAACTCAAGAATTAACCAAAATAGTATAATTTGTAATTATTTAAAATGCTTACATTTTTTAAAATACACTACTTGATAAAAAAATGCTTATTTTTCTTAAATATATATAATTAATTTAAAATAAATCATATAAATGGTGAATTTAAATATGCACTGGAATACATTTTTCTATGTTTGTGTTTGGTAAGAATTTCTAATTTAGCTGTAAAGAGAATGGAAATTCAAAACATTTTGTGAATATTACATTAAATTCTAGTTCCAAGTATTTTAATTATATACATATATATACACACTTTTTAAATAACCTTTAGATACTGTTTTGTGATTAATATCTTTTATCCTTTATTAATGAAAAGTATTTTTTGTATGTTGAGTGCTGTATTTTTAATATTGTATTTAATAAAAGAGATGACCATTGATTCTCTTGTACAAGTTATATAAGTGACACAGCAAACTATCAATGTTAATAAGGTTATAGTTTAGTTCAATTGTAGCAATAATTCACTTTTTTTCAAAGCTTTGATTTTAATGTCTGTGGCTGGATTTAAAAAATGTTTTGTAGTAAACTCCTTGATGTGCAATATTTTTTTAATTTTAAGTTAAATAAGACTTTTTATTTAGTTCACACAACTGTTTCACTTAAATTTTGGAATTTTATAACTAGCTTATTATATTGAACCAAAGAAGTTTTATTGCTCACAAAACATGCATAAAATCCAAAAAGTGTATTGAATTGGACACCATTTTAAAACTGGAAATCACAAATCAATACAGCATTTAGATTTATAATTCTTGAACGTATTTGTAAAAGTAGTTGGTAAAATATTAAGAAATAATTAAATTATAAAATCTGACATTCTATAAACTATATTCTGAATATACTAGAGTTAACTTTGTGTGTTTGTAAACATATAAATTTCCACCCTTGCAGTTTGTATACCTAAAAATTTTTAGTGAGAATAAAAATTAGAACATATAAAATGCTTCTATAATAAAATTGAATGCATAGAGGAATAAGCATTTAATTTTAATACAAGTACAAGGAAAAATTTGAGATTTTATTCATATGATTAACTTCCCTTATAAATTGAAAATTTCTTTTCAGCTAGTTGGCATACATCAGTAAATATTTTATTAAATAACTAAAAAGTTTTGCTGTTTCTCATCCTCTTGATCAACAGAGCTAGATTAGGTCCTTGAGCCCATTCACCCTGAAGAAGTTTATTACCCATAGAATGTAAAGAATCCCAACTTCCTTCTTGAGAAAATTTCAAGAGCATCCGAGGAAAAATCTGAGAGTGGACTTCGAAAAGGATGGATGACTGTCTCGGTGGTTAAACAGTCCACAAATTTTAATTTTGTACTATGTGATTATTTCTAAATTTGAGTGTAATGTTGTGTAAATGTATGTGGTGTATTTGTTTAAATGTAATAAATAATTTACTTAGAAAAGCTTAATTTGACATGCCACAAAGGGATCCTGCCTGGTGAGCCCGACAAAATAAAATGTCCGATAAGAAGCAGCTTATATTCTCTAAAAGGTATTTTTAAATGGTAAATTTGGAAACACTTTAAAATGTTATAGCAAAATGTTTGATTCAATACAGAAAGAAAATGAAGTGTATTACAATATTCGATTAGTTAATTAAAATCTTTATTCTTTTAACATTGAAGTTGCACAAGTGTTAAACTCTTTATTGACATTCACTTTATTACCCATTTCACTGCTTAATACAGAACTAAATAAAGGACTGGACATTTTCCAAACTGAGTTCTGCAAAGTACAAAGTACTTTCCTCACAAAAGAAACACTGGATGAACCAAGAGCAGATGTACAATGGCATCTTGTTGGAAATCTGAAAAATGAGTTTGAACAAAAAATGTTTTCCAATATTTCCCTGTTTATGCCTACTATTTTAACTATTCCACATTCTAATGCTGAAAGTGAACGAGTTTCAGTCATATAAAAAATTAATTCAGGTCTTTTCTTTCTTCAGAAAATTTAGAAAGTTGTAAAATATTCTCAAAATGAGAAAAAATGTTTTGAACAGCAGTTCACCATTTCATTTCTAATAAATGCTAAATCAGCAATGCATGAAAAAAATTAATTTTCACGAGTTATTCGAATTTGAAATGTGTTTTCTTTTTTATAGGCAAAGTATTTAAAAATTTCTATTTTCTTATATATTGAAGTATTTCTCACTGAATTAAATTTACTTAGTTTAATTCAGTGAGAAATACTTCTAAGTATTTTATGTGTTTATGAAAGAAAATAATTTTATAAATTTAATATTTATAAATTGCACTTCTGTAATAAAAGTTGCCTTATAGAATAAATATTGAGACATAAATGTTTATGCGTTTATTTTTTTACATATAGTAAATTTATTCCTCATAGTTCCTTTATGAGGTTGATGAATATTTTATTAAAATATTAAGATTGATTTATGTTAAACTTATTTTGTGTCATTCTCAGAATGTATAATTTAAAGACTAAAATTCTCTTTTTATGGTACTACCATGTTTAATCATTCTGTTTCAAGCAAAAACGTTACTAGTAGTGTCTCCTGATTTTTTCTCTCAAAATCAATACAATCTACTGATTTTTATTTCTCCAAGGTTGTCAAGTATGGTTATATACATGTCTGCATATTAACTACAATAATAATTTAAAACTTTAATAAAATATTTTTATCATTTTACATCTCTTCAAATTTAGAAGTATAAATTATAACATTGTTAAATACTTTTAATTTAAATGAATTTTGATTTGTTTTAAATGTAATCATTCTTTTTAATATACATAAATTGTGTTTTGTATTATTAAAATTCAAAAGAAAAATAATTTAATTTTTTAAATTTTGAAAAATCAGTGTCAGTGATTTTCTTTAAAATTATTCATAATCTCATTCAAATTTTATGTATGATTTACACAAATAAGAATACCAATATAACAAAACAATTTTTTTTATTAATATAAAGACAATAATTAATACAATGATAAAAAAACTAAGACAAAATAATTGCAAAGTTCTTATTAAATATTATTTTGCAAAGATAAGAATTTATTTTAAGCACATGAAAAAATTTGCTGCATATTTTACTATCACAATTTTCTGTGAAAGTTCAAGCATAATTATTTTTAATAATGATATTTCAACCTTTTTTATTAACCGCACTATTTTCAAGAGAGGATTCAAATGGATGAACTGTTGAACCAATAGCAATCAGAAGAAAAATATCTTGATTAATTTAAAAAGAACAAAATTTTAACAGAATCCAATGAATAAAATATAAACACCTGGCATTAATATAATTACAATAAAAATAATTGGATTACCTACTAATAACATACATAAATGATAACATTTAAACACATATGGTTTAATATATATATAACTTTTTTTATTGATTAATATATTTGTTCCAGTTAATAAAAGTTTTGATTAACTTAAAGTACACACAAAAAAATTTCTAGAGAAATATGTACATATTAACAATGAAAAAGTAATAAAAATATTTAGTACCAATTAAATTATATTAAAATATATATACAGAACAGGAAAGTGATCTTGATAAACATAATATAAACATGGTAAATGAACAATCTAATACAATAAAAGGTATATCACGCTTATGAAAATCTTTCTTTAATCTTAAATTAATTTTTACATTTTCTTCCTGCAACAATTTGGCACACAGGAGCTCTGCAGTAAAAATCATTTGCTGGTGCTTGCAATTAATAAACACAAGACATATGAAACCATTCTTTGCAGCTGACACACTCAATCATCTTGCTCAAATTATAAGAAAAGTGATCTAACATGACACATAGAAGTCTAAAAGAGCAATATATACTGGGAAACAAAGTTGTTTTGCTTTCAAAAGAGTTGGAATTTTTATAGAGGAAAGGAAAACAGTTAATAAATCGTCTTGAAAACATTTTAGCAAATGTTTTCTCATTTCTTCTTGTTTCAATTTATAATTTGTCATATCAAGTCCTTGTGCCAAAGACATGGCATTAGCAATTACAAATAATCCACAGTCAGCAATACCATCCTGCAGCTGAGGAACAACACATTTTAAAATTATTTGAGAGCAGTTAACTTTTAATATTGATGCAACTTGAACAGCTATTGCATCATAATTTGCTTGATGTAGTGAGTCATAAATAAAGCATTTATTATTTAAAATTGCGGGACTTCAAAGTTGAAGTTAGAACACGATCAATAATCGTAGCCAGATATTGGGAGTAGTGACATAATTTAGGTTGGTGACAGAGCTGTGGAGCGCTTAGTGTGAAAATTGGAAATCGCGCCAAACCTATACAGCTCCATCGTCTCTTACCAATATGTTATATTTTTTAAAATCCTAATTGTGCTCATACTTGAACAGTAAACATTGCAAAATCACACTAATTTGAATTTCAAAACTTTGAATATCATTGTAATTATTTACTACCAAAGCATTAATTACTAGAAACTTATTTCCCAGATTATATGTTGAAAACCATAAAATTAAATATCATGCAGTCTAGACTCAATAAAACTAAATCTTGTTTGCACAGAAACATTCATTTTCATGAAAATTCTAGTTTTAATTAACCATATAAGGACACCCACTTCAAAAAACATCAGTGAAACAGTCTACCCAAGAGACAATTGGGCAATAAAGCTGAACCTAATGTTTCAGCTTTATTACATAGCTGAACCACGTGTACAAGAAAGACAAACACTTTACAGCATAAAAAAATTCTCGCATAATGTAATAGAAATGGTTAAATCTCCATATTTACTCCACAAGGTGCTAATCAAATTGACCTGACACATCATTCATACCCTGAATAGATGTCTTAATTGAAGATCAGGTGCCTTTAATGGCGTTTGTTTGAGCATCTGCATCTAGGTCTTTAAGCATCTAACTAGGATTAACTACTAAGTATACAAAGCTTTCATCTAAAAGACACTCATATGCTTTCCAACAATCAAATATTATTACAGAGCCCAAAAGAATCATTTTATAAACATAAAATAAACTTCATTTTAATACTTTCAAAATAAGAAATTTCCCTTCATTTCTGTTAAAATATGCTTATTATTTAAGTTCACAAAGCACTTTAAACAATAGAAAAATAAAAGCAAAATACAATTCAAAGATTAATTCGTACATTAAACGACAATACTTACATAAAAACTTTGACTAAATTTCTAGCAGTCTCGTTTATTGATTGGTATACAGAAGATGAAGTACAAAAAATCTATACAATGTGGTACTTACCATGATCTAAACATCATTTCTGTTAAACATCCACAGAATAATTTTTTTAAATAATTGAATATTACACAGAAAATTCAGAATAAGAAACGACCAAAAACCACGCACGAAATCCAAATAATAAAGACAAAATGTGTAAATATCATATTCACGGTTAACAGTGAATACTTAACGGCGTGGTAGCAGACTCTGAGACTGTTGCCACGTACGTGGCAGCAGACACTTCGAAATTAAAAAGACTTTATGTAAGTTGTCAGAGAGTTTTAATAGTCAGAGAGAGCAGATAATTTAAAAGCTAATAATATAAAAAAGTAAAGACACTGCCTTTCGGAACTCTGAATCTTTGCTCCACAGAAATTGTTTCATCTTTCCTTTTGTCATGAGGGTCTCTCTCGATCACATTGATCTCTTCTTGTGTATGATCTTTTGAAGGTACATGGCCACGAGGATTCCCACACAACCAAGAACGTCTAATGGACGTCCACGAGAGGTCCACCATATCCAGTGGACGTTATGGATGATAAATAGACATCTACTGGACGTCCATGAAAGGCTATTCAGTGGATGTTTGCTGATCGACCACTATGGATGTCTAATAGACGTCTATTAGACGTCAATTTATGGACATTAATCATGGATATGTGTGGATTAAAAATAGATGTCTAATGGACATTCGTTGTGGATGTAATCTGGACTTCGATGAAGTATCAACTGTAACCAAGCGGCCATCTTGGTTAGACAAGAAAAGCGCTTATTTCGTATTCCTTTACCATAACTGTGACAAATTTATTTCTTAATTTTTGATAATTAAGCTATATTATTTTCTTAATCTGAATTTAAAAGAAGAAATGGGATTTTGTGTAGCATTCGGATGCACTAATAGAAAGAGCAAGAAATTGGAAGGAATAACATTTCACAGGTAAGAAAAATTTTGTGCTCTGCTTAAGTATTGCTTATTCGCAGTTTGCATAGCTATCGTTTTATTATTTAATGTATTTATAATTGCAAAAAATTACATTACGTTAAAGATAGTTTAATAGTTGTTAAATTATATTATTTTTAAAGTAATTTCTAGTGTAAAACAATATTGAAATTCATGTTCTATGTATGGAACCATAAAGCAATGATTAACTCTATGCATGCTTTCTAAGGCTTATGTATGGTACATCGATATTTTAGTACATGGAAATAAAAAATATATAATTTATGTATAAATTTTCTTTCTAATTATTATTAAGCTTCTTATATCAGTTAATGTTAACGAATATAATGTGTTTTGATTAAGGACAGTAATTCTACTAATCCTTTTATAACCCAGTTAATTTTTCTTGGTTACCTTAAAAATATTCAAAAAATTTTAAAATTCATTTACAATGCGGAATATTTTTTTTATCATGAACTAATATACAGTACTTTTGCATGTTCATCTACTCTTCCTCAAACCTGAATTTGCAAAGGGTTATAAAAATAGCTTAAAATATATATTTTAATTGTTATAGTTTTTATAGAATGTTTCTTTTTTAGAAAAAGTTAAGAATAATTTGTTTTTTATGACAATTAAGCATATATTTGTATATATAAGCTTCTTTTATATTGTATAATTATGTCTTCCATAAGTGATTTTAATCCAAGTGAAGAATAAGCAAAATGTTTTGTTTTTACATTCTATATGTTATAGTTATTCCATGTATGTAATTTCATTATATGTTAAAGTTAGTTCATATTAAAGTAACATTTTTGTTCAAAAACCATAATTATGTTTATCACTAAAATATTTAGTAATAAATGTGTTGATCAAATTTAATATTCTAGTATTAGTTTTGATAAATTTAGATAAAAGTAAAAGCCTTTATGTCCATCTGTATACATTGTTAAAGAAGTTTAGAACATTAAGTAATATTTAACGGTTGTGTCAAATTGTTCTTTAATTTTCTGTGATAAATCAAATGTTTAAATATCTATTTGTCAAATCAGATTTTTTATGTTTAGTATATAAAATATTCATTTCTCTCTTGCCATCAAAAGTAATGATGTGTCACCTAATTTGCTGTTTTATAATTTAGAACTGATGAAAAATAGTTAAATGTGAGATTTTGATTGATGTATATATTGTATGAAAAGCTTAGTAAATTGTTCATATTTTGATTCTACCTCACTGTTATGAAATATATTAAATAATTTTTAACGTGTTGAAAAGTTGTCTTCAAAAGCTCATCGAATAATACATCAATGGATACATTGTAATTGAATAAATTAATGTACCAGGATTTTGCAAAAGAAATAAGAGTTTTATTTAGTATTGTATGTTGTACTTAAAAAAATTATAGTTATACTTAAAATTTTACAATTATTTTAAATACTTTAACTATAATAAAAGAAAATTTGAGAATATTAATAGTAATAATTTTCATAACAAGTCTTTATCAAGAAAAGATATATAGACAAAACAAGAAAATATAATAAATTTATAATTATACTTTCTTTAGCAAACAAATTTAATCATTCTTGGTGATGAAAACAGTTTTTAGTTTATTATAACCTATATATTTTTAATATCAATATATATAAATATATATCAGAATTATAGGTATAAAAGATTAAAAAAATTTATTTCAGAATTTTTTGTAAGTATAGTTTTTTTTTTTTTTTTTTTATCAATGTTGAGTAAACATGTAGTGCTTGATATTACAAATATCCAAAATGTAGATATCTAGATTTCTGTCAGATGTCTAGCCCTTACAAAATATGGATATTCAATTTGCAATAGTTTTAAATATCCATGAGATCTCTCTCCAATATCCAAAAGTTAATGTCTAGATGATATTTTATGATATCTAGTGGACATCCAAGTTTTGAATATCAATGGACATTTGAATATCTCAAGGATGTGATGCAGATCTAATAGATATCTGGATATGAATTGAAATTGACCTGGTTATCACATAGATATTTGTGGTTGTGTGGGTAATGTTAATTCTAGTGAAGAATAAGCAAATTGTTATGATTTTATATTCTATATGTTATATTTATTTCATGTATGTTTTCTTATTATCTGTTAAAGTTAGTTTATATTAAAATAATATTTTGTCCCAAAAACACAATTATGTTTGTCATTAAAATATTTAGTAATAAATGTGTTGGTTAAATTTAATAATATTTCTTTATTCTGGAATTAAGCATTAGAAATATTTCATACAAAATGGCAATTTATCATTTGCATGCTTATATGAATATGGTTTTGGTATATAGGATACAAAGCTTAACTTGGGCAGATATCAAGTTAAATCAATTTTGTCTTTCTGTCATTGAGTATTTAGCTGAAATAGTAATACACAAGGAACTTAGTTCCATTCTTACTATATTCTGTAACTTTGAATGAAAGATGTCATTTTTTAGTATTCTTATTTCTTTTAATAGTTTTCCGAAAGATGAGCAGCGGAGAGAAATTTGGATCAAAGTTGTACTTCGGCAAAATTGGCTTCCCTCCAAACATAGTAAACTGTGTTTAGCACATTTCCCCGAAGAAATGATAGATCGGATATCTCTTTCTTGTGTCGGATTAAGAGATGATGCTTATCCTATTTGCAGAAGGTAAGATTGTTATAAAAATATTTTCAGAATTCATAACTTTTACTAATGAGAAATAAAAAATATCTTTTAATCATTTTAAAAGGTAGAATATATCTTTACATTTAATTCTAAAGAATTTTCTTGTAAAATCAGAATTTTCATAATTTGTTGATATTTAAAAAAAAATTTTTTTTGAAACTTTTTGTTTTAAACAATGCATAACATTCAATAATTTTTATTATATTTTAAGAATTTTTAACACTTTGTTTGATATTTTAAATTCTAGATCTAATAAACAACATGGTTTTAAAAAAGCTCTAAGTCAATCTGATATGCAAAATATTAAATTATTTCTAAAGCAAGCAGATGATTATATTTCCAATTTGAGGGTAAGTGTTGGAGGTCCGAAAATTTTAAATTCCAACAGGAAAATTGGATTTTTAGGATTTAAATTATGCATTCAGAGTGTATTGCATTTAGCAGAATCATTAATTTGTCCTGAAAATCCTCCATTATTTTACTTTCCATTTTACAAGGTCAGCCAAGATCATTTAGAACTTTTCTTTTCATTAATAAGATTTCATGGTGGCAGCAACAACAATCCAACAGCTCGCTAATTCAAAGCAGCTTATAAAAAATTGCTTGTGAATTCAGAATTGAAACCTGCATCTTCTGGTAATTGTTTTCCTTTAACTGAAATCAGTATTTTAAGTGTACCTAATCACAATTCACCTATTAATGTTATTAATATGTCAACCTCTCAAAATAATATTGTACATTTGTCATTAACAATCTTAAATAGAAGTCCTGATTTGATGATAGAAATATTTTTTAAACTAGATTTGCTTAATGAATTTTCTTGTGATATAATTTATTATATTGCTGGATTTGTAGTAAAAAATTAAGCCAACTTATTAAATGTGAAATATGTTTAAATGCATTACAAGCAGTTACTCCCTATAATTTGTACTTGATTTCCTTCAAATCACAGGGTAAATTGATATACCCATGAGATGATGTTTACAAGATTTGTAAAGTGTGTGAATCTGTATTTAGAAGAAATGTAATGTTACACTCATTTTCAAAATTTAAAAATGTCAGAAAAATAAACATTCAATGTGAATTGGATGCTTTATCTGTGTTAAATATTGAAAATATATTTTCTCAATTGAAACTACATCAATTTGATTATGATCCTCTGGATAATCATGTCTTCCAACTAATTAAAGCTGTAATTAAGCATTATTTTGTTATCTGTATTAAGCATTATTGTGAAAACACTTTAAACAATTTGAACTCTATAGGACAATTATATACAAAAGCAATTATTTTTAAAGGTCAGTAATATGTTACCCTCCTTTTATAAATAATCTAGAAATGTTTTGTATTCAATAAAATAATATTGAAGCATATTGTGTTTCTTTTTAATTTCACTCTATAAAAGAAATTTATTTAAATTATTACCATTTTGTGAAAAGGTGTGTAAAAGAATTTCATTTAGTGATTTATTACATTTAAAACCTTTCTCTACTAATAGTCATTTTTTTCGTTAAATGCACTAAATTATATAGGTGAGTGACATGTATGACAAAAATAAAATTTCTAATCTTGAAAGAAATTTATGTAATTAAATAATTTTTATAACTTTCTTCTCAGCTTATAAAATATTACATTTTATTTCACACAAAAAATATATTCTGGACAAATTGTTTTCTTTATGAAAAAATATGTATTTTAATTGATTTGAAGTTATTCTTTGCTATACTTATCAAAATATTGGTGCATGTGCAAATTGTACTATTACTGAGCATGCGTAGTTTATGAATCACTCAAGGCGTTCATCCCTACTAGCATTTCATGCTCCAAGATGGCTTCAATTAGACCTAATGCATTTGATAGGATATGCCACTACTCCTAGCTCTATGAATGTTATCATAACTTGTAAAATTAAGCAAGGAAAAATATTCTAAAAATATTATTTGTAAAAATTGTTTAAAATTGGATTTAATTTGCAACAAATATTTATCTGATGTCAATTAATTTTTATGTAATCATTTGAGGTGAAGTAATTTACTATACTAATTTTCAATTATAGTAATTATAAGGTACACGTTCATTTCATATTATAATTCGTGTTTATGCAAGTATCGGAAAATGTTTCTATTTTTTAAAATTCTTCTTCTTTACATTTTGGATAAGTTACTAGCTATTAAATCATTTGATAGCCTAAAAATTTGTCAACTAGCTTTTGGTAAGATTCCATGTTTGTTTTAGTGTAAACTAAATTTTCTGCTTTACTAATTTATATTAGTAGACTAATGCACAAATTAATGGATTCAGGAACTGATATAAATTCATGAGAAAGTGTTTAGTTTAATTAAATCAGGATTCGGTATTTGAAGACTACAATCAACAAGTGGACCCACAAGAAATTTTCAATTAATCCCTTATTGTATTGTATTTATGATGTGGAAAAAAAAAACAGATTTTGGAAAAGTCATAGATTGCTAACAAATCCATTCTGGTACGATAATCTACATGTTTGGGGCATTTGGTACCGGTAGTAGTAACTCCTGTGATTGAACCACCTTTTAAAAGTAACATAGTGATTTTCATTTACTTTGTGTCCACAATTTATTGAAAAAAAATAATTCCATACAAGAAGAAAATAGCTCATAATTATAATTTTAATTTGTACAAATCTCTAAATGTTTTTTTTCTTCTAGATGCTGTAAGAAAAAATGCAGTTTTGTGCAATGTTACTGATGCAATACTTATATCCTGTGTGAAAAATTGGTTACGGCATGCAAAAACTAGATATTTGAATGAATTGAAAAAAATTGTAGAATAATAAAATGTTTTATTTATATGATGTTTTGAATTCATTTTAAAATACATGTTCTATTAGTATAATGCTGCATTTACTTATTACTGTAAAAGTTTTTCAAACATTAATTTCTCACTGTAAATGGTCTATTTTTTATTTTGCTTGTTTCGCAAAAGTCCTTACTGCGTTTTTGCATTTTCTCTTCATATTATATCAAAATATTCTGTTGAGCATTTTTTGTGATGTTAAACATCACAAAACAGAAATATATCATTTATTTTTAAAAAATCAAATGGGATATCCCATCTGCCAAACTTTTTTAATCATAATGTGTAATTAGAACGTAATATTTTTTTAAATAATAAATTAAAAGTGACTGAATAGATTTGGTAAATATAAGGTTACCTTTAATCTCTTAAAACTCTGTTTTGAAACTTAATACTCAAAGAAAAATCCAAATTTATTCAATATACATGTGCAGTTTCTTGCTTTAAGTTCATTTTTTATCTTTCTGGTTTGATAACGCTCAATTGAATCGATGTCAAATTTCTAAAGCAAATTGTTTTAAATAAAGTGATACTAAGAATTAAAATTGATATTTTACATTAGATATATATTTATTCTATAGCTGTGTAATTGAACCAAATTTATTGCATTTGATGTTTTCTACAATATAGATTTTTGTTTTATTGTAAATCAATATTTTCATGCTCAAATACCTTTAATTAAAAGCAAATAATTAATATTTGTGATTTGCATGTATTACTTAAAGCATTTTATGTTGGAATTACAACTTTTTTAAGGTAAGTCGAAATTTAAAATTAATCTGAAAAATTTCCTGTGTTGTAAGAAATGAAATATCTTTTATATGAATACTTAGTAAAATTTATTATTCTGAAATTAAGTTAATTTTAATATTTTATAAAGTAAAAGTAAGCAAATTAAAAATTATTTATTTAATATTTACGCAATTCAGTTGAATATAAAAATTTAAAAGTGACATCAAAATATTTCACAACATAAGAAACGGCCATTCATAAAAAATAATAGTATATGATTGGAGGATCATGCGCATTCTGCCGTGTCAGATTAATGACGTCACTACCAATGCTATGTGACGTCATATCCAAAACACGTCCACCAGTGGTTATCTGTGGACATCCATTAGACGTCTACTGGATGTCTTCTGGACGGTCAGTGGATGGTGCACTGGATCATTTATGGACGTCCAGTGGATGTCTACTGGATCACGGTGGATCATCCAAATAACATCCAGTGGACGTACTTGTGTTGTGTGGGTTTGGTCAAGCCGGGAACTAGATCATGAGGAATAAGAAAACAAATAGAATTAAAAAAAGAAATTAATTTTTTCCAGGATGAATTGAAAAAACCTGACAATGAGCCCCGAATGAAAATAAAAATAATGATTAAATAACTACAATATGAAAAAAATTTTTAATCGTCGTTGTCCCATTTAAATTAGCCATAAAGTGTGTGTTTTCTCCCGTCTTTTTTTATTTTGCTTTTTCTTTTCTTCTATTTTCAATGCGTTCAATTTTAGAGGCAATATCACTGTAAGGATTTAAAAATTCCAAATATAATTATTTAGAACAACAGGTGATTTTCATGATTTTGAAAACTTTTACAAACGGAAAAAATATTTCGTTATTACAGGTAAAAATCGTGAATGGATTTTTATCTCATTGCCGACGACACTCAGGCATTCGATGGTGAACTTCACTTAGTTTAGTCACTTTAGTTAGTCAAATCTCAAAAAAATGAGATTGAGGCAGCAAATACGTCGACAAATCGGATTTGCGAAGCCGTCTTAATACATTATAACCTAGGTGAAACTTTATCTGAAATCACGGATATTTTAAACCAATGAGAATTTTAATAAAGGTCATAATCTCAACTGGAACGGAAGAAAAAATTACTTTAAGGTAAAAAAGAATGTTTGAATTCCCTCTTGTGACTAGAATAATATTTTAACTCTACTACTTATCAGATACTTACAAAACAATAGATATCTATTGTTTTGTAAGTTTTTTATACATATGTATAAAAAAGTAATTTTGCAGCATTATATAGTAATATAATGAAAGTGTATGGATGAAAATAGTATCTCTTTAAGAAAGACTTCTCTTAGTTAAATTCCATTTGAGAATTTGAGGTGCATTAACATTATGTTATATCAAGGAAATCACTAAATAAACATGATTGGAAATGGTCAAATACAAAAGACAACATTATCCAGTTAGAGAAATACTTATATTTAATTAATAGCCTTCAATTAAAAATAATTAAAATTGCAGTATAACTATATAAATAAGAGTAATTTAAATAATTTATATCCGATAATCTATAAATTTAGTGAGCTGACAATTTGAATGATACATAGTTTAGTTTGGTTTGTTAATATTAATCAAACATTAACAACATGTTTAAGTCAATGTTGTTAATGTTATTTATCAGTAATAATGTCATTTTTTACTGATAAATAGGAACCCATTTAAGATTTAATAAACATAAATATATGTATTCATACATATATGCAATAAAAAGCTGCTATATAATCAATTATTTCATAAACTATTAATTTTTAAATAAATTAAAATATTGATTATAGCAAGTATTTCAACGACCAAATTTTAAGTAGTTGAATTCTTTTTATAATTTATGTAAAATAAAAAATAAAACTAATCCTGATAAACAATATTATACTGAAAATATGTAAAGTAAAGTGTACAATATAGAGATCCAAATGATTATATTCTGGGGATAAAGAAGCTGAAGAATTCGTATTAAAAAATAACGAAATTTCACGAAGTCAAAAAATTAATTCAAACCCTCATTTGGAGAAAAACATGGTTCTTTTTATGCAAATTATATAAAATATCAGTCTAAAATTTTTTTCGGGGAGTAGAATTTTTCATGCAGACTTTTGACGATCTTCCTTATTCTAGTTTTAATAAAGGGCAGTACAGTAAGTGATTGTTTTTACTAACTCATGGGGTTCAGTAAAACAGTTTTAAGATCAAAATTCCTTAAAATAAAATAATAAGATCGTTGAATCTCTTAAAATGATCTTTTTTTACTAAACTGTTATCGCATTGTAAATAAAAGGCAATTAGAGTTGTAAATAAAATACAATTAAATATTTAGTTTGCACTTATAAGAAACATGTGCAAACTCTTGCTTTAACTTTATTGATGTAAAGTTAGACAAAGTTATCATCATTTTTTCTGTTCCAAAACAATAATTTTAAAACACATTTTTCTTTCATTGTGTTCTAAATTATTCGTTCATCCGATATATTTTAAGCAGAAAGTACATCTGAATACAAACATAAAAAGTCATGAATTAATTCTTTGATTATCAATGGGTTTCTTTGACTAAGTTCAAGTCATCTAAGCTCATGTTGTCAAGTAAACATTCTTAGCTGTCTACAGTGGTTTCTTAAATAAAGTCTGTATGTCAAAGTAACGATTCCAAGCCGGAATCACTCCATGTTAAAGTATCTTATGGTAGTTGCATTTGAAATTACTGATTATGTTGTTGTTGTTGTTACTTATGACACTTGGGAAAACCAAGCTCGCTAGCCGACGACTATGCAAAATTAAATCAGAAAAGAGAGTCTTTTGTTTAATCAGAGCATTACGAAGGTGAAAGTACAACTTTGCTCTAATACTCTTCCTATAGATGGCACCACCAGAGGGAGAGGAAATTTTCTTCAAACCATTACACCCATGGTAACTGCTCAACGACCGATCACAGGACTTTCGATTCCCCAGATTTAGCCAGCACTTCTATTGAATGTACTCGGTGGGTGTTTGGTGGCATTGCCAATCGTACCCAGCATTTCCGGAATAAAGGCAGATGCCCTGACCACTAGGACACCACACTGATTATACTTAGTTGAGCCCAACTCAGGACTAGGTACAGTGAAGCATGCTGGTGGTACAACAACACTGATTATACTCTGATGGATAGGTTTTAAGACAAAAGTTAGATTAGTCGGAGTATTTTCCAGCTTCAAAAATTTAGAGGATTTTAATATCAGTAGTGTAGTTAGATATCAAAAAATTTACAATTTTCCATAAAAATATCGATACAAATATTTAAAGCATAAGATAAAAAAAATGAAAATCAGATGATAAAAATCAACCACGAACAGAAGATGCGTGAAAATGAGTTCGCAAAAAAAGATAAACTTCAATACTTTTATTTGTAAACAGGGAATTCAAATTATCTTGCTCTTTGGGACTATGCTAGGGGTCAGGCACTAGTTCGTAAAAACGAGTGTCAATTATATTGCATTCATCCGCAGATCTTGAAAGATATGAAATGTGTATGCCAAATTTGAAAGAAAATTCAAACTCATTAAAAATATACAATTCGTAATTCTTTGAAGAATTCTTGTCTTTTTTTTATGGGAATTATCCTTTTTAAAACAACCATAGTAAGTGGAAAACTTTTCAATAAAAAATTAAATTTAAAGAAGAGAATTATGTATAGCTGACCTTGATGGATTCAACAATAATAATACTAAAACATGTATAGAAAAAGGATTTAAAAAAATTGTATTTGTTCCTCTATATTCTGCGAAGTTTTCGTTGAATATTCATGGTACACTACTCGAGGAAATAGATTAATAGGTTTTTCGTACATAAGGTTAAAATATTTGAATACAAATAAATTATGATTCTACATTAGTTTTGCATTTAAATAAAAGTACTTTTTCAACTAATTTTCTGCAGATAATTTTCAATTCTAATTTTTTTAATCAAACTATACATACAACATTATATCTGTTTCAAATATACTTTTTAATAATTTTTCATAGTTCATTTACACGCTTCTGTAAGCATGTAAATAAAATAATTTCTTAAAATTTAAATTTTTTTTTAAAAAAACATGTATTTTTATTTTTAGTATTTATTCATAATCAAAAAAATTAAAGACTCAAAAAACAAAAATTATTAAAAAATTAAACTAATGAAATATATAGTTGTTTAACTTTTAATAACAGTATACTATTTTAGTGAGAAGGTATTTTCAGTTTTTGGAGTTTAACAATTGTCTAGAAATGATTTCTACAGTTAACTGTGTGTGTGTGTGTGTGTGACAATAACTTATAAATAAAACGAATGTTATAGTATTGAAGTTTAACATTCTTGTTACCAGGATTTCGAATTCATGAAATGAATCGATTAAATCCAAAAAGTTTTGGGTTAGTGTTTATTTTAACGTTACTGTAAAATTTTGTGTTTATAAAATACTTCACATTAAAATTAAAAAAAAAGAATATTGAACATTACAACCTGATGAAATGAAATATTCATTTTGTAATGAATATAAAGATTGAAAAACTTATAAAACTCTATTACATAAACCTCTTGAAAGAAGAATCGGTAAGAATACTCATGGTAAAAGTTAACTAATATTTCTTCTTGTAGGAGAAATTACACCCAATTTCTTTCTAGTTTTAGAAAATCATTTCTTTTCATAGTCCAGTGTTTTATTGCATACGAATACACATAATACTCTAAACTGAGTTTCGCTGAAGAGGATAAGGCCACTTCCACTGTGCTTTATGTAGTTCTTGCACCAACAGGTTTCTCTGTTTCCACTCCTGAGTTTGGGCTCTACCAGTTAGATAAAAGAAGCCTGTTGGAGTCATCATAATTTTGAAGCAGGGACCAAGCAGAAGACCCTCAATACTTGATTTACCATCCCAAAGGTAACATTTCAATTGGAAGACATTGCTATCACGACCTTTTTAATGTAGCCTTGCCGCCTTTAGTGAACTCGAGGAATCATTAACTGAACCAGATTCAAATTCTCAACCTTCTGATAAAGAGAATGATTCCCAAATCAACTAGCCCGATGGTGAGTTTCAAACCTGCAGGTTGAAAATAGTACTAATTCCAAAAGCTAGCTCATGCTATGCAGTAAAAAGAGCAGTTGGAATTGAGGGCTTTTATGCAACTTGAGAACTGAATTTTTTAGGCTCATACTACTGTTTCATGAATCTTGTGTAAACACCCTTTTTACAAAAACCCTTACATTTACTCCTTTTTCAAAAGAATAGCAGATTATAAACATCATTAAAGATGCTCGTATAATTATTTCGAGCAAAAACAATTTCCTTGGGTTGGCAGAAACTTCGTTTCAATGGAAATATTATCGCCGAATCGCCGAATGAATCATGTTCATTAATGAATAATCTCAATCACTGTATTTCTCTGGTGTAAAAAGGAATTAAAGAGTAACAAAATCAAACCTCAATTATAAATATTTTGGTATATATATATATATCTATATATCTATATATATATATATATATATATATATATATATATATATATATATATATATATATATATATATATATATATATATATATATATATATATATATATATATATATATATATATATATATATATATATATTATATACAAATAAATGCCCTTGGTGTAAAATAAATTAAATTGTAATCTAATTACTTTATTTATAGCTCCTGTATTACCTATATTAATTATATTCTTCATTCAAATTAATTAGATCAAATAAAATTTCCCCGGAAAATTCAGTGAAATCATGGAATAAATAATAATTAATATATTGTCTGGGACGCAAATTATTTTCGTGTCATAAATAACTGACAAATGCAACTCAAAGCAAATTATCATTTATGAACATATATGTTTAACTGTATATTAACTGTTTAACTCAGCATAAAATATACTACATTACAATTTAATTAATTAATTAATATATATTTTAATAATTAATGTATATTGCATATAATAATCTAATTCTTCATTCAAATTATTTTAACTGAAAGAAATTTCCTTGAGAAAGCGGAAGTGTGAGTTCAGTGAAAATATTCCTACCATTGAATAAATGATAGTTATTAAAGAAGTTTTGAAAAAAATGCCCTACAAATGAGGTTAAAACGTTTTTGAGCTCTTTTGACTAAAAATGCGAAATAATTTCAACCTTAATCTATTCAAGCATGTTAATAGTTGCAGTGAAGCATGTAATGCATCGCAAATTTTGTAAAAACAAGGAAAATCAGCAGCAATCCTAAATTAATTCAATACTGTTTTGTTTTCCATTGTTATTTTTCCTTACAATATGCAGTAATAATGTACAAATCAAATGACGAATTTTCGCTTAAAATAATTTTTTATCGAGTTTTATGTAGCTATTTTGTATTTACATCAGTGTAGTAATTACATACAAAGTCGTTTGTGAAACATATGTTTTACTAGAATACGTGAATTTATCTAGTGTAATATATTTTCCAAACTTTATTCTATCATAAAATTCTCTTTTCATTTAATATATGAGTATATGAGCAATATGCCTTCAATTTTTATTTAAATTTAATATATCTTATACAAAAAACCCTGAATGGCATTAAATGAAGTATGCGATTGTTTTACAATTAAAAAATTTTATAAGTACAAAAACATTTAAAAAATAATGCAATGCAAAGTTATAGGAAATTGAATTCCATTATAAAGTGAAGCATAAAAATTTCTTAGCGCATACTTAAAGAAACACACATACGCATAAATAAGTAAATTTTACATGCATGTATAAAATATTTCTAATATCATTTTAAAGAAATTGTTTTCTCATTATCTCAACATTAAAAAAATTAGCTTTATATAGTTAATTAATAATAATTTACTTAATTTGTTAATAATAATTAATAATAATTTTTATTAAATTATTAGCTCTAACATTGTAAAATGAATATTGGATTTACCAGAAACCCTAATAAATACAGTTAAATGCGTACTATAAATGTCAATATATATATATATATATATATATATATATATATATATATATATATATATATATATATATATATATATATATATATATATATATATCTTATATGGAAGTTAGAATATTAATAAATAAAACATTTATTACGACATTACGCAAGATTAAACCACACAGTTACAAAAGAAAATACTTAATAATAAACAAGGTTATATGTTATCAGTATGGTGCACATAATAAACATAGTTATTTATGAACGAGTGGTTCAACTTCCATTCTTCACGTCCGTCTTCTCTTCTTTATTTTTTTTATTTTCTTATTGGATATTGAATATTTTGTATGTTCACTATATTGGGGGCAGTAACGCCATCACTAGTCAGTAAAGTTAGTATAGATCTATTACACACACACACACACACACACACACACACACACACACACACACACACACACACACACACACACACACACACACACACACACACACACACACATGCACACGTGTATATATATATATATATATATATATATATATATATATATATATATATATATATATATATATATATATATATATATATAAATAGATAGATAGATATATCGAATAAAAACAATTGCATTCAATAGGAATTTTCGGAAATCCAAAATGTAAGTTTCACATGCTTAAATGATTATTCTAGGTTTTATTTTGTTAAAAACATTTTTGTTTTTCTTCTAGATCTTAATGAATACATGCCTCAATGACACCGCTTGAAATTTTTTGGGTAATTATATTATGTTACACAATTTTACGAGACTTTTTTTCAGATGTGAGTTAATAAAGTAACAATTAGTAGGTTTAATCTCATTGTAATTTTGTGCAAGATATAGCTTTTGAAGCAACTGAATGCTCGAAACCATTACGGTATCGGATCACTGAGCCACTAACACGCTTACTAAACGTATAATTTAGTTCTTACTCGAGAAATTCGCAGCAACAGTGTCGTTTGGTCAATGCAAAAAATCGGTTTCTAATTGTTGTTTGTATCGTTTAATTAGTTGCATGTTTCTCAAAAACTACAATTTTCTGTGTGTTTGTTGAGATGTTTTGGCTACAAAGTCATAAAGTGCAACTGTGCTTATAAAATTATGCAATTATTTATCGTATTATCATGGCGCTCCTATTGTCACACACGTGTATTTTAAAAATCAAAAGAAAGTTTAATTTAAATCAGCTTAGTACCCAGTAAGACAGATTTACACTTAATGTTGATTCAATTATTTATAATATTTATCAGTAAATTGTAAAGAATTATGTGCATAATTATTTTGTGCGGTTGAGCGTTTTGTTTTTTTCTTTCGCTTTTGTATCCACTTTGTGCCTTAGAAGAGGGATTCGTACGAAACCCGGCAGCTTAAAATGAATTTCGAAACATTACAAGCTCTTCATCTGCAGTGGGTAACGAACCCATTATCTCTTAAAATAGATGGCAGAACGCTAACTATTCATTTGCCAGTTTGGGGTCCGAATTATGGGATTCAGTTTATGATCAAATAGAATTTAAAAATATTTAACTTTTAATGACATTATATTATTGAAATTTATAATAATATCAGGATATCAAAACAGTTTTCCATTTGAGCAAATATAGACAGGTGACTTATATAGCAAACAGTTATACAACAGTAATAGTATTATGAATTTATTTCTTTGGGAAAAGAGACCTTGTATTCCAATTATTGGGTCCTCTGTTTCTTAAGATTGACAAAAGGAGAAATTTTTAATTCTGTAATACCTACTTAATATTTATATATATACATTTATAAATTTATAATAGATTACTTCCTGTTTCTTTTTCAGTGGGTTTTTTTTTTTTCTAATTTCACTTTCTGAAAAATTATCAATTACATCATCATAATCAATATTTTTTTGTAATATCAGAATTCAAAAATAACATAGAAGGTTGAGACAATTTTCCGTATAGAGACTGTAGGATCTTTTGGGATATTTTAATCTCTTCAGCAACGAAAAAGATTTTTCCCCAGTGTAATTTGAAATTGGTAATGATGGAAAAATTTAGAGTGCTGTCTTAACATTAGAAAAGGAAGATGATATATCAATTTTTTTAAAAAAACATTTTCATCATATCTAAGCTTTACGAATTATTCTGCTTCAGTTTTTTGAAAGTTTGATTTTGTGTTTATAAAACATGAAAATTTATATCGTAATTTTTCATATGGAATTTTGGCTATTGGCTGTTTCAGAAGTGGCCATCTTAGTAACTTGAAATTTGTTGAGGATACGAAGAAATTCGAAATTTTCTCCAAGTGCTTAAATGAACAGGTCTCTCCTGAACACATTCTTCAATGCCTTGGTCTCTCCGGGAGAGATTTGATGGAGAATCCACTTATGGTACTGGATTTTTTAAAGGTGTACGCGCTCATGGACCTGGTCTAGCACTGCTGACCTCTGGGGAATGCAACAACAACACTGTATTTAGAAGAAAGGAAATGTATAAACTCTCTATTGGATTTGGGAGGGGGGTTTCTTTGATATGATTGTCCAAAATAATTGCCCCCATGCCCCTGTAAGTCAAGCTCTGATAGATAAGTAATTCAATTAATAATCAATCACCTCATTAAAAACTTAAACAATATATATTATAATATAGTTAAAGATTATAAAATTACTTTTATATCATTTATGTAGTGAAACAGTTCACTACATAAATTTTTTGAGATAAATAGTTCATGTAGCCAGCTTTATGTTATAATAGCATGTAGTGCAAACTTTTTTACTTGTAAAACTTCTTGTTCTGGTTATTATTCCTTTTAATATTCAAATTTTAAAATTTTATACTTAGCTTTTGAGTTGAGCCCTCGTTGATGGTTCGTTATTAACAGCAAAATGCAATACACCACTTCTTCAAAAATTCTTTGAATTGGATGTCATTTTATATTATGGTAAAATAAGAAGAGATCTTTCATGGTTGTTATTACCTAACATATGATGCCGATTTTCATGCAAAAATACAACTTGTTTCTCTGAGTCAATGCAATAGCACAGGATTTTCATGTATTCGAGTTTCGCTGCTTTCATCTTTATGCTTATTCTGATAACTTAGAATCAGTAAAATATAACTTTCAGCAAAGACTAACTAATTGCAACCAAATCATTACGTGATTTTACTATTAATAAAATGTTACTTATTCATTTAAAATCGACTTTATATTTCGTTCGCTATAGTAACAGGATTTGATAACACACGTGTATATATAATTTATTATCAAAACAGTTGTTTTTTATTTTTATCATTCACAATAGGTTACATTTTATGAAGGTAGACTTGTCTGTCATTCAGCATTCACTTTTTTGCACTTGAGAATAGCTTTCTGTGTGGCTGTTTTGACGTACTAAAAGCATGTATTACCAATTTTATAAGTATTATAGTTTGGACGGTTACAGTTTTTCATGTTTTCTTTCTTGGTTGTACACTAATAACGGATATCACACTTGTGATATTTTATATATTTCTTAAAGACAAATGTAGGATGGTATAATGAATACAAAATTATAGAGGATTAATCTTAAAAAATTAAGTTCGCCACATCTACTCTGTAATCATTCCCCTATTGTGTTAATTTGATGGCACAGATGCCGTATTATCCAGGATGCCAAATTCTGTATTTAGTGAAATTTTTGGCGGAATTTTTTTATGTATCTGACAATCTGGTTTTTATCATGTCATAGGTATGGAGCCTTATAAAATTTATGCCGAAAATTCTATTTTGGAAACCCCATATTTACGTCATCGCTTACGTTCACAATACATCATTTTGGCAACATTTATTCATCGCCAAAAAAATTCAGAATTTGACATCCTTGATTATACAGCATCTGTGTCAATTTGACATTTAATGATTCCCTAAATGATAAGTATCAGTGCTATGGTGCTTCATCCAATAGAAAATTGTCACCATCTAAAGAATTAGCGAATAAATTGCTCTTTAGTTTTATACTTATTTGAGCACTTACATGCTTAGTGAAGATAAATTTAGAAGTTAAATTTAGATCATTTTTGAAACTTTGAACCATTTAAGAAAGTGATCATTTAAAAAACATCAATAATTTATCATTTACAGTGATTAATAGAATTTCGCATGTTTATTGGATTAACTGTTAAAATATAGTCAAATTTGGAATATTCTTCGAAACATTCAGAAAAACTAATAAATTTATCGCCGTTCACAGAATTTGTGAATTTATCATTCATTAAAATTTGTAGGGTGATGAATTTACTTATTTAAATGAGAAATTTTGAATATTCTTACAATATGGGAACATTCAGAAAAATCTTTCATCATTCAAATAACGAATTTAGAACATCTTTGGTATTTTGGTACACTTATTGTGGAATATACTCAGTAAAATGATAAAATTGTTCTCTCTTTATAGAATTTATGAATTTATTGTTAATAGCTCTAGAATGGCAAATTTGCTTGTTTAGTTAAGAGATATAGCCAAATTTTTAACATTATTCCGTAATCTCTCACTAAATTTCATTTTATTTTTGGAAATTTTTACAAAACATTTATAAATTCAGCTCTGTAAGCGAGCTGATTTTTTTCTCATATTACTCTTCCTTAAAGGGACATAGGAAATTGAACGTGAAAAAAATACTTTTCATGGAAAAGGTAAAATAATTTTAGGGTATAATGTAGAAATCACAGTTTCTCATTAAAAGCTTTAATTTTATAATTTTCACTATCATATTTTTCAAATATTTTATAATTTTCATTTTTATTTTTACGTTTCATCATAATTATTAAAAATATTCATCGCGTCTCAAATTTGCGTAAAATCTGTTTAAAAAAATATAATACAGCCTTAACCATAATATACATCAAACAATGCGTACATTAATTTTTCCATTTCTTAGATTCTGAAAATAAATTTTTGTTTTCTCATTTTATTGCTGTTTTGCGAAAAATATATGAGCTTTTCGCAAGGAATGCTTCCTATGAATGGTATAATTGATATTTTTTAAACCCATATTTAAAAATGTGTATATTCTACTATACAAAATTGTGAAAATTTCAAAACAATAAATAAAATACTAAGACGCAGGTAACGATTCAAATTTGATAAACTTATTGGAGAATTAAAACAGAGAAAAATGCAAACAAAATATTTTAATCTTATTTTTTATTCAATTTTAACGAGTAATGTTTGAACTTAAGCAATATCTTAGAGCCTGGTCCTCCCCAAACGATGAGACCCGCATATCTATTATTCTCAAAATGAAGATTTTTCAAATTCCCAATGTTCACCTACAGCGGATCTCATCACATGTATATATTAGTGGTAATGCGGTCACTGACTCAATGGCCAAAGAGGGTGGTGAGAATGAAACAGTTACTGACTCTTCGCTTACTTACCAAGAACTATACTCAAATGAAAAATCTAAACTTAATATAGTATGGTGTGTTCCACCTACACCCCACTGGAACGCGGGGACGTCCAAAGGGAATCTACTGGAAATCAAATGTGATTACAGTTTTCAGACTACTTTGGGTAGGATAACAAGTGGACACCTTAAGTTTCTTTCCTTTGGAAAGAAATCCTACTCACCTGTAAAAAATGTTGTGACAATCCATCTTCCCAATATCACATTCTGGGATATATTAGACTTTCTAAAGGGGGGACTTAACATCCAATACCCTTATTATAACAGATACTTTGGCTGTGAATAATTTTGTGGAGCTGATCTAGCATGCGTAAAATCTTTCGAGGATAAGCAAGAACAGCTTTATAACTTAATGTCCGTGAATATTTAAGCTAATAAATTGTTTGGTGTACATTAAGGCAATCTGTATGTACAGTAGATTATGCGTTAACGAAGAGTTCAGACAAATTGCGAACAAATTTGACAACGAACACATATTCGAATAACGAATTCGTAACTAACGTACACTTCTCAGCCGCTCTGAACATAATGTGCAGGGCTGCCATACCAAAGGGATAATCGTTATTTCATCTTTCTTGAATTATGTTGATTGCTAATTGAACTTCAAAGTTTTATATTAGAAAAATATTTTTAATCCCAATAAAATATTTATACCCAAATTAGACCATTAATTTCAGTTTTGATTATAATCAATATTGAAACTGATTTCACTATGATCGCCTCTCCTTCCTTGTTCATTCATTGTCTAATACGTAATCTTGAATAACGAATTCCATACGCGGCAACACAACAACAATATTATTAATCACTTTACAACAACAATGTAATTAATTATTTCCGGAAAATCCTAAAAAAGGAAGAAAAGCAATCGACATTGAACATGTTCCTTAACACCCTATAAGCAAATAATGAAAAGGATTGATTAATTTACTATGCTATATGTATGTATTATTTTTTTAGTAAACTTGCTAAGAAATTACACATCTTTTTTTTTAATTTAATTTTAAATGTCTGAACGAATTAATCGATTTCCCCTAAAAAAATTGAAAATTGATGATGGATGGGTTAACGAACAATTCAGATAGCGAACATAATTTTGTAACAGATTATGTTCGTTAACCATTGCATATGTGAATTCAAATAATTGATTTATAAAGATTTTTGTCAATTTAAACTGTAGCACGGTATATTTTTATTCCTGTTTTTTAAATCATCTCACGCGTTATTTTAATTTATTGTGTAATGTTTGTCAAATTCTTATAATATAGATGCAATGAATAACACAATAAATGTTCTTCAAAACATTTGCTGCAGCTGGCACATTTTTCTTCACTTGGATGAGAGAAATGACGTTGAATGACGGAACAATCATCCACACAACATCAGCCTTCATGCAAGGAGGTGTGGCTCTAATAAATCTGAAAACTCTAAAGCTTTTCAAATCAATGATTCTTATCTGATCTAAACATTTGAAGCGAGACATCCGGAAGTTTAATTTCACCTCGCGGGAATCTGCATTATGCAATGTAAGTACTTCGTCTTTTTTTTTGTTTTTTTTTTTGCGTGAGTTTTAATTAGTTTTTGGCACAATTGCATACCGATATTATCAACAACGAATGTTTTGCTTCAGAGAAATGCTGTTTTCTAGTTACACCAAACAAAAACAATTAGTGAAAGAATTAATTTATCATATTTCAAAATAAAAAGAGATCATATAAAAAATGAAATTTGAATATTTGAACCCATCTTATCACCAAGAGCGATAAATTTAAGAAGCCCAATCTATCGCTAACAATGATAATTCAACACAGCATAACTAGAGAAGAATATTCAAATAAACCTCATTTTTTTAGTTCTAACTATTGTTAAAACGTTGTTACACACATTTTAAAAATAAAACATTTCTTGCATTGATGTTTGTGTTAACGAAGTAAATCACTTTCGAACTGTGCATTTTTCTTTCATGCTAAGCATATCTCGCATTATTTTCGAATAACATATTTGCCACCAATTTTTCTCCTTCATCACTAACCAATAATCACAAATAGAATTTTAACGAAATGCAATATAAAATCTTATATTGTGTAGATTTCAGAAATGCTGCAGAAAAAAAAAATAAAAATTGATATTTATTTGTGTTAAATTTAAAAAAAAATTAAATTATGTACTTTAAATTATATATATATATATATATATATATATATATATATATATATATATATATATATATATATATATATATATATATATATATATATATATATATATATATATATATATATATATATATATATATATATATATATATATACATAAAAAAATATTGAATAGCTTTCTAATATAAATATTCAAAATTTAATTGAAAATACATATTTATAAATCATGAGTAATTTATCCTATCCATAATGTTTCGATTTTAAATCATAGGATGATTATTAAAAATTTAAATATATATTACTTGATAACATGTAAATGAATTTCCCATAGTTTTGTTTACTACTTCAGGTTTTCGCTCTACAGTATTTTTTGCACACGAGTACTAATTTGATGGAAACATACAGCTTAAGGAGAATAATCAATAGCAACATGTAGCCATGAATCTGATTTCGAATTTCCGAACTCGATTGTTGATTTTTCATGAGCGAGCATAGAATTTAAATTAGTTTAATATGAACATTATTTCACTATACAGTGGGTGATTGGTTAATGAACTGTTGGGGCTATGAACAAATGAGACACTGAACAATTTTAAGAAAAAGTTTTGTATTCGGACAACGAACACATTTTCGGATTACGAACTAAAACGATTTGTAACTTCAAGGCCCTCTGAGGGTTGCCAAACCCAACGGAACAAAAACCGTTTATCATTTTCATCTCTCTTGAATTATGTTGCTTGTCTATTAAATTTCAAAGTGCTATACTGTGAAAAAAGTTTTTCCAACAGAATATTTATAGCCAAAATAGATCAACAGTCTTGGTTTTGATTTCATTCAAAACCGAAACTGATTTCATTTTGACCACATTTCTCATCTTTTTCAGTCGTTGAAGAAGGGAGAATGTCAGAGCAATGGTCTTAGAATGGCACCCAAACCAAGCTGATATCAGTAAGGTTAGGAATCTTTACAACAACAATGTTATTAATCATTTCCGGAAAGTATTAAAAATGAGAAAATCTGTCGACCTTGGACATGTTCTTTAACGTCCCACAAACAAAAAATGAAAAGGTCTGATTAATGTGCAAGTCTATACGCATTATTTTTTTAATAAACTTACTAAAAATTATATATCCGTTTTTTATTTAATTTTTAGGGTTTACAGAACGAATTAATCGATTTCACAAAATCATCTATGGTAAATCGATGATTGTTTAACGAATAGTTAGGATAGTGGACATTGTCTTGTACCGGATTATGTTCGTTAACCGATCACCCGCTGCATTTGGTTGTAGAATATATCCAGTACACAGCTATCGGTTCTTCGTTGTTAAAATGCTTTTTCTTCTGTGATCTGATCTCATTTTTTATCTCTGGGTTGGAAATCAATTACATAGTTCAGGCTTCAATTTCAACACCTTAGTGTTATTTTATTGCAAGTTTTTAAAGTGTTAATAAATTTATATGTGTATTTGTGAATATATATTTATAGATACATATATATCATGCTTTTACATAGAATACATTATTTTTCATACAGATCTCCAATGGATCAGTAGCTTCACACAACATCCCGTTATGATCAGCTAAATGAAGCAACACTTGTTGCTGTCTGTGATTGGGTGATGACCACACTCTCTCTCACTTGCTTGCTTCCAAAATAATCTGTGAAGTTGAAAGTTTTTCCGCTGGTATGACGTGGATGGGGAGAGGAGGGTACCATTTCAGGATTGACCTCGTCACCTCATCATGGTTCCAAATTAAGAGGCGCTTAGTGATGAGCCATTATTTGTAACCCGCTAACCTTAAGGTATAGATTCGCCTGCACAGCTATGCTTTATCCTAACTTGAGCAGTAAATGCATACTTCTCATACATTTACTGCTCATGTTTGCTTTTAAACCTTCATGCAGCACAAATTTCAAGTCATTTTCGCAATGTAACATTTATAATAACAATTTGATTCCTTTTATTAGATAATGTAATTTATTCAATTTTTTCTGCATACTATTTTTTTGATGATTCAATGTTTGAAAAATAATTGGCAATTTCTGAAGTTTGCAAATTATACATGACGATTTCTTACTATACAGTTATTCGCTAATTTAAAATCTCTTCAGGTGATTAAAAGTAAATAATATATATTTTGCTTTTCTATTTACATTCATAGAAAATATTTTGATTTCATTAAATTTAAATCTGTTAATCTCAAAGCAAATATTTTCGTATTCACTATGAAAAAAATGTGAATGTTGTCGTTATATATATTTAATTTTGTATTTTTTATTAATACAGATTGGGTGAATCATATCTTCATTTCTTTCAATACAACAAAAATAAACAAATATCAGCTAATCATCTACAATAACCACTGTTATATAAATTACCACTGATGCTTTTACAAGGAGTGAGATAACGTAATATTTAAAATCCACATGATATAAATATTGCGCATTGCTAATTTGGCTTTTTCACTTATGAAATGAAATGAATTCAAGAAAGGGCATTTCATTCTACATAATAAAAAGGAATTGAAAAATTCATGAATAAACCATCTCAACCATCTTTATTGAAATCATTCAGGCAATATCATTACATAATTTAATAAATCATCAATTTAACTCAATTCTGTTGAAATGAGCCCTAAAATTAAAATTCCTTGTGAACATATATATTTAAATATTTTTTTCCGATATGTTAATATTGACTAATTATTTAAGTAATAATAAACACTTTGAATGTAGAATAAAAATTTGAACAATATTTACATGCATTACTCATCATTTTTGCTCGGACATTTTTAGAAAATCTTTTTTGTTTTTAATCTTGTAAAATTTTTTTTACAAGCTTATCCCTTAATCATAGATTCCTTTATTAAACCTTTATCATCAGTCCTTGCAGTGTTCATAAAAGAAAATACTCTCAACTGGTGCTAAAACACAGGTAAATAGAAGACATACTCGACAATTGTAATCAGATTGGGGCTGCTATGTGATTATCATTGAAGTGACCATACAGCCTAAACCATTTTCTTCACTTGAAATAATCAAATCTTTAGTAGTCTCTTCTTGTTTCAAATGTTCCCACAATTTGATACTCTTTAGCAAACGCAACTTTGCACGTGACCACAATTGGCGAAACAAGACGATATTTTGACAATATTACACTGCTGGACAATTGCTAAGGATGGATCACAAATTGCAATGTAGCATAACATTAAGCGAGACATGAGGCCTAGTAGGAAAAAATATAGTTGACACACTGTTCAGACATTAAAATAAAGAATATTGTTCTGGAAAATACAAAAGCTGTGAAACATCTGAAAGAAAAAAAATGTTCATTTGATGCTGCATAAGGAAAAAGGGAACAATGCATCTAAAAGTCAGCAGGCATCTTGAAGAAAGTATAGGACATGTCCACCGTGGAGTGTGATGCAACATTTCACACGTCGTATCATACTTTGCACAACTTAATCCAGCAGCTGTTGAGGCAATTTATCCCATTCCTCTGGGGCTACACGGATGAGAGTGTTATTGTTTGTCGGAGGATAGTTTCGACCAGCAAATTGCCTCCCAAAAGCATCCCACACATTTTCAATGGGGTTTAGATCTGGAGAACGTGACTGCCATACAAGGCGTTGAATACTTTCGCTGTCTAGACTTTCCTGAACAGCGAGTGTTCGATGTCATGTTGCGTTGTCGTCCATAAAAATAAATTTATCACCGACAGCACCACAGAAAAGACGAACATGAGGAAGTAGAACTTCATTAATGTATCGTTGGCCCGTCATAGTCCCATTCGCAACCACACGTGGGGCGTGTGGCCATCGATCATGATGCTGGCCCACCCCATGAAACTGCATGTCGGATATCGGTCCCTTTCCTGGATATTTTCTGGACGATAAGCAGTACCACTCTCGTGCCAGATCAGTTGGCGTCTACAATCCGATGCCAGACTGAACCTACTATCATCTGAGAATAGTACGCATGCCCAGTCCTGTTCAGTCCAATTGCGATGCTCACAACACCATTGCAAACGGGCAGTACGGTGCTGTCTGATCAATGGGTTACACACAACAGGTCTGCGGGCGTATAGTCCTCCTCCTCTCAAACGTCTGGCAACAGTTTTTCGGGAGATCTGCTTTCCTGAGGCAGCAAGAAACTAATTTACCACCTGCTAAGCTGTGGTGCGCCTGTCACTTTTTGCTGATAGGACGATATATCTGTCTTCTGTAGGCGTCGTATTTCTAACACGACCTCCCCCGTGCCACCTACTACACATTCCAGTAGTTTTAAATGATTTCCACAGCCGTGAAACAACGCTGTGAGTGATGTCGAACTTCCTGGCAACGTCTGTTATTTTTCGCTCTTCTTCGATGTTTCCAATAATTCGGCCACGCATAAAATCATCTAAGTGATGTCAAGAAGACATGCAAAAAATTTCAAATTCCTCTATTAAATCTTTCCTGTAAAACTTTGACTTGAAACAACAACTGTCCACACGCGTCAAAACCTTTAAAGCTCTTATGAACGCTATCACGTAATGAACAGACGTGGAAAAAAATTTTGCATATGCATACTTCTTCTTACTATATCCCGCACTTATTCTAATTTTCCACATTTTGCTTCCTTTCATTTTGTGGTTGCTATGGATGATAGTGCTATCCGTCCTTAGCAATTGTCCAGCAGTGTATTAGCAGACCATCACTCTTTTATAGTTTTCACTTTCATACTGTACAGAAATAATTGACAAATTATTCTAAATAATCTTTCACGATTAGTCAGTTTTAGAATTTTTTGGTCATCTATAAAATCAAATTTAATAATTACCGGAACGTGAAATAAACCAGGATTTTGTAAGGCAAACATATCTATGCATAAATGCAAAATGGTTGTTCATATCATCAGTATTTTTTATGAAATGTTAAATATCAGATTGCGTCAAGCCTTTTATAGATATTCTGTATTTAATAAAAAAAATGCTGGAATGTGTTCAGAGAAAAAAATTTTTTTTTTGAATAAATTGAATAATGCTTTCCAGCAAATTTTTAAAATATAAAAATGAAAATAAATTCAGGAAAATTGTAAATAATTCATTTAAAATATTTAGAAAATTTTGTTGAAAATACATGAAAATGGTGTATACTTTTGATAATCATGAAGAGAATCATAGAAATTCTATATAGAATTTTGAATTTTAAATGACCTAATCCATAATTATATATGTTTTAATCCTTTTTAATCGTAAAGCCTTACAAAAAGAAAAGTTTTATACCATTGATCAGAGTTTAAGAACATATTTTTTCCTCTACAATCTTATTTTTCACACACTACTTACTAAAAGAAAAAAGAAAAATGTGATCTAGGTTTTAATTCACGGACTTCACGCACCAGTAGCGGACTTCAAATGTTACTGCGCATGCGTCAGTATTCACCTGAACGATTCAGCGTTGCGCGCACTTAGAACTATTATCGCTTCATTTAACAAACTTAGTTCTCAGTTTTCAGAAAAGACCACTGGCACCGAATATTTTCCTCTGATACACTATTTTTTATTGTAAGTTATTATTGAACATAATGACTATTACTTAACATTTCATTTGTTTTGTGCTTTTTTGCTGACAGAATTTGAAAATCTATATTTTCTTAAGAATTTTTAAAATAAATTCCACTTTAAAAACTTCAGTGTTATTATGTCTGTGGAGGTTAAAGAAATCAAACAAACAAGATTCCAAAAGTTAAAGAAGAAGTAAGTAAAATATTATTATTTTTCATTTAAATAAAACTTGATGATACACATTTAAATACATAGCTTTAAATCATTTAAATAAGATATATTATAATTTCTTAAATAATTCTTACTAATCAAAATAAGTGTTGTTCAAAGCTAATATTTTATAAACAAAATGCGATAAAAATCCATTCTAAATTTGTTAAGTGTTTCTAAAATTGATCAAACCTAGTTAATGTGATCAAGTTATATAATGTATATATCATGAAGTAATACAGGAAGCTTAAATCAAAAAATTATAATATATAAATCGTTAAATAATTCAATGATTTAGAGTATAATCTTTAGAAAATTGTTTATTACTTTGTGCATTCAAATAAAATGTAGCATAGAAAATTTATTTTTATAAATGATATATAATTAACCAAGAATCTGTTATCAATTATATTTAATAAATAATTGCTATATCTAATGACATAATAATTTTTAAGAGCACGGAAATAGTTCATTTATTAAAACAGGAAAAATGAGCAATAAAATATTAAATATTGTCTTAAAATGTGACATTGAATAATTTTTGCACATTATTTTATATTCTACTTTTAAATGTATGGATATAAGTTTTTTTACATTAGAATTATCAATTGAAGTTTCATTTTATTTGTATAATTTTTCATATTAGTAAATTATTTTTTTTTGTTTCGAAAAATTTTAAAAACAGTTTTTATAAAATTTAGTGTTGAATAAATAACTAATTGTTTCCTAATTAATACGGAATTTATAGAATGGTAGTCCTGCGAAATTTAATTTAAAATTTAAATTTTATGCAAAATATTTTTCTTCATAAATTGGATGTAATTGATGTTTAGCAAACGATAATAAATTCTCGTATCAATGATTGATAATTTATCAAAAAAGTCGTTTTCATTAAATCCTTCTTCGCAAAGATTATTCATCTGAATATGTTTCCTATTTTTCCTGTTTGGTATATTTATTATTTCTTATTCTTATTTATATATTTTTATTTATTATTTTTATTTTTACTTATTATCTTCTTTATATTATTTTCTGTGGATTCATTTGCAGTTTCATAGTAAAATTTTAAATGAAGACCTTTTTGTCAATTTTAATTAGGGGGGGGGGAAACATATACTAAACATAAATTTACTAAGATACTTATTTTCATGATTGAGCGATATAATTGCCCGTCACAGTAAAATATTTTTTATAAAAGCTTAAATCACATTTTTATGCATGAAACAAGAATTAAATTAATATAACACAAAACGTTGGAATAAATCTGAATTAGTGTAAATCAAAATAGTATAAATGTTAAAAAAAGCAGAATATTATGAAAAATGTTGATTGTTTCGTAAAAGTGCGTATCAAATGCATAAAATATTCAGTGGATATTCTCCTTTTGTAAAGCAGGACTAGATGAATTGGTTGGTAAATGGGTTGATTTTTTATTGTAAATTTTTATGTATTTGTTTTTATTTATTGAAAACTATTTTTACTTTCAGCAGTTCATAGTTTCAACAGTTTTTTTCAGTTTCCTTTCTATCTTGGGTATGATTGTCTGCAGTGGTTCAGAATCCACATTAAATCGTTGGTCTCGGATAGGTGTATGGCAAGTGATCATTGAATGATAAACGAATCAAGTCAACATGATCGTTATGTTGATAAAAAAAAAAAAAACTAATGATTGTAAGAATTTCGTTAAGAAAGAAAATTATACCTGATGTTGTCATATCGCCAGTCGATTTTTACATTTTGAGGTGGGTTCAGTATCAGTTCCGGTATAGGTTAAAATAACTTCAAATAACAAAATGTTGAACACTGGATGTATATTATTGTCTCTGTGATTAACAGTAAGCATCACTTATCTTCTAGTGTTTTCACTGAACCTTTAATTTAGATCCAACTACGTCCATGAAAATAGTGCATTTATAATTTTGCAACAGTAAAATAGTGTCCTTTTAAAAAATGGCTTGTACCACATTCAAATTCAATAAAATAGTTTGTTTTCCATTGTATCTAAGTAATTTAAACATATGGCTTCATAACTTAGTTTGATTGATATTCATAGCTTTCACAGGAATGTCTCATTTAAGATAATAACTTTTCCTAACTATTAGCTGCAACTCAAAACGTAAAAACCTGGAAATTTTATAAGTTAACATTTGCACCAACTCAGTATTAAATTACATTTCATTACTTATTTAATGAAACTTGAATAAATAGATTACTCATTCTTAAAATGTAATTCTTCTATTTAATCTATAGATAGTTCTACTACATGCTTAATTTGATGCTATTTGATTTTTCAGGCATACATGTTCCCCAGATCTTTATGAATCTTTCCCAACGCCATTGTTGCGCGTTCGCATATTTATTTTCTAGTTTGGGGTTACAATTATCAGTTACTTAAAGAAACGTTTTATTACATTACATATATGTCAAGGTCAACGTTCTGACTTTCGATTCAATGGTTTGTGAGTTCGATTCTCAGGTTTGGTTTAAATGATTACAAGTGTTTGGAATCATCTTTAAAATGTAGGTCCCAATTTAATTAACCATCATTTCATTGATCGATGACCAACAAACCTAATTCTTCAGGTGACACAACGTTCCCTTATGATTATATTAACTGCATCTTAAAAAGAGAAAACTTGGAAATTAAATAATTTAACAATATACTGAAACCGAGATGAGCTGCATTTTACGAATTGTTCACTAACATTCATAATGGATAAATCAACTACTCACTCAGAAATTCTGTAATTTAAAACAAAAGATTGTTAAACTACATGCATTATTTTTTTACTTAAGCATATTACGCAATTTTTTTATCAATTTTTCCAAAAGTCGTTAGCATTCGTTTGCAAATATTATTTGTAGCATTGGCTTGTATTTTATACGATGCACTGAATAACACTGGATATGACTCGAGCGCTCTAACTTTCTGATCAACAGTTAGTGGCTTCGATTTCTACCTGCGTTTGGAGAGCTCCAGTGGCACGGTAGCTGCACGCCGCTTTCAAATTTCATTTGCCGTGGGCAGTGAGTGGGCGGGTGATCACATTCTCCCTCACTTGATTTCATGAGATCTGTGGGTTGGGTACGTATCCACGTTCATCTGTAACGTCCAAAGTCCTTTTGCTGGTGTGGCGTGGATGTGGAGAGCAGGGTGTCAGTTCAGATGTGACCTCATCACCTCACCGTGGTTCAGAATTACGTGGTAATTGGTGATGGGCAAATATTTCTTACCCGTTAAACTTAAGGTACTGTCCGTGACTCACTGCAGAGCTTTGTCTATAGCACCACCTGATCCTGAATGCTTGGAGTAGTTTGAAATACATTGTAAAACAGTTTCAGTCTCATCAGCCCTCGCGTGCAAAAAAATGTTCTTTGAAGAGTAAATAAAACAAACCAAAGTAATCGATATATAAATCTATACAACTCATCATATTGCATTGCATTCGAAAGTGCCGTTTAGCATTCTATGCGTACTAGAATATACAACACTATTTTTATATCAAAGTGTTAAATGCAACATGTTTCAGATATTATGAACTGTACTCTAGTTACTTTACATTAATCGTTATGTAGTTAAAAATTATTTGTTTTATATGTGAAAGTATTGCGAGAAATATTCTCTAACTTTCTAGTGACAATTATTGAATGTCAATGTCCTCCAAGTGAAATGATACCTCTGAGGGTGGTAGGCCAAGTATCGGGGTTCTTCTGCTTGGTTCTCGCTTCAAAATCACGAAGACTCCACCCGGCTGCTTCCATCTTATTGGTAGACCCGTACTCAGGGATAGGTATAGGAAAGCATGCTGCTACAACAACAATAACCCCATCCAACACAACATTCGATTTGTCAATATGAGCCATTAATTAAAGTTCTCCCATTTTCTTTAATGAATAATTCGAATGTTTGATTAAAAATATGCGCCATATGAATTGCCTACATAGCCATGTTTGAGAAAAATCTCTTAGTGCTTTCTTCAATTAATCAGTTGTGACGTGTAAATATTTGAATTGTTTGCACTCCGATCTTCAATTCAGATGCCTCGTATGTTTGATTTCCCTATAAGGTAATATTTGCATCAATTTAAAATACACATTAAAATTTATATCATGAACAAATCAGCTTTTATGTGAAAAAAATATGCAAACGAAGCAAAATAAGCCTGACTGAATCATTTGATTCGTGTTCTGTAAATGAGATGATACCATCTCAGGAATTAATCCCGTCGCCTAACCATAATCCAAATTTACTATAGGTCGTTGGCAGTGTTATTGTTTTTGTTTGGTAAAATAAAGTAGCAGATCACATCGCATTAACCTAATTAAGATATGAAAGATAAAGTTCGCATCTTTGGAAAATAATAGGTTTGACATCTGATACAGCCAAAGATTTTCGGATTAATAGAGCTTATATATTTGAAAACTTTTTGCTGTATCCAATGTTGGAGAGAGTTTTACCAAGTATTTACCTGATATTCCATATCTAAGAGTAAGCAATAATGGGATTAGATTTACTGTACAGTCACCCATGGCGCGTTTTTGTTTGGACCAAATTTGGCGAACATTTTTACTGGAAACCCGGCAAACTAGTATTTTGACAACCCTATTTGTCATTAATTTCTCATGAATATATAGCGATTTAAATTCATTAATATAAAATTTAATCAAAAAATTTTATGGATTTAATGATGATAACACATCAACTTTATTATTTTACCATTGATGTTTGAAATCTATAAATCTGTATTTTTTAATTTTGTAAAATTAGTTGAGCATATTGCTAGATACCAACAATGTATAAAGAATTTGTCACTATTTCAGCCATTTTCTTCCCGGCGTTTTTCCCATCGGGAATTCGTCATACGGTCACCTTTGGCGACTTTTTGAAATTTTCGCCAAGGGTGACCGTACGGTAAAATTTTACCGCAATAATGCTATTTTTGATTAATGCTGAAGATTTTGAATCATTAAAACTTTTGTATGATTTTTTTCTTTTGATGCCTGACCACTGTAATTATCTCCTTTTTCCGCACCACAATGGATAATTAGCCCTCGTGTGCAAAAAATGACCGTTGAGCGACAAACAAACCAAACCAAACCCGCACCACAATGGGCCAACCTCTTGAAGCCAAAGTATAATTTTACTTGGAGAACTGACTTAGTGATCATTACCATTTTTATGTGCCGCAGCCCCCGTTAATGAACAAAAAGGATCTTTTTCTGAATCGAGAATAAAGCCGGTACCTTCCACTAAGCCATCTAGCTTCCGGTAATGAGATTATATTTTCTGTATTTATACCACTGCAGACAAAAATGGTACTATTTAAAAACAAAATACCATGCATAATAATAAAAATATTTGTAATAAATACAGCGATAAAAATTTTATCTTGTAAATGAATGCTATTAATAATATTTCTTTCTAAAAAATTTTTATCTTCTTTTTTCTATCAAATTTCGCTTATTATTTCAAAAATTATTTAATATCGAAATAGTTCTTAAGGAACTTCTCGTATTATTTAAATTTGCAGATTTACATTTTCTGGTACGGGAAGAGTACTGGTACGTCATCCATATTTACAATACGTTTTACATGTTTATATGTTTTAAAGTATAACACACAAAAAAAACTATAGTAAATATTTCTTGTAACATACCTTACACATATTGCTATCCAGTAACTTTTTTATTTCTACATTTATGCATAACAAGTCTCAAAATATGGAAAATTCCCAAGCACATCGATATGCATGCAGTCAGAAATAACTTCTTCTATTCAAATTCGGCTGAGATCTTATTCAGAGCATTTCATTTCGATGAAAGAAATCCTTTTGTTAGGTCGAAGAGAACTGGAAGAGCTATTCTTAACACAACCGATCGAGGGTGTTTCTTTTCACACGCGACCCCTTGTAACCCTTAATTTTAGGCAGAAGCTCCTGATTAAATTATTCCACTGGGACAAAATATGACTGTAAAATGGCTGAGAAACCATACAATCGATAAATATTTTAATCAATGTGCATATTTATATGCCCTTACTGCAGCTTAGCTACAGGATTGGCTTTAAAAAGCTTTGGTTAGAGAGTCAGTCCGCTAAGCGGTGCCAAATTAACTTTTACAAAATAATTAATCTAAAATACAACAAATAAAAACATGAAACTGTTAGCATAGCTTTCTTATATTTATCTAGTGTCATAGATTTAATGATTTTTCGTGGCGTCAACATCGAATAAAATATTTAAAATTTTTGAATGCTTATGTGAGAATTTATATAAGCAATTAATAGTAGGTGTTTTATAAAAAAAAATATAAAAGACTAGTATCATTTTCTTTAAGACTAGCAAACCTTACCAACTGAATAGAAGTAAAGAAAACAATTATATATTAAATTTTATTACGTATCTATAAATTTCACTAGTAGTGGCGCTTGAGGAAAACACAAAGGATCTTACGAGCTCCTGGAGTTGATGCTGACTTGGGTTTTAGTTCAATAGTTCGCTAAGTAGACTCTCACCTTGAGATGGGATGTTGTAGTGGTTTGGTTTAAATTATAGAACCCATTTGGAGAGAGATTAATACAGTACAAAAGTAACTGTACTGGAAGAAAAATTACCTCATTGTGGGAAACGAGCGCATGACCCGTAGAAGTTAAAGCAATAAGTATCCAGCTACTTATTAATCCTAATAATAAAAGGGAAAATTTGAGGTTAATAGTTAGGATATCGGCCTTCCGTCTTGAATGGCGGTGCTTCGATTCCCAATGCCTCCAAAGATCCATCGAGTACAGGCAATATACGAGCTCGATAAATCTGTAGAATCGAAAGTCCTGTGATCAGTAGTTGAGCAGTTACCATGGGGGGCTGGAGAAAATTTCCTCCTTTTCCAGATCCATGTCAAAATTGAGGGGTGGATCTTCTGGTGGTGCCATCTATCGGAGTAGCTTAGAACAAAGTCGTAATTTCACCTTTGTGGTGCTCTGGTTAAAAGAAAGATGCAACCTATTGACTTAAATTCGCATAACCAAAGGCATAACGAGCTTGGCTTGTCCAAGTGTCATAAGTAACAACAAATTTGAATGAAATATTTTTCTACAAGAAATATGTCTTTAAATTGGTAGTATTCAGCAAAAAATAACAATTATTATGTAAAAATAATGTGTGGTATTTTTTTCAATTAAATTAGCATAAATACCCGACGCTAAATTTCTTTAAAAATCAATCCTTGTAAAAAAATTTATCAATGTAAATTTTGAAATCTGCGTGAACAGATTTATATCCCGGAAACGTGTCATACGTAATCATAGATCAGATCGACACCTAGGAAAGAACTCTTCCATTTAACTTCGTTCATTTTAACTCAAAAATAAATCTGTATCTTTATTGTTTAGTTGTTAAATTTTTATGTTGTTCTCCTCATATTTTTGAAAACCTTGACATTCTGCATAAAAGAAAATGACAACGGCACAATAGCATCTAAGACAGGTCAATTGTGCTGCAAGCTGTTGGTTACAAATCACAGCTGAAAAGTTTGTCACAGAGATGACTTTTGGGGTCAAAGAAAAAAATTAGTTTCGGAAATTACTTTACTGTTAAAAAGTAGTTTTTCTTCAAACTGTAAGCTTCAACGGTTACTGAAATTAGGACGGAGGAAAAAAGGAAAACTTAGTGATGAGATTCCACGCAGGTGTTCTTTCCTGGTTCAATGAAATACGCTGAACAGTTGTTAAGAAAGCTTTAAGTAGTTTTGTTGACATAACTCTTCAAAACTAGGAGAAAAATAGGAAGGCTGACTTTAATTATTTTACCATACAAAATTTAAGTTTAGATGTTCTAAAAATAGAGCAAAATTATTTGTGCTAATTTTTTCGAATAAGCAAATTTATTTAAATGCAATTTATATTTTTGAATGCTTATTTAGTATCTATTGGAACATTTATTTACATAAAAATAGTACAGCTGTTCAGAGAACTATGTAATTTTCTTTGTCTTTAGTTATTATCGTGCATTTGTTTTACAAGTGGAAATTTACTAAAACTTTAAATAAATTAAACTTTTTATCTGTTTCTGATACATTAGGATTAATCATATTAATTCAATGTTTTAAAGAAAAATGTTGATTTTTAAGGTAACGGAAGCAAGCTAACCGAATAATGGTAAGCTTGATTCCACTAACTTTGTGAACTTCAGTTAAGTAATAAGTAGATTTCATTTTTCAATACAGTAATGAGTTTTTGTGATATTTCAAAATTCAATTTAAACTGCAAATCTTAGGTCAATAAGATTTTATGAGTAAAAAAAGTGGCGTTAGTGAGAAATTAATTTAGCAAAATTAGTCAAAACCAGATTAGCAGTCAGGTATGTCTGAAACCATATTTCTAGGCTGTTTCTATTTCAGTTGTAACCTAGCAAACATATAAATAGTTCATGTTTTGGTCTTCCACTGAACAGTTGGGGCCATCGAGAGATTCCCACTATGTTGTAAATGCTTACAGCAGTTTGATGTTATCTTAAAGGTCATGGTCAGATAACTTTTGTATACAAGATGTGATCAATGATACATGAACAGCCCAAACAAACTTAGAATGAGAGAACTCTTGTACATATTCTCCGCGGTTCTGCTAGCCAATTAGACATCTAAAGTATTAACATTCTGGTTTTCTGCTAAACATTTCGTCGATTCAATTACCATCTCAATCGTGTATGCTTATAGTGATTCAGAATCTACTTTAAACTGCAAATCTATGTTGATTCAGTTCTTGAGTTCAAAAAGTGACAACATGCGGACGAACAAACAAAACAAACTTAGATTGTGGAGCTCTTGAACCTTTTCTTGATGAAACTCTTTAGCAAGTTGTTAGTTGAATGGCCAACCTTCTTGATTCAATCCAACAATTCTTAAATTTGACTCCTAACACGGGAATTTTTGCAGTGATTCATAATCTACTTTAATCTGTGTAGATACCTGTTGAATTCACTTTTAAAGAATACATAGAGTGACATACATGACCAAAGTCCTTGATTAATTACATAAAAACATGTATGGCTCTATATTTGGTGGTGTTTATTTTTGTTTATTAAATCAACATGATTATTGATTTCGTAAATTAATTTAAATTGGATGGGAAGCAAAGATTAAGGAAAATGTTGTGAGGATTTTATAAGCTGAAGCCAATTGTTGGGCTAACTTTCATATATTTCAAAAATATAATTGGTTGGTGTCGTGTCCATGGGAAGAACTATAGATGGTCATGAGTATGCAGAACACATCTGGCTATCTCCTTGATGATCGAGGATGGGGAATTGATCTAACTGTGTGAGTCAGAGATATTAAAATCAAAAATGTGTTTTGATATTAGTGGAATATTATCGCAATTAATGAAGAGACAGTAAAAGAAAGTAATATAAGATATCATGATGTGTAGGATTGCAAATTCCATAAATTTTATTAAATATTTTTGCTAATTTTGTGATTAAATCAATTGATTTTTCTTAATCTATTGTAAATGTTCCCAGCTTTTGGAGAAAAATTATAATTTAAGAAAATAGCAATATTTTTACTTAGGTTTGCTCAGAATGTAGTTTTGTTCCATGAAATGAGTTTTTGCACAAAAATCAGCAATAAACAAATCAAATACGGGATAGAATGACTGAAAATTCACTTTAATTGTTAAATACTGAAATCGGAAGTCTTTCATCCTTGTTTCAATGCATTTGCAATTAGTTGCGCATCCAAAAAGTCGAAAACACCTTCGCGGCTAAAATAAAAAATTCTCAAGAATCGTAAAGAAAATAACAAATATCAAAATTTCTTTTTAAAAAAATGAGAATATAAAAAGAAGGGAATCAAATGTCGTACATATTTTTTTCATCCTTAGTGGTTCCGCATGGGTGACAATTTTAAAAGGTTGGAAAGAACGAAATGGCTCAATTATTGATGCAAAGGTGTGAAACCATGCGCATTACTGCATTAGCAACTTTACAGTGAGTAATCAGTAATAATTATGGTTTGAATTAATTACAAATACTGTAATCAATTTGTTAAAATGATGCATAGCTAATAATTTAAGTTAGCCACGGAAATTAACATCATTAATATTTAACATCACATAAGCATTAGATAATTTGGTCAAAATACCTGAGTAAAACGATATCAAGCATTCATTGTAGTCAAGTAAGAACATATTTCAATTTAAAAATTGCAATAGTTGCATTCATTTTTTTAATAAAATATTCACATTTTTTTCCTGTAAAAAAATGACTGTTTCAAAAAAATATTTTGCTGTACATACGATTAAATTTTTCCACATGCTTAGGTATCATTCCCTCTTTAAAAATTTTTTTCATTGATTATAGTTCTTTTCCATTTTTTAACTTTTTTATAATTTTTTTCATATTTAATTTTTAAACAACAAATTTGTTTAACTCTACTTACCATATTATTTTTGGAATTAATATTTTGCATGACTTATTAGTATAGTTTTATCAATTATTTTTGCTACAAACCGTTAAAGGTATTATATTCTGCCAATTTCTATACCAAGAGAGCAGTAACTTGGTGGTGACGATACCGATCACGTGGCTGGAAAGTGGATTCGATACTTAATCCATAAGAGCTTATGCAATTTAAGAATTCTGTTGGGTCATAAGTTCTTAATTTGGTATTGTATGATGGGAATTTACTAGTTAATGTGTCAACCTTCTCACTTAACGATAATTAACTACTAAGGCGATCAGCTATTAAGGTGAAAAATTACCCGTTGACAATGCTCTGCGATTTTTGATCGGCATAAGAAAGTATTCGAAAATATATGATCATAACCTAATGTAACTGTTTCATCGATCCCAATTATAAAAATTAAACTGTATATTAATTGATTTTGAACACGAGTTTGCTAACATATTTTGGGCTGAAAAACCATCAATATAAATACCAAAAATGCAATGTCTTCTAAGGATATTTTAAAATTGTAATAATTGAAGTTCATAGTTTCATTTAGAACTAAAAGTTTCTAATTTGCCGTTTTAGCCTATTGAATATATAATTTATTTATTCAGATAATATTTCTGTTGTGTTAACAATAATTCCGTGTAAATTTTTAACTTCAATTATAATCGATTCTTCATTGCAGAGTGAAGCTATCAAAATTAGGCAGAAGTGAAAGTAACAAAGAATGCAAAAGAGGACAGTTTGAGAAACGCACCTGTAACAACAATTATGTAAGTATTTTTGCACCAATTACTGAAGGGAAAGAATAATTTTAGAAGTATTTTATTCTTAGACACTATAAGCCTATATGCAGTATTTAAAAAATTGAGAATCCAAATTTATGTTAATATTAAAATTTAGTTATTAAAGTTTTAAAATCTTTATCATTACATATAGGTATTGTGGGCTATAACTTCCTATGGGAAAAATATACAGCATGTCTGTAAAAAATTAAGATTTAGAAAAATATCAAAATTTCTATTTTTTTACCGATATTTACTATTTAATGATATAGTTGTTAAATATTCAAATTGAAACTCCTTTCAGTTATGCTCATATACATTTCAGCGTATTGTGTAAACTGAAAAACCTTCGCTATAATAAGTACAACGAATAATTTTTTCAAAAAACGAAAAGAAATTGTCATTTTTATTGCAACGTGGGAATGTAGAAAGAAGGGATTTTCGATACCTTACACAATTTTTTTCTACTGGCAGTGGTTGCTTATGATTGCCTCTCTTATTAAAGTATACAAATTCCGAAACGGAATGTATCGTGGCATAAGCAACTTTACAATGAATTCAGATGAATGTTAATTATAATTACAAATACTTTAATCAAAATTTAAAGTAAAACATAGTCTATGTTTTAAGCTAAACAGTGATTAACGTGATGATTTCATTCCGCTCCACACACTCATTTGTAGTTCAACTCGAAAAATCATCCCGAAAGACAAATAAGTAGTGGATGTACCTTAGAACAGCTTTTATTTGATTGTTAAAGAATCTTCTAACAAGATATCAAAATGTAAAAGACAATATTCTATATGTGTTATCTTGACGTTTTTCAATATGAGAGTATATTTCTAGCATCTAGTGAAGAGTTGCCAAGAGAATAACATCTCACCATTCATTAGACATGATTAATTCCGGAAATGTTGAAGCTATTGGAGATGAAATACCAGCATTTATAAATTGATGATATATCATCTAAACTAAATTATTAGTTTTTGTTATTTGAATGGATATTTTTTGGGAATGGATGCTTTGGAAATATTTCTTTCGTTATATATGATCATGTCTCACTTTATTTAAAAAATTCTTCCGTGAGAAATGTTAAAAGTTAGCTTTATTGTAGCTTTTATGCATTAAGTGCTTTATCAATGTATTACTTTTAAATTATCAACGTTCATTTGTTGCTTTGATGTATTCACAGTGTAATAAAAGACATATTGAGAGCCAATATTTTATATGAACCATATTCTCTTGTCAAGAAATACATAGTTAAATTTCAAACTCTGATATTTGCAAATTTCACATCACTCCAAAAGAAAGTAAAACGTCACAGTATCAAAAATTAAATTGAATTTTTCTGAATTTTATAATTTATTAAATAATTTTGTTAGAAACTACCAGATTTTTTATATTTTAAAACAAATCGCGAAGTTAAAGTGGACTGCCAAAACATTGGAGTTTTGATAATAGTATAAATGTTTTTCTCTTCTGGTAATGCAGCTCATTCTAACGGACTATACAATAACAGCAACCTTCACAGCGTACTCAAAATATCAAATACCGTGTAGAAAATAACTGTATTTGTAATTGCACGATTTCTTCTGCTGCTGTTCTGTCTGTAAGATGCAAAACAAGTCTGTTTTGTTTTATCCTTGATGTCAAATTTTATAGTTATGCTGTAAATTTCTCGCCGCTTTTCTATAATATGGCTGGAAGTGATAGCGAAGACGAAGTAAGAAGGTGTTTTTTATTTGCTTAAACACCTGAATTTTTATTTCTTGTTTATCATCTTGTAACTTAGGTAACAGAATTTGTAGCATTTTATCGATTATTAATTATTTTAACTATTGCATTTTAAAACTTATGATAATGTCGATGTCTTTATTCGATCATTCTTAAATAAATTAAATTTGTTCGTGCGATTGAATTGAATGACCAGAGAAATTTTTATAATAGTATCGGAATACTGCATGAGTGATGTAGTGTGAAATTTTTTAAATAATTTAAAAAATTGATTGCTTTTGAGCTAATTTTTTTCCGTGAAATTCAACTTAAAAGTTCTTAAATTTTCTCACAATTTATCAGAAAGTTATTTGATACAATTACTTATTTTTGAATTAAGATAATTATTTCAGTATTGATAGTATGAAAATCATGTACAGGAAAATTATCAAACATGAGAATAAAATTTCTAATTGTAAAAGGAGGATTTTTTATACAGCTGGAAGTTCCTTGAATTTTTTAAAGCGAAATTATGCTATTTCTTCTTAAATTGTCTTAAAATCTTTCAGAAATGCATGAACTAATACATAATTTATCATAGTTTTATTTAACCAAATGTAATAAATACCATTTTTTTTTTGTTAATATCAGATGGAGCTCATTTCAAATTTATTTGTTCAGTTTATTTATTTATACTTTTTGTATCTCATTTATATATTTCACAATACATTCTAAATTGTTAGAAAAGAATCATCTGTTATATATATATATATATATATATATATATATATATATATATATATATATATATATATATATATATATATATATATATATATTTCATATTATATATGTATCTTACATGAATTGTTATGATATTTTATATTTTCAAACATTTCTTACACATGAATTAATTTTCATAAAAAGTAAATCACATGTTTTTTTTTTACTGCTAATAACTTTAATTGCAAAATTATATTTTGATTATGTTTACATTAAATATTATCAAATATAGGAGAATTTGGAGAAATTTAGCAAATTATGAAGTGAATCAAAAATATTAAATTATTGTTTGAGAAGTTAAATTACAAGAAAATGTATAAGACTGTAATATATGTTTCCATGTATATATCTAAGTCCATATGCAAATTAGCTTTTGAGTAAAGTTGAAAAAATTGGAAGTAAACCTAATTTTGTTAATTATTAATAATTGATTACTTTATTTAAAGTATATATATTTTGTTGGTTTGAAAATTGGTTAAATGTGTGATTTTTAAAAATAGATTGCTTCTACTTTTCTAGTATTAGGAATAGTGCAATATTGTTATAGTGCAGTATTGTTAAAGTGTATTAAATATAGTGCAATATCTTTAAAATAATTTTTTTAATTTTCTAGTTTTAAACATTTATTGCTCTATATCTTAAATATTTATTCCATATTTTTGTTATTTCATCCTTTCAAATATATAAATTACGACTTCAATGGTCTCTTATAAGCTTCAACATTTTAATTAAAGAGTTGTTTTAATTATTTAATTGTGAATAATTTTTGTTTTATAAATATTTTTCTTAAATTATTTGTTTTTTTTATTTAAGTAGTAGAGATTAAATTTTTTATTGTTGGTCAAAATCCTTAGGTATTTAATTAGTTGAACAAAGACAAAAAATTTCAATTTAATCACAATTAAAAGGAATTCCAGATAATGTTTGCTTTAATTTTTTTAGGCATTTGAAGATGCTCTTGATGGGTTGCATATGTAAGTATATTTTTTGTTGAGGATTCAAAATGTTTTAACATATTAGGAATTATGCTTCGTTTTGTGTATTCTTAAAAAAAATTTATTTAAATTTTTCTTTAGCTTATGCTTGCAGAATGTAATCTGCATGTATCTTTATCTTTTCACATTTTTATTAATTTATTTAGTATGTTGAATCTGAGTTAAATTATAAGTAAATATATAAAATTGGAAATATATCTATATGTGTATATTTATGTTCATATGAAAATTAATCTTTGCATAAAAAATAGTCAAAACATGCTTTTTTAATTATTAATGATTAGTTACTTTATTTAAAAAATATTATACTTTTTTAGTTTGAAAGTCAGTGCATGTGTGAAAATTTTGAAAATAATTGGTTTTTCATTTTTAGTATTAGGAAATTTTTTAGTTTTGTTAAAATTTATGTAAGGAACAGAAAAAATTAAGCTTCAATTATTAACTAAAATTAAGCTTTATCATTAACAATTAAACTTTGATTCAGTTTTCATATTTCCACAAGGAAAGTTAATAAATAATGGAAGTGAAATTTATTTGAAAAGCTCTTAAATTCTATGTGCTTCTTAACCTTGTTTTTTTATTTATAGATAAAAGAGGAATAGATGTTTCTTAAATTTAATTGGGAATTTCTTACAAATTATACTTAAAAAATTGAATTTATTATAATATCATAACAATAAAGTAAAAATATTTGTAGGAATAAAATTGCTTATTTTTAAAAGTTAATACCATTTTCGAACTTTGAATGTAATTATGTGGAGACGAATATTTTACATAATAGAAAAATAGGTTTTCATTCTATGTCTAAAAAATAAGAGAATGCTTTAGTTTGAGAAAACATGCATTTCTTTTTTTTTTAAAAAAATTTAAACTCTTATATGCTCCCAAATATATTTAAAATTTTATATAATTAAAAGAATTTTGAATTGAATTAGTAACTTAAAAATTCCATATGAGTATTTCCCTACATAAAAAAATTAAAATCTGAAAAGTTGTTGAAAATAAGAACCTTATTTAATCAAATTAAAAGTGTTACATCTAAAATGAATGTACTACAAACAATATATGAAATCCCTCATTGCTTAAAATAAAGCAATGAAACTCTGAAATTCATTTTAAATTTAAAAGAAAATCAATGATTACTTTAGTGTGTAAATTAAGAATAAGCTTATAATAATGAGTGAAATTTCTCATTTTTTAAAATTTTAATTTTTTAAATTTGTAAATGATATATAATATGAAATAAATAGTTAATAAAAATATTTTTAACTTCTATAAAAAATAATTAGAGCAATATGAAATCGTGTTTTTTATTTACTTAAATAGAATATAATTTTGCAAGTATATTTTTATAGAATATTTTCTTGCAAGCAATTATTACTTTATTCAGACAAAGGTGATGCAACAGAAAATATCTTATAAGTAATAAAAAACTTCTTTCCTGACATTTTATAGTCAAAAATTATTTTCAATAGTTTTTAAAGAAAGCAAGAACACATTAAGAAAAAAAATTCAAGTTTTTTCCTGAGTTTGAAAAAGAATTTTTGACTTTAATAAAGAGACTTTAATTATAATACGACTTTAATTATTTTATCATTATCAGTAATTTTATATGAAAATAATTCTTATTGGATAATAACAATGAATTTAACAATGAATGCATCATCTGTAGCCTAAGCATCTGTAATCATATTTTTACTTAATATTTTACCATTTTATATTTCAATTCCTAGTAAAATTCTTTGTTCAGTTTTTTTATTTTTTGGTACACTATGGTTATAATATCATGAATGAGAGAGATTAAGTGTGTTTTATCATAATTGACAATATAGTTTGCATTTTTTGTGATTGATATTTATATTATTTTGATTTTGTATGTTATATTCTTTTCTATTAAATTTACTATTCATCTAAAAATAATTTTTAATAAGAAAATTTTTAACTGTGAAAAATGTTATTTCTTTTAAAAATTTTTATATGGTAAGCATATATTATTTGACTTCATTCTTTTCTTTTTCTTAAATCATCATTAATTTCTTTTAAGTTTGATTTTTTAATAAGTTACATTTATCTGATTCAAGAAATTTAATTATGAATATCCATAGATCCATAGGCAATAATAAATCTATATTTTAAATTTGCCATGGAGTGTTAATAGCTTTGTTGCTAGGAATGCTATAAAATATAAATACTTAGTAGATGAGTATCTTTCAAAAATTTTAATAAATTTTTGTAATTGCTTGTCATTAAAATTTTGTTATTCATATGTTTGTTTATTTTAATTAAGATGTATATGCTTAAAGTTTTAATTCAAATTGCTAATTTTTTATTATTGTTCAACATCACAATTTGTTGATTTGTATTTGTCAAATATTTTAGTTTTAATGTAGTTTCACTTTTGCTGATGAGATTAGACATCTTCATGATTAATTTTAATAAGAAAATTTTGCTTTAAGTTGCCTTGAATTTGAAACAGCACTTATTATAACATTTCTAGTTCAGGAATTTTTATAAATTCAGTATTTTTATCATGACTAGTTATTGAAAGCATATATTATTTGTGCTTCAACACATTTTTGCTTATTTCTGGTTTTTAATTTGAAACTGTGACAAACATGTGCTTAGATAGCTGTGTGCATTCAATTTGTTAATAACAAGTATTTTAATAAAAATTGCGATATGTTTAATTTAATATAACAATTCTTGGAAAAAATATAATCAACATTTTTCTTCTCTGTACAGCTTTTCATTGAATTATTGGAACCTGCTCTTCTTGTTTGCTTTTCAAGCTACATTTAACTGAATTGGTAGCTATATAATAAATGCTTTGGCTTGAATTCAGATCCTTCCTCTATTGGCATTGTTAATAGGGGTTAAAAAATACACTATAAAATATAGGTCTTAATCGAATAAGCCCACACATTTAAAGAGTGTAAAGCAAAATGTATAACCAAGTTTTTTTTTTCAATACATATCTTAATTTAAATCATCCAATAATTATCCTTAAATATTGAAAAGTAGTATTATATTTCTATTGAATATATAGTTTATTATTAGTATAATATTTCTATTTTTCAGACAATGCTGATGTTTGAAAACATAGAATTATATTAAAAATGGAAATTTAAAAACCCAAAACAATTCATGTATTTTGTATAAAAAAATCTGCTAATTTGCATTTGTATGCTTCATCATTTTTATATAAGATTTTTCCCTCTATATTTACAGTGATGGATTGCCCAGTTTAGATGAATCAATAAAAGAAGCAAAGCTTGCTTTGGATCTGTTTTTCCAAAATAAATTTGCTGCTGCTTTGGATAGTCTTATGCCATGGTAAGTATGACCATGTGTAAAAAAAAAAATTATTAAATTGTAGAGGAAAAACATATTGTTGAAAAAGTAATTAATATTTGGCAATTCTAGCTTTATATAACATACATCTTTATTTAAAATGTACATGTTGAATTCACCTGAGATTTACTGGCATTAAAATCTAAAATTAAAACAACCAAAGATAGGAATATGCATTACAATACTACATTTGTTTAGTCATTATATTTTTAGTTTAATAAATGAATATTTTATATAATGTCTTTAGAATTGACAATAATTTAGTGGTAAGAGGACGTTCTTTGTAATGGAAGATGTTAGGTGTGATTTTAACCAACTTTGAAGGACAAGAAATGAAGGTTGTTTTGTGCATTTTTATACTTATCTGTCAAGATGTGTTCTTGGAAAGTTTTTACGTAACACATGAGTACCTTTGACATATGAATACAGACCAATATTTATAAAACGTCCTTGCAATGGGCTCAAATACAGTGGCTATTGTAATAATTTTTATAACTTTTTGCAGGTGTTAGGCTATTAATTGTATAATATAAAAATAAGTTTGCCAGATTCAACTAATTTTAAATTGTTTTTAAATTGTGTTTAATAATATATAATTAATCTAAACCAGTTCATTTATTTGTTTGACATATAAGAGATCTTGTTTTTCTTTTAACTTCATTAACATTTATGTACTTTTTAATACTGCAGTAATTTCCTATGGCATTGAGCAAATGCTCTTTGAAATATAGCTGATATTAAAGATATTTTTGTATATTGTTTTTATTATTGTTTGATATTAAAAATATTTTTGCTGAAATGCAAGTCATTTTTATTTAAAAATGTAAGCATTCATAAATTTTGTGAATGACGTTTAACATTTTATGTCTACTAAAATTTTGTTTTGCTTTTATGATAAAAATGTATAGGTTATTTCTTAAATAATTTTTTGTACTCAATAAAATTAGAATTATTTTTTAAAAACTATTGCACAGTTTTGTTAGAAATTCTTATTTTATTATTTTGAAACTTTTAGGTCACATATGAGTACTTATCATGCTTTGGGCAAAGGTACCATGCTTTTCATGCAGGCATTACTCACTATGGAGAGTGTAAGTATAATTTTTTTTAATTATTGTTTTTGGGTAATATATCTGTGAATTGAATTATGTAATGTAAGGTGAATATATTTCTCTGAAACTTTCAAATTGATATTCACATGGTAATCTACTTACTTTTATGTAATTTGATTCATTTATACTTAATAAAACAGAATTAAGATATTTTCTTTTATTGTACTTTTAGAAAGAGATAGAAAAAGCTGCTGAAGCATTGAAGCAAACTGTAGATGTATGTCAAAGAAAACGAAAAAAGCACACTGTATCCAAAATGTTGCGACGCCCAGATTATAATTTATACACTGAAGGTAAAAAATTTCATCCTAAAAATACTCATTCTTAACTTGAAGTGTTTGTAGTTCTTATCTTTTTAAGAACTAAAAATTTTTAAAGCATTTTGGAAAAGTTTTCAAGGAGCACAGTTTGTTACATTTTGTTATTTTAAAACAAATAACTATTTGAATTAATCTGTTAATGTAATTTATTTTAAATCAATGTGTAGGAAATGAAATACCCTTATTTTATGAAAACAAAAATTTGAAATTGAATCAATTCAGTTATATTTTAATTTTGAAGAAAATGTTGAAAGCTTCTGTCTTTAAAGCAATTTATTAATGATAAACAAATTTTTAAAAATGTTATTAAATCAAACATGTTGCCAGTGAATGTTCTGACTTTTCTTTAAATAACTAAGCCAAATGAAAGATTTAATGTTTAGCAATTTGTTCTTACATTTAGTTGATCTGGCTTTAAAATTTCAGAAATGTTATACATTTTCTATCATATGAGAAGTACATCTAACTTTTAGATCATGTATTCATGGGTTAAACTTCTGCTTTGAATGTGATTACTCATAGTGTAAAATCAACTTTAAACCCCAGGTGCTGGTCAAATTAGCTCTTTGAATGAACAAAATTAACAAAAACCAAATTACATGCCAGATATGTGCCTTAATATGAAAATCAAATTAAGATGCTAAATATGTTGCATTTTATTTTGGAATATATAATATTTGATTATCTTTTTTCCAATTTTCTGACTTTGATTTTATCAATGTACTGTTTTAATTTATTCATGAAATGGTTTAATTTTGAGCTAAAAATTTCTTTAATATAAATTTGCTTTCTTGTTTACAGAGGAAGTACATGCTGAATTATGTTATGCTGAATGTTTGCTTTTGACAGCAGTGTTAACTTTTGTTGAAGATCAGAGTCTGGTAAATTTTGTTCGTGGCAGCCTTAGGATAAGAACATGTTATCATTCTTATAAGTAAGTGTGATAAGGGTTGACAAATGTTGCGATTTCTGAATTTAGAAACATCTTTTATATTATTTGTGTCATTTTCAAAATTTTTAAAAATTTATATAAATCAATATTTTAATAGTCTTGCTAACAATATTAAATTTAATAATGCTAAACTTATCCTAGAGTATTTTATTTTCAATATAATTTTCTAATTTTATCTTTATTGTTTGTAGAGAATGCATGCATATATTAGAAACTAGAAAATGGAGTAATGATCTGCGAAAGAAGCATTTTGAAAGTGGAGTCCGAATGGGAGTTGGTGCCTTCAATTTAGTAAGTTTGCTTTTTAAATCCATAAATTCTAAATATTTTTAGTAGATTTTAATGGAAAATTAAAAATATTTTGATTTAATATGGATAGGAATCAAAACTAGTTTTAATTTAATAAATATTTATATTTCACTTTTCTTCATAATTTTATTTTAAATCGACTTATTCTTACTGATCCGAGCTGGCAACCAAATGGTTAGCGCTCTTGCCTTTGGTTCAACAGTTCATGGGTTCGAATCCCACCTTGGGCATGAATGTTTGTTGTGAATCGGAATCCACTTTAAATCGTAGGTCCCGGTCTAATTAGCCCTCGTGTACAATAAATAACTGTTGAGCGACAAACAAACCAAACCTGTTCTTACTGATTCCAATTCCACTTGTTGATTTTCAGTAGCTAACTTTTGTGAATTTGTCAGCTTCATTTAAAAATTATTTTTAAGTGCTATAGAGGAATTTTTTTAAAAAAAGTATTGTTAAAGCAATTTTTCCTTTTGATCCTACAAAGCTGATCTAGTAACTGATTGTTTAGTCCTTTATCTTTTAGTTCAACATTTATAGTCATGATTTTTGTTTAGGCTGTTAATGTTTATAATAGTTCACATAAAAAATTTTAAACTGAGTCCCATTAAAATTAGTTCGTGTGTGCAAATAATAATTCTAGATCAAAATGCAGTCCACAAAAAAATTAAGAGCTGACTTTCAATGTAACAATTCAATTTCCAAAAATAAGGTGTGGATGTTTGTAGTAGTTCTGAATCCATTTCAAATTTAAGTGCTGGTAGAATTATTAGTTTAAGATCATATTACTGGTACAAGAAATATGACTGTAAAATGCAAGCAATTTATACCTGCTTTCATTTTCTCTCTTTTGTTTTGTTTTTGTTTGTTTCCAATAAGCTTTTCTGAATAGTTCCATGATGTTTTACGTAATCACAAGACACTGATAATGTTTTGGCTGTGTTCCTTCCTTTGAATTTCTTCTTCATGGCTAAGTTAATCCATGAGAAACAGAAACAGTCTTGTAATGGATAGATTTAAAAAATTTAGTCTAAAGCAAAAATAACTAAAACCAAAAAATTTGAACTAAGATCCAACACAATTCTACTTTGCACAGTTGTAAGTTTGTATATAAAGAATAACCTTTTGCTGAGACTTAGAGCATTGTTAAAAATATCCAAGTAAAAAATCTGATTTTCAAATATTTTCCATTGGTTTTTAGAATTGAAATATAATTTTCAGCATCATTTATTTTTATCTTTTTTATTTTATTTATGATTGTATAATTTTTAAATCATGGAAAGAATTTTTGTTAAAACGTAAATGCATGAATTAGTTTCTAAAATTCTTAAAATTTTGTTTATAATGATTGGGTGACGAATTTCATTCTTACAGATATAGCATGTGATTCATAATTCTTTGGTCGCTCTATGTGTGTTTTTTTACTACCTATGTAGTTTCAGTTATAAGTTAATTTTTAAATGTATCTTTATGATTATTTATCAAAATTACTGGCATTTGAGTTCAACAATCTAGCAATAGAACCATTTTTTAGGTAAAATGTTCCGAATATAATCACAGCCACTACTAAACTGTAGGAAATGGATGTTAAGTTTATGCTTCAAGTTTGTACATCCATTATATACTGAAAGTTGGGTTGAATGCTTTAATTTTTCGATTTCTTCCATCCTCCCTTAACATGCGTAAATATGATGCTCTGTGTATGAAAGCCTTTCTGGAAGGTGCAACAACAGATGTGCAAATATCTAAATATAATTTTCAGCTGCTTGATCACCTACCATATCATATAAAATTATTAATATTTGGTTATTCATCATAAAATATTAAAAAATACATTATTAATTTTAATGATGCTGTTACCATTTATGCGATACAATATTTTGCAATTTGCCCAATGGATTTATACTTAAAATCCTTAAGAAATGCATGGATACTAAGCAATAGGTATATTTATTTATATAAATTTTTTTTTCAATTTTTAGATGATATCTCAGCTTCCTAGTAAAGTTTTAAAGTTATTGGAGTTTATTGGATTTTCTGGAAATAGGGTGAGTAAAGATTGATTTTTGAAAATCTCTTTCATTATATCTTCAGTTTTATACTTTGTTTTATAACTTAATTATTTATTTATTATTCTAAATTTATTGTATGGTATTTAAATTCTGTTTGTACATTTATATATATTTTGCTAAGAGATTTGTAAAGGAAGAAAATGTATTTACCATTTTCACATGGAGTTTTATATTTTAATAGAAAGATAAAAATGATAATAAAAAAATTAAAGCTTGAATAATTTAGCTGTCGCATAATTTATTATTCACTGTATTTCATTGAATGCTTTATTCGTTGAATTATAGAAAACATCTAGGAATATTATATTTTGTGAAATTATTTTGAAGGAATTATATTTATAAATTAGTACAACATTTGCAGTTTTAGAATTATTAGAAAAACATTCTTGCTATTTTGTAATAAATTAAAATATCGATAAAAAATATGGCATCTAAAAGCAGAAATATTGAAAATAGGAATTTTAAATTCTGTATGAGATATTTTATCCTTTTTTGGTATATTAGATTTAAATGGTCTTGTTTTTGAGAAAATTAGAGCTATTACACAGGAAACCTATTTAATTTTCTTTATTTTGCTCATATTTTAGTTGAGTAATACATGAGAAATAATGCTGTTATTAAGAGTTCGATACTGAATATTTAATTTTTCATTCACATGGAATTTAATTTTAATGATTTTAATTTCCCTATAACAGAATTTTACATTTTCCATAAAATGGTTTTAAATTATATTCACAGTAAAGATTCTAAAATTGACTGAGCTCTATTGCTTCAAGTTTTAATTTATAGTTAATTAGAATAATTTTTAATGCTATAAATGATTAGCAAACATTAAATTTATGTCTTGAAAAAGAGCTTATCATCAATATATTAACTTGGATATTTAATGTGCCTGACATTACATTCTTGAATTTCTATTCTTTTATTAGTAATATATAAATTTTATTAATTTTTTAAAATAAATATAATTATGCTGTTTAGTTTATTCTTTTTTGGAAAATTTACATTAAATTATTTCATTAACATATGAAAAAAACTTATTTTTTAAGCTCTTAAAATTTGTTATGTATTATTATTTCTTATGTTATTATTTCTTAAGTTTTCATTATGTATTATTATTTCTGTAAATATATGTTACATTTAGTTTTATTTACATTTTTCAAACATTTATTTTTATAATGTACAGATTATTTATTTATTCATAAAAATGATATTTTTAGCAATTAGGCTTGAAAGAGTTGGATGATGGTTATGCCATGAAAGAAAGCCTACGGTCTCCATTATGTGCATTAATACTGGTGACATTCCATACTCTTGTAACATATATGTTTGGTAAGATTAATTTTTTTAACAAAGTATGATTAGATAATTTGCTTTGTAAGTAACACTGTTTACTTTGAAATGTTTTTAGATATTCATTGAATATTATTTCCTAAATTTTGAAATAGGTTGTGGAGATGGTGATATAGAAGCTTCAGAAAGAATTGTTAACGAAATGTTATCCAGATATCCTGAAGTAAGCAAGGTTTTTATGTAATCTATTTTAAAGAAAAATATCATTATTTTTAATGTACAAAAGTTTTTTTATAAAAATTTTTTCTTGCAACATCAATTTTTGATTACATTTTAAGAAATAAAATTTTTAAGATTTTAAAGTGTGTGATTGTTTTATATTTATAATTTAATAAAGCATAAAATACTAAGCTTAGAAACTTTCATTATTATTTTTTTGATTAACTAGCATTCAATGAACTTAATATGTATTAAGTTTTATGCCTAGAAACTAAATTTAAATAATAAAAAAACTGTTTTGAAGAAAATAAGTGTTTGAATTACTTTTTAAAATATTATTAAGAAATATTTATTTAGTATATAAGTTTATTAAATATAAGTTATAAAATTATGTAATATTGATGAAATGCAAATTTATTTTTAAAGCAAAATTAATGCAAATGTAATTTTATTATGATATATTATTAGTGTAATTTTTTTAAAATTAAAAATCATTTTCTGCAATTTTGAAAAACTAGTGAGAAAGCAACTTTACATTTAAAAAGTATACAATGCATTTCAAAACAGTGGGATTTATAAATATTTGCTTCTCTATATGCTAATATCAACTGTGGAAAATCTAAGAAAATTTACAATCCAATAACAATTTTCATTTGTGTTACAATCGATAATACTTACATTCAAAATAGTTCTTGATGAAGTATAATGAATCAAAATAAATTGTTTCTAAAATTAAGAGTTTGTTTATACATATTTATGTGAATCATAAATATATGTATATTAATTCAGAAGTTAGAAAATTTCATCTGCTGTGATGGTTACATAAGCTCACACTGAAACTTAAATACAACACCAGAAAGTTAATAAGTTTAACAAATTTTTTTTAGTTATGTTAGCCAGGACTTCTAAAATTTTTTTTATCATAAATGAAATGATTATAAAGATGATAAACATTACAATAAGAGTTGTAATATCTATCATTTTATTTTATACATATATGTGATATTTGGTTAATTTATTCTTAGTGTGGGAATTTATATAATAAAAAAAGTTACATAAAATTGCTGACAGTAACTTTGTGCGGTTAAAGTAAGTAATTCTTAAAATTTACATAAAATAGTTGTATTATTTTACATTTGTTTAAATTATTAAGTTTATATTATTTACTACATAACTTAAATCACATTTTGAATGATCCTTAAAAAAATTATGTATATAATAATGTTAAATTATACTTAAATTTTTACAAAAATTTTGCACAACCCTGTCTATTCATGCAAATAATATAAATCTTATTTTTTATTTCTTTTTAAAGCATATTTCATTACATGAATTTTTGCAAGATGTAAGAAAGACAAAAACTTAAAATCTTGTGGAAACTGTTGTGAAAATTATTTTTTACTTAAAAGGAGGATAAGAATTTTTCTCAAAGTGTAGGAAAGTATTCAAACCAACTTAGCTGTAAAAGTATCTTCTGAATTTAAAATTAAATAACAGTTGTTAGAATAAAATTTTTCTACTTTCTACTTAACTTTGCTTTCAGAATTATCATAATTTCAATTTACATTGAAAACATTATAAATATTGAATTACTAAGAGATTTTAAACTAAAATATAAATTTTAACCAAATATTGTTGATAGCAAAAACTATATATAGCTCAATTTTATCACTTACTTATCAGTCAAAAATTATAAACAGGACTGTTATAAAATTTATTCATAGTCAAAATTCCAAAATACCTGCTTACAAATATTAAAATTATGTTGGTAACTTGAAAATATACTATTAAAAATTAATTTTGAAGGAATTAATTTAAGAAATAATTTTTTATGCAATCTTTTATGCTTTTATTTTAATGTAAAATTTTTTCTTTATTATGCTATTTCTTATAGGCAGCATTATTCATCTTTTTATCTGGGCGTATAAAGATGTTAAAAGGACAAATCGATGATGTAAGAAGTTTTTATTTTTATTTATTTTTAATTTTATTTTTTAATTATTAATGCTTATAAAACTTAAAACATTAGCAAAGAAATTTGGCTTTGAATGTGAAACAGTTTTATTGATTTTATATTTTGGATTTTCATGGCTGCAAGCATTTCTTGCTATTCAATCAATACTTTTTTTTATAGAAAATTATTTAGGCACAATAGTATTTTTTTGTTCATTATGCCATTTAATTTAAAATAGTTTTACTTAACTTTTAACTTTAATTGTAAACACAGTTACTCAGTACACAATAATGGTCTTATTTTTCGTAATTCTCATTAATTTGTGATTTTATTAATTTTGTAGTCTTCATAACTGGCACTGAAATTAATATATAAACATCTTGATATATCTACAGAAAAACTGCATCTGGATTCTTTATTTGGGAATATGTAGAATACGCTTTTTCTAATAATTAAAGAGGAATCTTATGCAATAAAAATGCATTAAAAATTTTTATATATAAATTTTGTGTTATCTTTCCTTATTAGTAGTATAAAATCTATTTATTAAAAATAAGTGTAGCATATCAAGTAAAATCAATGAAGATTAAGTTAAATTAACTCAAGATAAGTTATATAAAATAATTACTTTTTGTTTTTATATTTACTTTTATTCTTGACTCATTAATGTCATTAAGTAATCATATACTTTATGACATAAATGTGTGACATACTGTTTTTGTAATTGTAGTATAATTGACAGGAGTGTCATGTTAAAAAATTTACTTGGAAAGTAAATTATTTTAACTGAGGAGCTTACACAAGAAGTTTGCTCAAAAAAGTTTTAGTTTATAGAAAGAAAATTTATGTCTTAGAATCAGCATCAAGAATCTTAATTATTTTTTTAAATGTTACTTAACTTTATTCTTTTATAGGCTATTGAAACATATCAGTTATCCATCAATGTTCAACAGGAATGGAAGCAATTTCACTATCTATGCTATTGGGAGCTTCTTTGGTGCCACTGGTATCTAAAATAATTTTCTAACTCATCGTTTCATCTTTCATTATCGTGAAAAACTGTTTCTCCATTTGAATTGTTCCTTTTTAGTTTCAAGTGTGACTGGAAAGAAGCAGCCAAATGCTCTGATATATTGAGGTTGGAGTGTAAATGGTCGCCTGCTATCTACACATATGTTCATGCCTCTATTTTGTACATGATGGTTGAAGAAGGAAATACTGAATTAAAAGGCACTATCTCTGATCTAATGGAGTACGTTTTTCTTTTCTTTTGTAAAATATACTTTTCTGCAATAATCTTTATCTCCTTTTTATTTTGAAGATTATTAACTGTTGCATTTTCTTTAATTTAATGATTTCATTTTATGATTATGATTTCATTTTATTTTTAAATTAAATACTTTTAGTAACAATATATTATTTTCTTTTCAAAAATACTGCTATTTCAGCACTTTGTTCAACAAGACAGGATTTAATTGTTAAGTTTTTTTTTATTTTATGAATTACATTTTAATTTGGAACATAAAAAATATTGTGCAGGAATGAAATGAAGAAAGATCTCATGCAGCAGCATTTAAAGAACTGCCTTGATTTATAAAATTTTTATTCATGTTTTGAATTTGTCAAAATATATTGTGGCAAAAATGAGTGAAATTGGAATCTATTAATAATTTTTGAATTGATGAAATTCATTTTATGAACTAATTGTAAAAGATTTATATATATATATATATATATATATATATATATATATATATATATATATATATATATATATATATATATATATATGTATATATATTGATTTGTTTAAAAGTAGTTCTTATAGGAAGGATCAGACAATATCTTTTGTAAATGAATTTTTTAAGGATGAAGGAACTGTATTTTTTTACATTATTGAATTATTAATATTTTCTATGACTATTCATCAAGAATGGATTCGCTTTTATTGTCATAATAATGAAATTTTCAAAGAATATTTTTTGCTGAGCTCTATTAAGTGGTTTGTAATTTAGTCTTTTATTTAACAACTTAACTGTTTGATTTTTGTATTGACTGGAATTTACTGTAAACTATACATCCTCTTTGAATTATTCTTTTTATGCAAAAAAGTGAAAATTATTAAAGAATTACCTCTGATATTGATTTTAACTTTTGAATCAAAATAAAAAGGAAATGTATCACTTCTTATTATCTTTCTTATAAATTATTATTATCATTGGGCATTTTTTTATTAAAATGAATAACTCCTCTAAGTATTAATATGTTACTTTCTTTTTAAAATTGCTTAAATTTATTTTAGCAATTTTTTAGTCTAAAGTTCTATTATAGAAATGGAAACCCTTATCAGGAATTTCGGTTATAGGATTTGTGAATTTCAATTTCAGTCTTCATTTGTATAAAATGCATTTTGGAGTGTATTTTAAAATACAACGTTGATGAGAAATTTAAATTTCTAAGTGATTATAAAAATTAAAAAATTGAATTATATATTAGATTTTGAGTAACAGCTATTCTTTCAGTGATTCGCTGTCTGATATCCATGTAAATATTTTATATGGTTGAAAGATATTTGTCTAGTCATCGTATAAAATCAATTTTTATGAAAATTGTAAAAAAGTTGTTTAAAAAATTTAGTATCTATTTATTTGAATATAAAATTTTGTTAATATTTTAAAGAATAATAATAAACATGAACTTTGAATGTTGTGTATAATAGTAGTTCTAAATTCAAATTTATTAATATTTTAAGTTTAAACAATATTATATTTTAGCTCCTGATAAATCATTACAGATGTATTTTTGACAACTACTTTATTGCTAAAGATGTTTTTAAATTATAATATACTTTAACTATATAGTAATATATACAGTAATTTAAAAACAATCTCTTAAATATTAATTGTGGAGAATGTTTTTTTCTAATACTACCACTTTATTTATAGAAAAGTCCCAAGTTTGAAACAACGTTTGGCAGGAAAATCTATTCCTTTAGAGAAATATGTCATAAGGAAGTCTATCAAGTATGCTACGCAAAAGGGCCGCCTTATTGCACCAGCTCTGGTACATATATATTTTCTTCCTTTTTTCTTACTATGTGTAAAAATACAGAGTAAAGCAATAAAACTTTAATTAAAAATAGCACATTCTAAATTATAAATTTGGTCTACCTTTTATTATTTTTATATTAATGTGAAGTTTATTAGCAATAAAACCATTATTTGACTAAAAAACATTTTTTAAAGAAGTTTGTAGAAAAGTCAATAAATAATTTTCAATGAACTTGTGTACATTCACTCATCAAAGTTTCACTAATAAAGTATAATTGTATACAAATGAATTATATTTTTTTAACTCATTAAAAAATATTAAAAATTGTGAAACTGAACATTAAAAACTCATAAACAATTTATGTAGAGACATTATACATGAAGAAAACTTCTATATAAAATATATGAAGTATATTGCATATAGAAGATAACTAAAAATTTTGTCAAATCTTGTTTTTGACATTTTAATCAACTGGTAACTTGTTTATAATTTATAATAGCATAAATTTCAGTCACAAAACAATTTTACACAAACTTTTTTTACGTTGCATAATTATCACTCAATTATTCATTACAATTGTGTATTTTACCTTATTAATAACAACTAATATGAAATATGTGTAGTAATTTTGGTATCTGATGAAAATGTTTTAATTTTGTAAAGCAATTTACGTAATTAAAAATTAATGAATTTTTTTTTACATAAAATTTATTCTCTAGATTTCACTGATTTTTAATATAACCATCTTTTAATTAATATTCAAATAAAAATTATTATATATTTAAATAAAAATTATTCATATTTCTGACTTGTATATGCTCATATGTGATAATTTTATAAAATATATAAAATAAATAATATTGATCTTGAAATCTGATTTTCATTTTTGCAGGAATTAGTCTATATATGGAACAGTTTTCCAATGATAGCAAAATCTCGTGAGCTCACAGAAAATATTTTATGCAAAGTTAACAATATATATTCTAGTCTTGCAGATGCCAAAGGTAAAGCTGTTATATTTTAGCTTTGATTATTTTTTACTGAAATAAAGTATTTTGTGTCGTTAAATAACACATTACAATGTGTCAGTTTAAGTCTATATATAATTTAGAAAATCATTTTTTAATGTTAATTTTATGTTATTTTATGCAGTAGTTATAAATTTTATGTAGGAAGAACATTTTTCGTTTAAATTTAATTGTTATTTCGATCTAAAATTATCGATTACAAATATTTTAATGTGAATCAAAATTTACTTTTCCTAGATCATTTAAATATTGCTTAGTGATTTGAATAGTTTATATAAGCTAATACATATATTACTAAATATTTGTTTTCACTTATATAATTTTCATGTTATGAAAGCATTTCTGTAAATTGTTATGAAAATTCTTATAGGACACCAAATAATTTTAGTTTAATTCATTTAATAGTTATAAATGAAATAATTTTTCTTGCTGTTTTTTAAATATTCACTGTAGTTTGGGTATCTCTGTGAACTTAAAGTTTTATTTTTAATTTCCAGGTTATAATAACAATTTATCTCAAAAATTTGATAACTTATATTGAAAGTAACAGGTCATTTTATAAAATATACCTAAACAATAAATTATTTTAATTTTTTTATAAATATTTTCTTTTGATACATATATTAACTAAAATGAGATTAAATTTCTAACCATTAACAATTTATTTCCTAATGCAACCAGACATACTAGATTGTAATATAACCAGTAGTAATATAAAATGTAATGAAGCATATTAGGTTCTGCCATGTTAAATTTAATAGAAGGGAAACTATTCTTTAATAATTTAATTATAATATTTTATTTGAATATATAAATTATACTTTAAATTCACAGTTTAAATTTATGTTTTCAGTGGATTTTTCTGATTTTTTAATGAACTAATTTTACTTTTATATATTTTAATTTGCATTAAAAGTATGCACAATTTTTTAATGCTAATGTTTTCAAATTCATATTAAATAATGCACATCTTTACTATAATGACTTATGCTTTATTTTAACAGCAGTTGTGTTAGAGTTTCTTCTAGATTCTTAGTTATTACTAGTTTTATGTCTGGAGTGTATAGGATATGTTTTGTCTGATACAATAATGGTCTATAGTATTATAATTTTTTTTTATCTATGAGGACTATATTCGTCATTAAGTAAGGTTTATCATCTATTCTGATTTATAAGCTGAGCTGTCTGTTAAGTAGCTACTTTCAAAGCTTGTAGTTTTGATTCTCAGCTGAGGTAGCAACTAATGCATAAAATTGTGTTTTGAAAAATTCTATTATGAAAAAATATTTAGTTATATTTTTGTTTAGTTAAAAATTTTTTTCAATAAACAGCTTTATTATTTTAAAATACATTCTTACAAAACGTACTATTTTTGTGAAGCAATTTACAGAAAGTTATTTCAGACATCAAATAATTTATTGTTTTTATTTGATTCATTGAGAATACCCATCAGACATTAAATTTAGAAATCTGTTTCCTTGTGACTATTACTGCCGAAAGATTTGTGCTTGGCTGTTTGTAGTGGTTCAGAATCCACTTCAAAGTATATGTCCTAGTCTAAATTTTGTGTGCAAGAAAAATATTGTGGGGTGCTGAATAAACAATACCAAACCAAAATTTCTAATTTTCAAATAGTTATATTAATTTCAAAAATTATTAATTCCCATATTAATTCTTTGATAATTTTTTAAGTAATTTTCTTAAATTTTCATTAAATGTTTTAAAGGTGAACTGTGAAATTATACTTTGGGATATTAAAATTAATTTTTATTTGTTTAATCACCTGCACATAAATTGTCTTAATTTACTTACAATTTTAATGAAAATTTAGAAATTTATTTCCCTCCCAAAATTAATAATTTGTTAACTGTTTTGCTTCTCCTCAAATAAATAATAAATCAAACAATTTGATTACTAATAAAATGAAATTCTAAATTTGTTAATTTGAAATGTAAATAATTGTAATAAATTTTCAAAGATATTTTATGCTCTGTGTTTTTCTTCTATAGATATTGAAAGTATGCCTTTGGATGATTATTGTCTCATTCTTTTACTCAGAGGTGTATGCTACACAAATTTAGGTCGGCTGAACCAGGCAGAAGATTGCTTTCGTGAAGTCATTGCATGGTATACTGATATTCAACACAAAATATCATTCTATGTAATATGTTTGTCATTTGGTATAATTCTTTAAATGTTTTCTAACAGTGAAAAGAGAATTAAGGAGGATGTGTATTTAGTGCCATTCACTATGACTGAATTGGCCCTCATCAAATTGAAACAGGGTGAGGGAGTTGAGGCTAAAGAACTTTTAGAGCCAGCAAGGTGGGTATAATTAAATTTCTTGTAGATTATTTTGTATAATTTTATGCAATATATAATATTAGATGTAGTAATAAATATTTACATATAAATGTTAAAAGTAAATAACTTTATGACTGTAATTAACATAATATTATCTTAAAGTCAATTTTGAAGTAATAAATAACAGTTTTATACTTCGTCATCTATTTTCATTTTTTAAAAGTAATATCTATAAATATTCTTTAATTTCTGTTATTACTAAACAACCTGGCTACGTTATCATGTATTCTCATATGGAAAACTTGAATATTTAGTTCTTAATTATTATTAATTATTGAAGGTTATCTTTCAAAATGAAACTTCATTGTTTCTTTAAATAAAATATTTGAAAATGTTTGTTTTAGGGAAAAAATGTAAGAAAAAAAGCAAATCATAAAGTAAATAAATTAAATACTATATATTTTGAAATCTGCAATATATTGAGAAATCTATAATCTTATTAACTATGGCCTAGTGTAACCATTAAGTTTAAATTGTAAACATGTTACAGAAATTTATCTAAGCTGTATTCTTATAATTTTCTTAGATTGATTCAATATTTTTGAATAAGTGCTAATTTCCTACTATTCTGTTATTGCTGAAGTCATTGCAAGTTTTATTAACTTATTTAGTTGTAACTGTAGTAACTATGTGGGCTCATTAGGCTGGTAAGTAAGAAAGTGATGTATTTTGAACTCTTATTTATAGAAATAAATAGATAATAAAGAAAAAATTTAAAGGTGTATTTACTCAACAGCAGGCTTATTGACAAGGCTAACCATTAGTGAACGGTTAGCTTTCTAACCTTTGGACTAATTTGAGGATTTGATTCCTGTCTTTGATGTAGGTGTTTTTAGTGATTTGGAATCCACTGTAAATTGTACATTTCACTCAAATCAGCCCTCTTGTTTGACAAGTGACAACAGAATGATAAATAAATCTATTCTCAAAAACAGAGTAAATATTCATAATTAAACAGGAAGTATATAATTTTTTTCATTTGTGTTTACAGAAATTCAATTATGATAAGGAAATAATTAATGCTATGAATAAAAATTCCTTTTTATTTGTAGTCAGTAAAAATGATTTTTAGCATCCAATTTGGGATACTTATATCTCCAATTAAAGCTTTAACATCTGTATTTTTAATCTTCATATACATTAATAATAGTTTAATAATAATAATAATAGTCATATACATTAATAAAATTTTCCTGGAAGTTTATTTTAAATAAAAACTTTTGAAGATCTTAATAAAAGAAATTGAAAAATTATGCCTATAGAATATTAAATTCTAAATCATAATGTATTTATTATTTAAATACATTATAAATACACATTTAAATACATTATACATTAAATACATAAATAAATTCTAAATCATAATGTATTTATTATTTAAATGAATTATTATAATCAATATATATTTATAATTTACATATAAAGAAATAGTGATTTTAGGTTGAAGCTGATTTAAAACTGCATCTAAATCATATAATTAAAATTTTTATATAGTGAGACTAGTTGTTTTTTTAAAAAAAATTGTTGTTTAGTATTTTGCTGTAAAATGAATAATTTAGGCATACTGAATTCTTACAAATATAATACTTTAATTTCTTTTTGTAGACACAATTATCGTGGATATCCATTAGAAACCATTCTTCACTTCAGAGTTCACTCGATTCTACGTCAGCTGCGTGCCAAAGGTCATGTGATACCTACACCTTCCCCCAAATCTACACCTCTGCATTCTCCTGATCCTTCTCCTAATCGTGGTGGGGATATGCCAGAGTTTCCCTACTTGAAAGAAAGTCCTACCACACAGCCCAAACGCAATTTGTTGCACCCCCCTCCTGATCTGGGTTCTTGTGTCTCACTGCCGTAATTAACTTGTCTTTCATTTTTTGTGTTGAATTTTGTGGGAATTTAAGATATATCTAAATTTTCTTGAAACATATTTGTTATTTTGCTTAGTAACCATGCAAATTAAGTTTCCATCTTTTATGTTAGACTTTCTATTTGTTGTCATGTATTAGTTATCCCTTCCCATTTATTCTTGTTACTTTTTATTATTGCATAAATTATTTAAGTGTTAGTTTATATTTCTATTAAAAAAAATTAGTACTTAAGCTGTATATATGGTATTTTATAATTTTAAAATGTTCCTTTTTATAGATGTTCTTTCTTTACTAAATTAGTGATTTTTGGAATTAATATTTAAAGAATTAAACTTTTGGGGAAATCATAGGTAGATTCTGTAATATGAAATGCATTTATGTAGTTCATTATGTTTCTAAAACTAATTTTGACAAATAGTCATTGAAAAAATTAATATTATTGGAGACTGATCGCACTGAACTTTTAAGGTAGAATCATCATATACTTCACCTTTTATTTCTTTTTAAAAAACGTTTACTGTTAATACTTTATATGCAATATATTATTTTAGTAATTTCTTTGAATTCAAATGGAGATCTGTAACTATATCGCGCCAAAGTACAAAATAATTTTTTGTAATGGCCTTTATAAAAACATCATGTTTGACAAACATACTACATCAATGTGATGTTAATACAGATATTTTTAAAATCGTTTTGATGGTTGAATTAAAGGAAATGTATACTTTTTATAAATAAACCAAATTTAAGAATGAAACTGAAGTCTGAATTTTAGTTTAATGACTTATCTTTCTAGCATTTCTTTACATTTGCTATAATAAATATTTTATGTTTGTTCAATTAAAAAATAGTTTCATATTTCTGATAATTATCAAACTGGACAATTTAATCATAGAAAAGTTTGTATATTGAATATTTCATTTATATGTACATTTTATCCTAAATTTTTTTGTAAATATCTGTTTTTATGACCGTTATATACTTACAGCTGCAACTTCAGTGTTTGTAAACAAAAAATCATCTATATAAATGCATTTCTTTAGTCCTTAAGCAGTTGATCATGAGTATATAAATCTTTTTCAATAATATCTAAGCTAGCGTTTCTGAATATATTGTTTTGTTGAATAGATAGCAAATTGTAAATAGTAATCAAAATAATGTCATAGTAATAAGTTAAATATTTCTGAAAAATAATACCACATTTTTATATATCTATTTTATTGGATAACTCTGTATTTAACTATACAATGAAGATTGTATTATTTATTAAACTATAAATTTAAAATATATTCAATTTATTATATTATTAACATTCAATGAAACTGTTCCTTTTGATGATTGAAGAAAATAATTCTTTTTCTATCCACAAAACTTTGTATTAAGTAATACTTTCCTTATCAACATTTGTTAATCCAAATAAATTAATTAAAATTATAAATTTTAAGAATTTCAATGCAAATAAAAGACTTAAAATATTGTAAATGGAAAAAAAAATTTGAGTTTGTTAAAAAATAAATTTTTTTTTTTGCTTAGTGTGAATTAAATACTTAATTTAGCTGGATTAAATAATTTGTATCAGACTGTTTTGTTTATAAATAATTTTGAAATATATGCATGAAATTTTTATTAAAAAATCTATATATAAATCAGTTTTAAATCATGCATGACTATTATGTTATTCATTACTATATTATACCTCATGTTTCATGTAAACCTACTTTGTAGAATATATTGTATTGTTTTTATCCTATACTCTGTTTAATTATGTTTCATAAAGTGGACTATATAAGTAGGCTAAATACTTTATATTTAGCACGCTCCTTTAGCATTGAAATTTTATAATTTTACATTATGTTTTGTTGGTTGCATAAAATATCAAATGAGTATCTTGTTTTAATTTTCTTAACTGTTCATTCTTATGTAACTTTCATATTCATTGGTAACACAAAATGAAAATATCTCTTTTGTTGTGTTATCAATAGTACTTTAACTTTTGTCTTTCATATAGTGAACCTAATTATTTTTTCTGTTTGAATATTGAGTTGATTGTAAAAGTGATAGATTAGTGATAACATTAATGCAAACTTTATCTGACTTTTTGTCTACTTATCAGTATTAAAAATTACTCAAATACATTATTCCGTTAATGTATATATTAGAAATGTGTTATGTACTGTGAATGGATATATTTCATATGCATTACGCAAAAATACTGCTACCCATTTCTATACTTGAACAAAACATTTTATAGCAAACTAGTTCACTTTAAAAGACATTTTTTGTAGTATATTCTTATATTGTAGCTTACATAATTTATTACTTTACAGATGCATTATTTTTAACACATTATTATGAAATTTAGCGATAGCTATTACAATCCTTATAAAATATTAATGATAGCTGATTTATAAGCATCTTATTATAGTTTATAAAAGTAATCAAATTATTCTTAAAAGTATATAAATATGCATTTATTAATTGAAACTGAGTGAACAATTTAACTGTGATCTTCTAATAGCATTAATAGTTTGCGTTAGATAATATATTAATATTTGTATATTTCTGAATGTAAGTGAACTGGTGTTTAAATGATAGACATAATATTTTTAAACAATTAAGCTAAACATGTGAATTAATTGGAAGTGATTTCATTGAATTGAAATGCTAAGTTCTAAGTCATCTAATTTTTCTAACCCATCCATTTGATTTCTTTTTATCAAATTATTTGACAAACAATTAGGACTTACTTGGCGAATTACCTGCTACCACCTAACTGGTAGAGCCACATTGTGGACTAGATACAAGGAAGTATGCAGCAGCATAGTATTTTTCTGTTGATTTTTTACAAATTTAAAGAAAAATTTTAATGTTATGTTTAATTTTCTAGCTAATCCATTCAGTTGCTTTTAAGAATAAACCGTGTAAATCAGCTGATGTTGGTTTTTGATTCAATTATTAAAAATTTAAAGGAAAATTATTCTTTTTTCATTGTATTGAATGAGGAAAGAGCACAATAATGACAGTACATGAAATTTTTTCTTACAAGTTATCTTTCAAAATATTAACAAATCAATACATGCATTATTTTAATATCTTTCTTTGCATAGAGCAAAACAACCAAATCTTAAATGTTTTAGTTATGGTAGTAATTTGCATTGTTTTTATATTAAGATTCCAATTAATTTTGTGTTCTATTAAATATTTACACTTTTCTCTATGGCTTTCAGTTGAATAGCTTATGGGTTTGCTTTCATACTAGGATACAGGTGTTTGCTGTGGAATCTACTCTAAACTATGGTCCTTATCAAAATAGCCCTCACATAATCATACGGATCCTAAAATTACAATTAATGTTCTTGTAATTACATTAAGTTAATTAAGATTTAAAATTATATTTTCAAGTCCAATTCCTATATAAATGGTTTCTCTACTAAAAATATGTGATTCTCCTACCTTATACGCAGAAATATACAGTAAATTGTGCAAAATCTTAGGTTTTCCTACTGTGTAGTTTTACTTCTACTTTTTTTTATCTATGTGTTTTAAAGAATATATATACATAAAATTATTGGAATTTAGTAAAATGCTAGTCATATGAAATGATATGTGTGAAGCTTTAACCAAAGTATTATCTGAAATTTCCTGGTTTAGTTATATTGATATAATTGTTTTTATTCACATTAACCAGAGTGATAGCTGTTTTTGCCCATGTTTTATTTTTGTTAGTAAATGGTTTTAGTTATATTTAGTTTTGATTTTAGTTATTTGTATTATATATAGTTGTGATATATATATATATATATATATATATATATATATATATATATATATATATATATATATATATATATATATATATATATAAAGTATTAAATCTATTAAACAAACATTTATATGTTTGTTTTTATCATTTATTGAATATATTTCACTAGTTAGAATCTAATTTGATTTCCTGAAATTCTTGCTGAGCTAATTTATTTGCATAAACTTTTTGAATTTTTCACCCATTTTAGATGGCATTTTTATTAACTATTTATGTTTTAATTTTGAACAATATCTAGAAAATGGATATTAACTATTTGAGTGGATTTTCCTACATCTCTTGTAGTTATGAAATATACTAGTATTTTATATCATTAATTTCTCATGTTTCTTATATTAGTTTATATTTTTGCATGACAATTATCAAATTTATACATTTATTATTTTATTGATTTATTTTATTGTTGCTCTTCAGAAAGTATTATCGTTTCTCAATTATACGAAATATTGTTATTCTTTTATATATATTGCTAAGAATGTGTTTTAATAATGTTTGTATGTGCAGTTACATCTGATTATTAACTTCAAAAAAGGAAATTTATTTTCTATGAAGTAAAACAAGGTTTTATTTAAAAAATTCAGACGGGTATTATTAAGAATTAAAAACTATACATTATATTTATCAATGGAAAATATTTTCTCCAAAATTTCTATCCAAAATTTTATTTGTGGTAATATTTTAAGAGAAAAATCATTTTAAGATTTCTCAGAATTAATTATTATCAATACAAGTAATTAAAATGTGTTTGTGGTGAAAAAGTTAAAATATTATGGATAAATCTAAGGTAAGGAAAGAACTTCTTACAGGCAATTTTTATATATATATTTTGTTTTTAAAACTTTAGACTTTTTTAACACCTCAGTATTTTGAAAAAAAAAGAAGAAAAGAAAATACATCCATATAGTCAACATTTTTTCTCAAAAATTGCTTTTACTATTATTTTAGACAGTTTTCTTATGCAGTATGAAAATTTCCTTTATTTATAAAGTCAATACTGTAATACGCATACTTATATTATCTATTAGTTAAAAACATGTTAAATATCAAATAAATTAAACAATTTTTTTTTTGGAAAAATTTTTATCATTACATGATTTTGTTGTTGCAATAGAATAATTAATAAATTCACATTTGCTTTTTAATGAAATACTCTATTTATTTGCTTAACATGTTTACATGGTTATTATTAAATCTAGCTATACATATTCACATCTAATGAACTTACAAAGTGCACAATAGTTTAATATTACAACTTTTAGCTAAAAGAATTCTTTCTTATGATGTCTAATTCTTTAAATTCATCGATTCACATAATTGTAAATTTGAGCTTATGTTAATTCTAGAAATGAAATAGTTACAAATTAAAACAAGGAGAGCAGTTATTGCCGAGCATTTATTGACCAATTGTATTAGACAGCTAGCATGAAAAGGATTAATGTGCAGATTTATGAGCTTACTGCTGAGAACATCGAGATATCAATCTTAAGTTATCAATATATTTAGCTTGTTGCTTAGAAATTCTGCCTTGTGTATCTAGCATGTTTATCTGACTAAAAATTTTAGAATTCCATTTAATTTATTAAACAATAGTTATTATTTAGAAGAAAGGAGCTTTCAGATTTTATTTCATGAGTACCATATTATTTACTAATATATTCAAATTCACTTTTTATGCAGTATTAGAAACAATAATTCGATTTAAAATTTTTTTGATAAAGTGTCGAGCTGACACTAATTGGCTTCAGTAGTTCATGGATTTGAATCCTACCTCAGGCTTGGGTGTTGTTAGTGATTTGAAATCAACTTTAAACTACAGATTTTAGTTGAATTAGCAAATGAAAAAAAAGTGAGCAAAGAATGACAAATGAACCAAATCAATTTATTGTAACATATTAATCTGTTACACCATAAGCTGGATTTGTTCTCTAAATAGTAACTAAATTAAAGAACTTTCCAGGTTTAAAATTTGTATGTATAAAATGTAAATAAAAATAAGATAAGAAAGAGCTACAAATCATTTAAAAAATATGGAAGTTTTTACCTGCAGAAGATATTGAATAAAACAATTTGCACTTTAGGTTGCCTAACTAAGTGCGTTTTTTGTTATTTATTTTCTATATTTCATCATACTTCCTAAAGTTATGCTTTTTAAGACACTTTCTGATTTATGTGTACAAGAACATCGAATATACAATTTTCTAATGATGAAAAATGTTGAAGGTAACAATCAAATTTGAATTCGTTTCCTAACACATTTGTAATTGGCGTATCATTAACAAATATTGAAATAATCTTATTGATAATTGCTTAAGAAGTGTTATCACATTTTTGTATTAGCCTAACAATAGACAACTTTGTTATTGTATATGTTAGTGTTCAGCTGGCAAACTGTTATAAATCACTATCACTAAAAACATTAAATACTTTGATTTCTTGATATTAGGAAGATAAAAATGATGGAAATTTTTTCCTTTTAGTTAAAATCTTTAATTTTTGTGAATTTTTAATATAATTTAGCATTTTATGATGGCATCCTATTAAACACAATTTCACAAAAATTTATTTATCAGAGGGTTAAATTTATTACCAATTCTTCATATTTTAATTTAATTTTGTTGAAGAAGTATAAAAGCTATGAATTTTAAACTTATGCCAGTGTAAACAAATAGTGTAATAGCTTAAGGAAATGGGCTTTGAAGCTCTAAAAGCATATTTTACTATTGCAAAGTTATGTGTTTTGATGTTTAATACTAGAAGGGTTCAGATATTTTTAATAAAACTTTGAGACTTAGATAAATCTGTGTCATACAGTAAGGTTGTTTGTATAAGAATGTTAAGAGGTTATAGAAGAATGTTTATTATGTAAATAGAAAAATAAGAAAAAATTGAACTAATTATCTAATTACTGTACAATCATGCAACTGTTTCTAATATTAATTTGCATATTTTATGAAATTTATTCTGTGCTATTAAATTACTACTTATAAATTATTTATATTTATTTTATAATATTTATTTTCTATGTTCCTTATTTTCATTATTTATTTTAACAAATTTTGAATATTTATATAAAGAAAATGTATATAAAAAATTAAAATGTTAAATGTCTTTTTGTTTAATAGATGCATTTAAATTAGTTTTATATTCACTAGATTAGTGTCATAAATTTGTTTAAATAACAGAATTTGCAATACAAATATTTAAATTATAATCCTTAAGATTCATGAATTGATGTTTCACAATAATGATGATCTTGTTTTCAGAAAAATATACAAAATTCATTTTATTTTTTATAAAGTAAACCCATATAAATATTTTAGTCTAGTTTTATAACATTTTTATGTTTAAAATTTATTGTTTGTGATAAGAATTTTTGCACATTCTCAAATTACTCCCATTTTTATTAATATTATAAAAAGTATTGCATTATTACTTTTTTTGGATGAATATATTGACTTTATTTATCTTCATACAAAATTGCACATGAAATACAAACATCAATTAATTATTTTTATTTTATATTCTTGTTGGTGTTTATATTAGTTGTAAGCTGTGATTTTTTATTATATGATCTGATGTACGATTTCACTAAATTTCTGAAAATTCCTATTTTTATTATTTGATTCATATCTATTATCAGAAATTATAAAAATTTTTTATGCTATTATAAGTATTTTCAATTATATTGTCTGGTATTTATTAAAATTTATTCATTATAAAAATAATAATGTATTATGTTATCTTATATTGTTTCCTTTTCAACTGCACTTAAATGTGATTGAGTTCAAATTGTAAAATATTCACTGATTGTATATTCATTAATCAAAATGAATTGCTACTGTCTGTTGTAAACAAACAGTTTGATTTATCAAGACTTGTCTTTCAAAAGAACTCAAATCAGGTTGCCAAAGATAGGAGAGGTGTCAATCGCCGAGTATTTTCAAATTGGTGAAGCACAAAATCTGTGATGTCAATGAGTAAACATATTTTAAAATAGTGTACGTTTTTCATATTCTGAGAGGACTAGCATTTTATTATAGTACTGTATTTGAGTCGCAAAATATTTCCTTACAATTTTGGAAATGTTATTTGTGTGCTTAGAAATATTTAGCTTTATCATAATCATAAATATTTTTCAAAGTAATAAGGTTTATTTTAACAAATATTAGCCTTCCATTAGTTACATTTTGCAACTGTCAGTTATATTCTGGAGTAAATAGCACGTTTTTCTTTAACAAAATATGTATGATAAATCCAGGTGATTGTTATTATAGCATTTCAGTTGAACAAATTTACATATTTTTTCTATGTGTACATACATGTGTATATGTAAGTTTATTTTAATGAAATCAAATGTATTATGATTTTATTTAAAAATAATTATAAAATGGTATTTATTAAAGCACTTTAAAAATTTTATGAATTGGATTTCTTTTCCATATTTAGAACACTTTATCACCGTTTAAAAAAAGTAAACATAAAATATTTTACAAAAGTTTTTAATTTTATGAATTTTACATTAAATAAAATGATTAGTTTACAAAATATTTGATAGTGTGAAGGCTATTTCCTCATCACTATAAGCCAAATATATTGTTCGAATTCAAAAACTGCTAAAAATAAGTTTAAAATTTGCTGAAATCAAAAACATTTTTATGAAAATTAATATTATATAATTCCTAACTTTATTTAATTTAATAATTCTTATACAATTCTTAAATTCTGTAAATTGTGTTTGGTATGAAAGCTTTTTAGGTTTTATTATATAAAAAATTATCACTATATATGACCAAAATTTCATAAAAAAATTCAAAGATTTTTTGAAACATTTTAGTTTTACAATTACAAATATTTTTATTTTGTGTGTCAATGTGTGTGTGTGTGTAAATACTTTAGAAAACTAGAAATTGTGTAAAAGTTTACTTGAGTATTCTTTACTGGAGAGTATTTTTTAGTTAAATTATTTTAGAGTCGTGCTTTAAATTTTAAAGTCATGGAATTTAAAAATTTCTATGAAATCATTGGTAATTATGTACATAATTAAAAAATATTAAAATTTTCAAAAATGTAATTTATTTAAATAATTTATAATGTTGATTTTTTTTATCTTCTAAATTACTATCCTTTATACGTAAATTGAATTTATATTTAATTATGCTTCTAAACACTCTGTAGGCAATCAAGTTAAAATAATTTGAAGGGGGAATTATAAAAAAATTCAGAAATTATATCACATAAATTAAAATAGATTTTTATAAAAAATTTTTATTTTTGAATATCAATAAAAACCTTTTTCTTTTAAATTAATATATAAAAAAGGCATTTTTTTTAAGCTATAATTTTTTTTAAAATATTTTTTATGCACATTTAAAGGTATATTTTTACAGGAAATTTTTAAATCAAGACTTAAAATAAATTGTATTTATTTTTGAATATATATATTGAAAGAAATATTCATTCAATTAATAATTAAAAAAATAATAACAATCATGTACCTACCAGGTTTCGAACCTGGGACCTTCCGCGTGTTAGGCGGATGTGATAACCACTACACCATAGGTACTTGGTTTGTTTATCAAACTTGAAATTGATAAGCATAAATTAAAATAATTAATATTTAATTTTTGATTTTTAATCTTTTAGATTGTTTTTATTAGCAAATGTAATTTAGATTTGTATGGCAACTGTATAATATAGGTGATAAAATCTATTCATTTTATTTTTAAACAAATACTTATAAAAACGAATAAATTTTTTTAAAGATTTATAAAATAATATATTCGTAAGATTAAAAACGTAAATTTAATTAAATAAGATATTTTTATCTTTCTATTTTAAATTTTATTCCTGTATTCAATTTTTAAAAATCATATTTACAGTTATCTTTCTTATTGAGTCTAAAACAGAACTCAAGGTTCCACCGAGATTTGAACTCGGATCGCTGGATTCAAAGTCCAGAGTGCTAACCATTACACCATGGAACCACATCAATTTTCTTTCTTACAAAAGTTTTACTTCATCGAAAAAATGTTATTCGATTGTATAAATACTATTAAAATTTCAAAATAATGTTTTAATCTAAAGTTAGATCATCGCGAATGAAGGAAGTCAATACGGTGCCATAATATCTCTTGCCGAGGTGCAACTGTAACACGTAGTTATGTAACCTGAAAATACTTTTGCAGTGGCCTTGAAACATCTATTTTCGTTCTAGCAAAAAAGAGAAATCTCTTGTTGAAAATCGGAGAAGCATATTTCTTCTATTTCAAATTATTCAAAATTTTATATCAATTTTTATTAAATTACAAAATAAAGATATTTTATGTATTATTAAATATACTTTTGCTGTGAACATTTCTAGTAACTAGAATGGATATCATCTAACATCATTGAAAAATTTTGTAAATTCATTTAACAAAATAAAAAAAAAACAAATTAAAATATACGAGTATTGAGAAATGAAAATTTCTATTTATGACAGTATATAAAAAGTTAATTTATATTGTCGGCTATTTTTCCGTATGTGCATGTGACGATATTGACATGGAGAAAAGAGCACGCGCACTTCTCAGTTCCTGTTCCTGTTGAGTGTGTGTAGCTGAGTACCTGCCCGAAGGCATCTACTCATTCATCTGACATGTTAAAAAGGAGTGAGAGAAATTAAATGAATGAAAATATGAAAGTAAAGTTAGGCAAAAGCCTCAGAAAGTATTGCATCCGACGAGAAAAAGGCCGCAATAGGTCTGACTTGAGCATCCCCAGGGAGGATATAAGAATCGAATAGTTTATCGAAGTTTCCGGCTTGGCACTTGTATGCTTGCTTGTAGAAGTTTATGTTGAGTTTTTGAATAAAATGTGATAAGTCTTCTAGCTTGAGATCTTTTTGAATGTTTTTGTTCCTTATAAAATAAGGAGCATTAACAATTCTTCGAAGAATTTTGTTTTGAAAGGTATTAATGAGTTGAAGATCTTGTTTGGAGAAGGAACACCAGGCGGGGGAAGCATATGTGATGATGGGTCTAATTGTAGAAATATAAAGTAGTCTTTTTAGTTTTAAATTTAATTTTGATTGAGGTCCAATTAGTGATCTGAGTTTGAAGTAAACATTCCATGCGGTAGTAATTTTTGATTTAATATGAGCAGTCCAGGTGAGTCTATTATTAATTAAGAGTCCAAGGTATTTAGCTTTAGAAACATTTTCAATAGGTTGGCCAAAGATATAGAGTTGATTGTAGATTTTGTGTTTTCCTGGTTTTCTGCTAATGACTATGAGTTTAGATTTAGTTGCATTAATTGGCACTTCTCAGTAAATTCAAAACAGGGTTTTATATTGGCTCTAGACAGAATCGCGAAATTCGACTGGCTACGGGAATTCTACGGGCATGCGCTCTTGGAAGAGGCGATGTTGTACAGTATGAAAATTGCTTGCCCTTATTTTGGGCAGTCCTATTATTTTTTGTGAGTTGGAATAAGGCGATTTCTAGATTTTATTAAAGATTCTGTAAACAGTATAAACTTTGGTTATTAAATATATGCAATGAGTAATAAATTACGGTAGAATAAAAACTCAATTTTCTCACTAAATATACTTGTCGTTTATATAAATTCTTTGCATCTCTTTATGTGCTAAAATTTTGTATTTTATTTGTATGGTTTAATTTTGAATTTATTATTGCACAATTTTTCTTTTCAAAAATATTTTAATATCTTAAATAGTATGTTTACACGAATAATTTCAATAAACATTGGATATATTATTAGTTCCATTTTTATAGAACAAAATTGCTGAGTTAAAATATTTCATTATTTAGTGTGTATAACGTATATTGTAAACGCAGCTAATGTCAAAAAAAGTAAAAATTCACATAAAACTGTATTTGAGTGAAAATTATTTAACTTTATTGATTTTTCACTAGGTGTCGCTGCATTTTTTTTACATAGAGCAGGTAATATAAAAAATATATTGTAGAGGAAGCATTTATTTTCAACAATAAAAAGCTGATAATTTTGCTTACTGACTATAAAAATATGTTAATCTGACTATAAAAATTTTACACATAGTGCTTAATAACGAAATTAAGGATTTTTGCAATAATATAAAAAATGTAGACAGAAGTAGACTTCTATATATTTTTAATAGCATTGTTAATTTTATCGTTTTCATTTAGTTTTAAGGAAAAAATTACTTTTTGACTAAATTATTAATATTTGATTAAGGAAATGAAGTAAGGTATCACTATAAAGAAATTCATGGTCAAGGTATGAATGATTTAAAAACCATGTCTGCAGTAGAAAACAAACTCTATAACAGCCACTCATGTAAACAAGTTTAAAAAGTCTTTATTTACATATATTACAAAATATGGACTATATGTGGGAGAGTTAAGCTCTAAGTGCTTTCACGTTGAACAACTTTGAAAATGGGTACATCACCTCGTTTTCATCCTTTGTGTTATCTTCTCACTTTAACTCTCCTGAGAATAAAAAAACAAGAAAAAACTTACTAAGAATAAAAAATAATTTTATAATCACTACTACTGATAAATACAAAAAGAGAACTTTGCATTCCTATAAAAATTTTATTGTTTTGAACAAATTTTTGAAGAATTAAACAACTTTATTACTTTTATTATAAATTAAAATCTCATACTATAAACAATAAAATTAAAGCTATTTATAAAAGATTAAAAATAAACCATCTAAAAATAATTGTTTTTATGAAACAAATTACCTAAATTTCATGAAAATCCGACTAAATACAGATTTGTCTAAGGAGATGGGGGAAAAAATTGGCATTAGCAAACAAATTTTTAAAAATGAAAATTTGCTTGAAAATATATACCAAACGATTTTTTTACTATTTAATAAGACATTAGAGATATAGATTAAATTCATTTTCTAAAATACATTATTTAACAAAAGTTTTTAAAGTAATAGCGGTAGATATTTATTGCAAAAAATACTGGCTGTAATTGAAATTTCTCTCATGCCTTTTTATTATTTATAATTAGGTTATCTATGTTTCTATTAATGTTTTGCTGCTAATAAGGTCCGACTTAAGCCTAATTAAAGCCCGGGGCAAGCAAAAATTTCTTTGGGGAATAAAAATCACTCTGATTCACAACAGCAAACTTTCTATTCGATTTGGCAAACGGTTCTATTCGATTGACAACCTAAAATCAACCATCTATTCGATTTGGTTTCCCTTTAATGTGGGGGCCCGGGCAACTGCCCCCTATTCCTATTTAGTAGGCCTATTTAGTTTGGCTACAAACTTTTAATAATATGAATACTATTCTTGAGGGCAAATTATACAATTTTAATGTACAGAAATTTTATTCATTATATAAAATGCTAGGGAAAGGAATGGATTGTATTTCAGTAATTCTTATTGTGTATTCAACTAAACCAAACAATCGCAATTCAAAATGTTAATACTCTTAGCTTGAGTGTCATTTTTTTCATTTTGCTTATAATAATTCTATGATCAATTAATAAAAAATATTGAGTAATTTATTACAAAAGGAGTTTAAAAAATGTAAATAAAATTATTACCTAAAATATTTAATTCAATTTAAGTTAAATTTTAAATAATAAATAACTAAACTAAATTTTAATGTATTTATTATGCTAGCTTAAACAAGCTTTAACTTATTAAATATGTAATTTTTTATTCAAAAAAATAATGATAGAGCATTTTAATGTGCACTTTATAAAAAATCAGAAGAACACGTTTTTTATTTTAATAATAAAATAAGCATAATATATTTTTTGGATTAATTTTTATTATATAACGGAACATTACTGTCATCTTGTACTCATTTACCACATTCTCCCCCATTTATTCATATAATGAGTTCATGCATTTCATTCATGTCCTTTAGGCATTTATTACTTTATTTTATAGAATCCTTTCGGACAATATAAGCGAAGAGTTGAAATATTTTAGAACATAAATGTGAAGCTTCATTATAAAATTTATAAATAAGTAGATTTTTATTATTATTTTAACATTTCAGCAAACGGTTTCCAAAATTACAAACAATAAAATGAAAGCATGAAATGAACATATATTATAGAGCGGACGATACTTTTCCTGTGAGGAAACTAACTTGTATTACATGATTAGAAACACAAAATTCTCAACCAATAAGGAAAGATGTGTCCGCCTGCATATTTTGAGGTAATGAAATATATACCCCAGAACGCGCGTCTCACTTTAAAGAATGTGATTCTAAATGACGGTGAACGCCCATGCGAAATTGAGTGAGAAGGGTGTGTTTTTCATTTTAACCAGAGCACCACGAAGGTTAAGGAACGTCTTTGTTCTAAGACTCCTCCGACAGATGGCACCACCAGATGATCCCCTCTCTCAATTTTGACTTTTTATATAAATCTATGAAATTAAAATCCTTTTGCTGTTTTCCCGCCGAAATTTTGTTAGGAGTTGAATTGATAACAGCTGTATGCAATAGAATAAAACTTATAGTAGGACATTTTTGGGTAACTATTTTATATAATATAACGGGCTATGTTTCATTTCGAAAATTACACATTACAGAGTTCCAATTAATCTGAAACTAATTAGCACAAATTTGAATTCTCCCTGTAAATCTGCTTATGCCACAATGTAATTAGTCACAGTGTAATCTATATATGCCACAGTGTAATCTATATAAAATGGCGCGTTCTTCAAAACTGCTTGCTGCAAATACCGAGGAATTCATGTTTTTTTTTTTTTTCGCTCTTTTAAAATTCTCATCCATGGGAAAACGCTGTTAAAAATATTTTTTTTAAGAAAAATAGATGTATTTACAATTTTTTTCGATTTTTCTAAAAATATTGTTTTTGTCTACTGCAGTGTGCTTGTTTTTGGCTTTCCCAATATGCCGCCGAACATAAATCTATTGGAACGTCGTTTAAAACAGTCAAGTTATTTAATAATTTCATTCTTAAGTGGAATTTTCAAGCGTTCACTCCCCAGTTGATTTAAAGTGAACTGATTTGCACTTGATATTTCATTTTTAGGTGCCAAATAGTCTTTTGACCAAAGCTATATAAATAGAAAATATGCTTAAAAAATTAGTAAATATGTAAGCATTAATTTTTTAAATGAGTACCAGTTCTAAATTAAATTTTAACATGCATCATCTCTTTCCGTATTACGTTTTCCGACTGGATTATGTATCGTACTCATTACCTTCCAGACATAAGAGCAACAGCTTTCGTTATTAGGTTCCCGCTGTTGTAACAAACTCTTAACTTAAGAAATGGATTTGGATAAGGAATAATTTTGTTACCTTAAAAGTATTTGATGTATAGTGTTTTTTATTTTATTAATGCAAATGATTTTACAGGAACTGGAATTTTCAAGTCAAAAAATAAATTAATTAAAGAGTTCTAAAAGATAAAAAGATAATGTGAATGAGAGTTAATTGTGCACAGCTAATCCCTTTTTTTATGAAATAAAAAGTGTACTTTATAAGATATTTTAGAAGTTTAATAAATAATTCCTTGTTTTGACAGATAAATGATTGAGAAATCGTAGCTGAATCCCAGAAACATCAATGCGTTAACAAAGTGTTTACGGTCTTGTATAATCTTTAAGATAAAAAAAACGGGAATTAATCGAGAGATAATGATACCTATTTTGAGAAAAAATAAAAATTATTACTCCGAAAATCAAAATAATCTTGTACTTAAAAAAGTATCTATTATCGAAGTTTAACAGTGAAATATTAGTTTTCTCTCAATTCTTCAGATTTCAAGCAAAAGATGTTATCCTATGTGTGCATATTAATCAATATTTTCCAATAAAAACATTTTTATTTCAATAAAACCATGAAACATTTCAGTTTAAAAGCATTAAACAACAATGGGACTTGGTGGCCTAACAAGAAAAGACGTTGTTCTAGTGATTGGAAAGCAGTGAGTTCGACACCAGATCCTATTTGAGGACCTTCATATTAAGAGGCGTATAATTTCCGTAAGATATAATGCTACTCCATTACCACGGATTATCGAGAGAATGATTGTTGATTCAAGTGTTGATTCGATCATTCGAGTGTCACTGGAAATCACGGGTAAATGATTGTGTTAGGTCTCACCAAAGATAGAAAACCAAAAATAAATCTTAAGCTACGTTACGACTCTTCACGCTGCCGTACTTTCAAGCTATATACGCTGACGCTGATATTCAGCAAAGCGCATTCCATACCTCGCCATAATTCGTACTTTTTTTAAAATTAGCAATCACAGCTCCTTTATAGTTAAAAAATTAATACCCAACTGTAATTTTATTTCCACGGTAGCAGTAGTGGATGAAACTCGAATCAACAAGTGTGCTTCAAGATCCATCATGAATCTTGAAGCACATTTACAAAAGGAAATAACATGATTTGTTACTCATTTAAGTCTTACCTGTTTTCCCCGTGACACCCTTTCTGATGCACCCCTAATCTGTCAGGTAGGAATGTCCTACCACAGTTGCCGCAAGGGATCAGTTGTTCCAGATGCATCTGCCATGCCGCTTCAGACATAGCTGCCGTGTCGAAGGATCCATCACCTAAGAATAGCAATGTTCAGGAAATTTGTAATAACCAACAAAGTGAGATTTTCACTAAACCAATGATTAATATAGAAACGGAAATAATATGTAATTCTAAAGGGAAGGTCATTGTTGCACCAGCATGTTTTCCTGTACCTAGGCCTGAGTTGGGCTCTACCAGCTAGACAGGAGCAGCCGGGTGGAGTCATCGTGAATTTGAAGGAAGAACCAAATAGACTTCCAACTCTTGGACTGTCACCCCAGAGGTATCATTTCACTTGGAGGACATTTCAATTATGCCCAGGTGTAACGTTTCCCAGCCACTTTTAGCGAACATGACGGATCTTCGGTTAAACTGGGATTCGAACTCCCTACCTTCCGATAATGAGAATGACCCTCTAACCAATCAGGCTACCAAGTGAGGACCATGGTAGACTAGTTACGGCCCTCTGTCCAGAAATGCTGGGTTGGGAATACCGCCAAAGATCCTTCGAGTGCATGCGATATACTTGCTCGTTAAATCTGTGGAATCGAAAGTCCTGTGGTCTGTCGTTGAGTAGTTACGGTGGGGGTAATGGTCTGGAGAAAATTTCCTCCCCTTCCAGATCAATGCCTAAATTGAGGAAGTGGATACTTTGGTGGTACCATCTATGGGAGGAGTCGAAGAGCAAAGACGTATTTCACCTTCATGATGCTCTTCTTAAACGAAAGACTCACCTTCTGACTTAATTTCACATAGCCGTCGGCTAGCGAGCTTGGCTGGTCCAAGTGTCATCAGTAACAACAACAATTCTGAAGTGAAAAAAATTACATGCCACCAGGAAATAATTCAACCATTATTTTGAAATGGGAGTAGTCGTTGGGTTTGGTATGATTTGTTACATTGCAATAATTTTTTGCACTCTAGAGATAATTCGATTGAGGTTTAATTAATATCAGGCTTTGGGAGTTTTTTCTACGTTATGTTCTTTTTTTTTCCTCATTTAATCCAGTAAATTCTTCTGTTGAATAGTTTGTGATTTGATTCGTAACGATGCTCATAATAAATGGAAATCCCCTTTAAAAACTAAAGATCTTAGTTCTTATGAAAAAAAATTAAATAAAAAACTCATGCTAGCTTTAAAGAAACTGATAATTCAGCGTAAAAATTTCACCAATGATTTACGATCTTAATATATAAGAAATAAATTCGCTCTAATTTCTTCCAGAGGCTTTATATTGTATGGATTGTTCGTTTACTCTATAATAGTTTTTGGTTGATTTGTGGTATTTTGGATGGTACAGAATGTACTAAATTTTAAGCAGAAAATTCCTAATTGAAAGATCTATTTCATAACAGGTCTTCTGAAGATTGCGAACAATAACTTGATACATTAGGAGGCAACTAATGCACCAGGTTATTGTTCGTAATATCATCTGTTACTTAGGACATGTTTTCTGCAAGAATCGTGAATTCATTATGTCAGTTTACCTATCAATGACTGCACTGGTCAAGATGGTAATTGAAGGGCTATCACTTTGGCCTCAGGTTCAATAGCTCGAATTTTTACTTTGAACATGTATGTTTGTAGAGTTTTTGTGTCCACTTTAAACAGAAAATATCTGTCGAATTGTTCTTTGTATCCAAGAAGTCAAATTAGCCAAGGGATAACGTAAAGGAACAGGCTAAAACAATGACCGCTGTTCTGAACAGCTGTCTCGGGTATTTTAGATTTTACTCTCAAAGCAATCCATATTGTACTTTCTGCCTCCGAGAAGAGGGAAGTATTTGCTTAACATTTTTGACATATACTTAAATGTCACGAATTTCTGTCACGTGGCTTTTTAGCATCTAATTTTAACAGCGTTAAGCTCTTTCACTACCATACAGTTATAAATAATATGAAATAAACATACTTTTGTATATAAAAGTCCTCTGATTTTGCTAACAGAAAAAAATAAGTATACTCCAAGTGAACACAAGCTTTAGATAATTGTCAAGGGATTAACTCTTCTAAATGCATAAATTTACAACATTTGAGGGAAAAAAACTCATCGTTACTTTATTAATATATTGAATAAAATGTGAAGATCCGCTTACCTCTCAAAATGATTTCGGGCTTCTTGGGCTCCTTCCTTCTTAAATTCTTGGGAAGTTTATCGTTCTCCAAGTGCCATTTCTTAAGGCAGTGAGGCTCGTGCAGGCTGATGGACTTTGTGCCAAACTGTCGCCCACAAATGTAGCAGACGATTGTTGGTGGTCGTCTGGTGGCTGCCTTCGAAGACCCCAGGCCTCCTATCTGGAAAACAAACGTGAAATTCAAATCTTTTCCCAATGAAGGACAGAGGTAACATTAAAATATACTGCATTTGGGAAAACTTTTTCACGCGAAAATGTGATGTAGACTAGAAAATATTAAGGAAGTAATTAAAAAAGATTAATGATATCACAATTAAAAATATAAATTTTTAATTTCAAATCAAGATATGTAAATCTGCGACGCATGTTTTTATGAATACTAAATATTAAAGTGTAGAAACAATCTTGTATTGAAGAGACTGTTAGGACAATTTAAATATAAAACTTGCGTTGGTGAAAATACTTTTCAAATAGAACTAAATGTAATTAACAAAGAAGCTACAAACAACTACAGAAGCAAAACACACATACGCAAGGATAAAACTGAAAATGATATATGTTATTTTAAAGACAATAAAAAAGTAAAATATTAATTTAAAGTGCACCGAGATAAATTGTAAGCAGAAATGTTACGAAAATCGTTCATTTTAATAAAATAGAGTGAAATTTAAGTTATATATAATAACACAAAACAATTTTCTCCAGTATACATTAACGAAAGCTTATTAAATTATGTTTAATTTTATTTCAAAAGTTTTTTTCGTTATAATGCATACTAATTATCATTTTTTACTGATTTTAAGTGCCGCCCGCCCTGCGTAGTGGTCAGAGTGCCTGACTACGGATAGGGAGGTCCTGGGTTCGAATCCCAGTTCGGGCATGGATGTACTATCTCTCTAGCTATCCCGTCTTTGTCCTTTCTGTGTATGAATGTGTTGTAAATGGTTGCCTACCCTATAAACGGGTCCCTATGTGTGTACTGAGGAAGTCGGACTCCACACCAAAATAGGGTTCATTTGAAAAAGTGGAACAACGTACCTCATATTGCCTGCCTAGCTGGCACACGACAACAACAACTGATTTTAAGTAAAATTTTGAAAAGTTTTCTTTTCAGACTTGCTAAATAAAAGCAACATTAATTGATTTTGTGTAAGTCAGTGAAAATATTTTATAGAAAATTATCATAAATCTTTTCTTAGCGCAAATTGCCACCAAATTATATACGAAAGAGTTATAAAATTTTCCTTTTCATTTAAGAAACGAATGAATCCAGTCACCAAAATTCTTGGATTCCGAAAGATTTTAGTCTGAACCGATATGACAAATTTATAATCATCGCGTTTTCATACATCAATTTTCTCACGTCTCAATATCTCATCCTGCTCCTTTTAACGAAGATAGTTGTAAGACTTCCTTAAATACACAATTCGGAATTTTGATTTCCTTTACGACTTTTCAAAGACAGTAGGACGTATTCGCATACTGCAAAGTCGTCGAACGGTTGAGCTTCCACCACCCACACCACGACACAAGCGCATGTTTTAAGAATAAATGTAAAATGCATCTTCCACTGTTTAACATTACCTGGTATCAAGCCACTGCCTTCCACTCTGTTCATCATCAAATACTTTTTTGAAATTTCTTTTGCCCTAATTTATTTTCGTAAGCGAATTTTAAAGTAATTTATAAAATATAAGGAGAGATGAAGGTAATAGTTTTGGTTTCGGTCAAATTGTCGTGTAAAGTTCTCACAGCGTGTAGCGGGCAGCTTAAAAGCCGTTGTAAAGCATATTAATACTCATTGCTTAAATTGTCTTCTTGGAAGACTTTTCATAGATAAGGAGCCGCATTCGCATATGGCAAGAGTGAGAACCCGGAAGACTCCCAAGCATCCACCCAGAGAAGCATAAATATAGGAGAGCAACATCGATCTCCCGCTGTTCAACAGTAGTTAGAATCGAATCCGAGGTCATATGCTCCTATTCCACTAATAGCCCACATAATGATCAGCTTGCATTTACTAGCGCTAGAGTGTAAAATAAATAGAATTCTTTAGAATTATTTAACACAAATTATTGCAGGAAACTCCGAATAAAGTGCTACTACATGTAATTAAGAGGAATTATTTTAAAATACTACAAAACTTTGATCTCTGATTTAAAAATTAATAAATAAAAAATGCCGCTCAGCCTGTAGGGTGGTCGACTCTCCCTCAGTAGGCGCCTGTTTGAATCCCGAATAAGACTCGGAAGTAAGAGTGGAGAAAAAGTCAGACTTCCTAACTGTAATGGATACTCGTTTCGAAAAAGAAAGTGGCACCATCCTCCTGTTCCTTGTAACGAGCTATAAGGCGAGGATCAGCACAGGGCATCCGCGCCAGATTCTGCCGCCCTCCTCCCTTCTGATTATATTAACATTGTTTACTCTTGTTCTTCCTTCCACTGGTGTGGCGTGGATGTGGAGAGGAGGGTGCCAGCTCAGGTGTGGCCTCGTCACCTGACCGTGGTTCAAAATGACGAGGCACCTTAAAAAAGAGCAAAGTCGTACTTTCACCTTCGTGGTGCTCTGATCCAAACGAAAGACGCTCTCTATTGACTTAATTCGCACAGCCAAAGGCATAGCGAACTTGGCTTGTCCAGGTGTCATAAGCAATAACAACCACAACAACACTCTTTTGTTCTGATAGTATTCTCAGAGAGACAGCACACCGGAAGTGTGCTTGTGACGGCGTCCGCCAATGACTTTGCAATATTTATTACGATGAAAGTTATATTAAAAATTATGTAAATAGTAAAAGTTATGTATTTAAAATGTATCCCCATCAATAATATAAATTAATTTAAATTGGAATTGCCCTCAATTGCCTTGCCCCCTCGGTACGCTACATCCTATTTGGAGTTATCGTCCTCGTCAATAAATGTTCTGTACTTCAGCTTGTTTGTTCTTTCTCATGCATACTAGATGGGGACACACGAAATCAATAAATAAATAAAATTAAATAAATCTTGCGTCTTACTATCTTCTTTTTATAGTATTTAATGATGTATGGATTTGAAGTATTTTAAGTTGGAAGCTACACAAAATGTTTGCAGTCCAATTTGTTAAATAAAATTAAAATGGTGCAATACCATGCCATTTTATTTATTAAAGCTTTAATCAAAGGTACATAAAAGATTTCTCTACTCACAGATATACGAATTTAATTTTGAGGTATGAAATTAGCTACGAGCAGTGACAAGCACAAAAACATAGGAAACGAATTTTACTGTCAGATTTTTAGAGAAATTATTGAATTATTTCCTGCCATTTGTCACATTAACATGAACCCGGAAGGGAAAGTTCTCTGTAATCTTGTCTCCCTAGAGTAAAACCGTTCAATTTAGATAGTTTCAAAAATGTGGAACTCAAGTATCGAGTGAGAACAAAGCTGCTCACTTGGGAAACAATCAGAATTAATTGGACTATCAGTAGACTTCGAAACCATGTACCTTTGCTTCCATTTCAGTCCATAATAAATATTATATTTTGCCTTGAAGAAAAAAAATTCCCAAAATTTTATTTTTCAGGAGTAAATACAGGGATGTGATTCTCTGATTTAACTGACAGCTTAAATATTTACTTGATATAAATAGAGTTTTGTTGTCTTTAATAAAATATATGCACTTGATATGATAATCAATTTATACATTTATTATGAGAAGACAGTGAACAATTTTGATTTTCAAATCACGTGTTGGTAACTTAATAAAAAAATTAGTTCGATATCAAAGAATGAATGAAATAAAATGGTGAATTTAGATCTACGTATAACATCAAAATTCACTAATGAAAGAAACAGAAAATTACATGTATTATAAAAAAAACTTAAATGTTTATAAAGCATTGCTTTACAAATTTTCAACAAGGATGTAATCATATGTGGATAGGATGAAATGATATTTTAACGATTTTAATTTAAAACAAATACGGAATTTTATTCTTGAAGATTTTAATTAAAAATAAAAAAATTGGGAAATAATTTAATTTATTAATTTCTTATTTATTAAAATTTAGTTATTAATTAATGGAAGTTATTTATTATTATTTTATTATTAAATATTAATAATATTTAATAATAAAATAATAATAAATAACTCCATTAATTAATAACTGAATTTTAATTGAAATAAAATTGGAAGTTATTTATTATTAAATATTATTTATTATTAGTTATAAACTAATATATAGTAATTCATGAAATTTTATTCGGCAACAAATGAGAGAGAAGATAAAAGATTTTTTTTTCCGATCTGTGTGTGTGTGAGAGATAATGAATAGTGCTTCATTGTGGAGTAATATATTCTTAAAGTTACCAAAGTTTTCATTTCATCAATACTGATAAAATCATGCCCGTTTAAATGATAAGATATCATAGCTGTTTTAATCAAAATATTTAATTTAATTCGCAAACGAATGAAATTAAACTTAAGTAAAACATATCTGTATATAACACTCATATATATAATTATATATATATATATATATATATATATATATATATATATATATATATATATATATATATATATATATATATATATATATATATATATATATGTATATGTATATATATATATATATATATATATATATATATATATATATATATATATATATATATATATATATATATAAATACAAGCTGACCCAGCCACGCGTTGCAGTGGCTGAGTTTTTATAATACATTGAATCAATTTTTTACTAATTCTTGGGTACAATCAAATTAATATTTTCTAAAAAAATTTAAAATAGGTTCATTCATATGAGATTAAAAATAAAACGTTTCGCAAAAATTTAAAAGTAATAGGTAAAGTATCGAAATTTTGAAATTAAGCACAAATCAACATATACTTTCTGAATTTACATTTTATTCATCTTATATTAAATTATAGTTAGTAATCAGTAACTTACTTATAAAATATACTATATAAATTAAAAACATCTAAAAATAAATTGTTATAAATGAGGTAGATAACATTGACATCGAACTATTATTTTTTCAATTTTTAATTATTAAAACTAAAAACATCTTTCCGCGGTATTATATTGAAATAAAAAAAATTAAAAGAATTTATCATTTGAATAAATAAATTAGATCAAAATGTTCTACTGAATAAATTAATAATTATCAAATTATAAAATAAAAATAAAAAAAATAAAAGGCTGTCAAGAAATACTTACATGTTTTGGAGGTGGTATGAAAATTAGTAGAGAAAAACAGCAATAAATAAAATTTTATTTTACTATTTATAATATTAAAAATATTCAAACTGAACACGCACAATAATAACACAATACAAAGTATAATTATGAAAGTGATTCACAAAAAATTGTTATAGTATGATTATACATCACGAAAATATATGTATCATGAAAATATATGAAAATATATGTACATCATGAAAATATAATAATAAAAATATATGTAAATTCTATATTTAACCACGCGCTTGCGCGCGCATGTTAATTTTCTCGAAGATGTATAATCTAGAAAAATAAACTCGTCGCCATCTGCCGAATACCTGTGCAACTTAGATGCTAAACCGCCATCTATTAGGAACTTACAGAACTAAACAATAAATAAACATTAATGTCGTATAATAAATATTGAAAATAATAATTAAGAGATAAAAACTATTCTATCTTTTAAGTTGGACTATATTATAAATGGTTACAAAGTTTTATCAAAATCCGTTCAGTAGTTTCGGAGTTTATTGGGAACATACATCGTGACACGAAATTTTTATATATATACAAGTTGACCCAGCCACGCGTTGCAGTGGCTGAGTTTTTAAAATACATTGAATCAATTTTTTACTAATTCTTGGGTTCAATCAAATTAATATTTTCTAAAAAAATTTAGAATAGGTTCATTCATAGGAGATTAAAAATAAAACGTTTCACCAAAATTTAATAGTAATAGGTAAAGTATCGAAATTTTGAAATTAAGCACAAATCAACATATACTTTCTGAATTTACATTTTATTCATCTTATATTAAATTATAGTTTGTAATCAGTGACTTACTTATAAAATATACTATATAAATTAAAGGCATCTAAAAATAAATTGTTATAAATGAGGTAGATAACATTGACATCGAACTATTATTATTTTAATTTTAAATTATATTAAAACTAAAAATTTTTTCCGCGGCATTATACTGAAATAAAAAATATAAATTCTATATTTAACCATGCGTTGCGCGCGCACAATAATTTTCTCGAAGATGGTATAATCTAGAAAAATAAACACGTCGCCATCTGCCGAATACCTGTGCAACTTAGATGCTAAACCGCCATCAATTAGGAACTTACAGAACTATTCAATAAATAAACACTAATGTCGTGTAATAAATATTGAGATCAATAATTAAGAGATAAAAACTATTCTATCTTTTAAGTTGGACCATATTATAAATGGTTACAAAAATTTATCAAAATCCGTTCAGTAGTTTCGGAGTTTATCGGGAACATACATCGTGACACGAAATTTATATATATATATATATATATATATATATATATATATATATATATATATATATATATATATATATATATATATATATATATATATATATATATATATATATATATATATATATATATATATATATATATATATATATATATATATATATATATATATATATATATATATATATATATATATATAAATATATATGTATATCAGACAAGACATCAATCATCATTTTGTTCTTGATAAAAAAACCATCTAGCTTTTAAAAACAAGTAAATGCTTTTAATATTAGAGCCTGTTTCTAACAACAATGTCCTAAGATAGCCATTGCTGTTATATCAAATGATTTACAACAATTGAGTAGTTCTTTACTAGAAATTTAGATGTAAATAAATTCTTAGCCAGTGAAATCGTAGCAAGTCTATCATCAATTGCTTTCTCACTTTCTTCATTTTCTGTAAATGGTGATCTCATGTTTTTGGACGCTAAATTTGTTTTTGTTTTACTAGTCTATTATAAAAACGACTGCAATCTCTGATCTCGATAATTTTATTGCCGTGGAAACATCCCACGTTCTTGTACTGTCTTAGTTGCAATTTTTGTACTGCCATAAAATAGAAACAAATAATCAAATTGAAATTTTCAAAGTTAATTTTGAAATATCATTCATCGTTTTTCAAAAATGAAATAACCCTTCCTCTCTACAACATTTAATTACCTTTATTATCCATTATTAAACGATAATGATATAGAGTAGAAGTTTTAAAATTGTGAGCTTAAATTTAAAAAATAAGGTTTAACTACTTTTATTTTGCGTTAAATTTTAAAATGATTTATACTTTAGATATATTTGCTTGGGACTTTCGAATATTTGGCGTAACGAATCGTCATAACGAATATTTGGAGTATTGGGACTTAATTTCTGTTTGTTTTGATTTCTTCTTTTGTAAGTGACAGGTTCTTCTTGTGGTAAATTTTAGTATCGCACAACTTATGGAAGATTTTTCTTCTCTTGTTGTAATCTGCAGATTACAACGCTGAAATGGATTTCTTAATGCAACGAATTTTGAATTGCATGTTTATTGTTTTCTATTCTATGACAACCAATACTAGAAAACGTTTTTAAAATGTATACACAGATGAAAAAAAATTTTTTTTATCAAGATACATTAAAAATATTTTTAGAGAAAAAATTAAATAATATTTTGAAATTTTAATAAAATATATAAAATGTCCATATATTTATTGGCTAAATATTTTAAAAATAATTAATTATTTAATATTTTCTAAACATTGGGCCAATAAATTTATTTAGAATTATAAGAAATATTTAAACATATGATAATAATGAAAGAATTTTTATTCTATAAGATTGATTAGAATAAAAATCAATACAATATTTAGACATTATGTTATAGTTTGTCTTTCAATAGAAAATATGAACAATTGTGTCCCTTTTAAAAGTATGAATTTGAGAGTTCGAAAGGATTTTATGAAAGCATGAGAAGAAAATAAGTGCTTTTATTGTTCACATTATTAATTCTGATTTTGAAATTATGTTGGAAAATTAAGAATTGTTTGTGCTGCAAGTAAATGTTTTGAGAAAATGAATTTTGAAAATTTAATTTAGTTATTCATCGAAAAGAAATATTATAAAAACGACCATATAATATTTGGAAAATATAAGAATTGTTTTTCACATTGAACTTTTTCATATTTTATAATGTATTTTCATAAACTGAGTAAAATAGATATTATAATATTTTGTCTTAAAGTATAGCCGTAAAAAAATATTTGAAATCACGATACTCAAAATTACATGATATCGTTTAATTGCGATTGGCGAGAAAATGTTTGCCCCATTTATTTCGCTTGCGCAAAGCGGTAGGCTAAAATAGGATTTTACCGACAAGAAATATGGCAATTACATGCATATCACAGTCAATAATCACCAAACTGATTCTATTATTTACCTAACAAACCATATGATTAATTTTAAGCTCTCAGAACCAAAACCACTTTAAACTATTGATTGCGGTGTAGTTAAACTCTTATGTGCAAAAAGGTGTTCGAAAAGTGACAAATAAACCAAATCAATCACTAAAATCAATAATCAAAACTGAATGATGAATTAAAGCAAAAGCATCACCGTAAAGAAATAAGAAGTATATCTTATTTAGAAATACCGATTTGTATGTGATTTATGCAATCAACAGTGAATTATGCGATATCGTATATTAATACACTTCAATTAAATCTATAATATTTATTCTTGTACTTGTATTAATAAATGTATTTTCAAAAGTTCAGAATTTTCTAGAAAAGAACTTTACAATGTTTTTAACTTATTTTAAAACTTTATCAGCATACTTTTTGTCAAGAATTGTTAAAAACATGGAAATTAGTTACAAGTTTACCATTCGATTAAATAAATTAAGTACTTGAACTGGCGAGTGTCCAATTCGAACAGCAGGTAGTGTTGAATATAAACATGTTTCGTCAGCTCTATTCTATTATATGGTGTGACATTTCAATTTCGCTAAGCGAATTTATCTAACATTTAAATAAATAAAAAAAAACGCGTTAAAAGTTAGTTATTCGTGCATAGTAAATGACAGCATTAATTTTCGATAAGTGAAGCGTTCATCAAGCTTTCAGAAAATGAATCGGGAACTCTTAGGCACACGACAAATTCGTCGCCATGACGATCAGACAGTTTTAGTTGGCGAATTTTGGCTTTTAATTTTTTTAGCTTATTCCCATCCCTACGCATTTCGTATCCTACGCTACCGCAAGGCTCGCTGCTACACAACGGTTTTTTATTCTTTATCTATCAAACAACTCATCGATACATTTTTTTTTACTTTTACCCATAATCCCACTGACCTAAATCGGAAATGACATCGGAGAAGTATATCACCTAATTCAAGGTTCTTAGAATATCGATCAAGAAATCGTACAGTTTATTTTGAGTTTGCTTACGCATGTTTGTTTGTAACCAATGTCAGCACTGTAAACAAAACAAAACGAGTTGTAAATGATTTTTATCGGGCATTTCAACGAAACATTAAATGCTGCTCGTTTACCAAGAAATTGTGGTAGAACTTAATTGTAAGAATTAGAAAATTTAAAAAAAATGTTTTGACAATATTTTTTTTATATAATTTGTCTTATTTATCAGACACATATAATTCAATAATAACTATATTGAAAGAATAGTTACATGAGAATAGAGAATTTTTTAGTTCCTAGAATTTTCTATTTTTGATTAGAAGCTAGTTTAAATGACGAAAAAAAAGTTAATGAAGCTATTAATTGTGTGTGACAGGTTTATTTAGAATATTCTCAGAATTTAATATTTTCGAGTATTTATTATATAAAAAAATTTCTACTCGATTAATATATAACTTAATTAATAATTACATTAAAAAAATTATTAGATCGAAAATAAAAAATTAAATTTTAATTAATTTTTAATATTGTTTTCAAATATTTAGTACCTCTTTATTGGACTAGATTATAATTTCAAAATGTGACTTTGTATTTATTTCTCTTGCGTTTTTAAAATAATGAAAATTTATTTTGTCAGTAAAAATCCTGAAGTCAAATATTATTTGTTTTATTTTAAAACTTTTCTCTTTTTTAATCATTAAAAATTTAAATTTATGATGGTAATCTTTTTTTTTTCATAGACAAATATTTGGAATATATTCAGGTAATCGAATTATACTAAATGTATCCATTAATTTAATCAGACATAACGTTATTTATTAAGTTTGATTCAATTACATGATTTCACAAATATATATTTGGATGTGTTTAAATTTTTTTCCAAATTCCTCCCCCCTTCCAAGGTTTGTGTTGATGGCAGATTTTTTTGGGAAATTTCTGTTCTTTCTTTTAAATATCATCTCTGCATAAAAACCAATCTTTATCTAAATTTCAACTGTTCAATAGTAACCTCGGTAATTTCTAAAAGAAAAATCCGTTAGTCCCCAAGAAGTTGAATGCAAAATGGTAAATAATTTGACAAGTTATGCAATTGCACATTGAGAAAATCAGAAGCATCAACGAAATGATATTCGGCAAATAATAAATTTTTCAATGCTCCAAATTGCTTCAATTAAATCATGTCTTTCATGAAAGCGTCAACGAAATCATACCTTCCACGAAACCTTGATCGAAATCACTCCGTTTGCGAAATCCTCAACGAATCAAGTCTTTTATTAAATCTTCAGTGAAATCATCTACGAAATCCTTAAGGAATTCGAATAGCATTGAATCCATGAAATCGTACTTCAAGGAAATCTAATGAATCATACTGTGAAAGGCTTCAACGAAATCATGCCATGTATTAAATTTTCCCAGAAATCTTTTCTCATAATTTGATAGAAATGAGTTACGGATTTAAAATGTCATCTGATCTTTATTGTCTGCAAGGTGTATGTTAATAAAGAAGACAGTTTTTCTCTGTGGCTAAATAAAACATGCATTGTTTAGGATTTCCAGTCACTTTATAAATCTTATTATAAGTCTCATAAGATATTCGAGACACAAGATTAATTTTACTCTAAAATACCAACGGACATTTTGTTTTCCAGTTCAAAAGGATAAAGAAAACTTAAATTGCATAATTGATGAGTTCATAATTTGTTTCTTTTATTTTGAAGGACTAAGATCTCAGAGAAAAAGTTGTTAGTCACTTAAAGTGAAAATTAAATGGGAAATATATTATGAAATTCCATGTACATTGTGATCATTGCGCATTAAAATAGCTTGCATGTTTGCAGTTATTGTAAAGAATTAACTGTGTTTAGGAAAATAACATAGCCTTCAAACCACATCGAAATGCTACAGAAATAAGACATGTAAGAAGACAATGTGGTCACCGTTTGAGGTGAAAACTTTAGATTTGGTGCGAAAGTTTCATATTTAGAGGTTCAAGTAATTTGAGATATTTCAGTTTTCTGATTTTCCACTCTCTCTAGGAGGAAAACCACATAGATTTGGACAGTAATTAGTCAAAGATGATTGAATTTAGAATTCTGAAATGAAAACGTGACCAAAAGTACATCATAATATGGCTTTCATTTTTAACTTTATAGCGATGGAACTTTGAATTGCGGGAAAGCATTTGTTTCATAAAAATTGCATTTCCTGGAATACATTGATAAAAGTTTTTGCATAGCAGAGATAACTTGAACAAATCTAACTTATTTATGAAAGGTTATGCAAGATGGTCCCTGAAGTGAGGAAAAATTTACAGGTATTAAGAGGCAAATGAATTGCGTAACGACAAGGCAGGACTTATTTTAGTCTCTAAAATTTGCAAAAGTACTTATAACAGATGAGATGTTCAAAAGAACAAAATTTTATGTAAATTATCAAAATATTTTTTGATTTATAGACCTAGAAGATTTAGATCTGTTGTTGTTGTTGCTTATGACACTTGGAAATAAACATCTGTGACAAATTTGATATCATTTAGCAGACTGCCTAACTGCGAAAGATGTTTTAAGGCATCGAACATTTACCATGTACAATATTTAAGGAATATCTTACTAGGATAGTGACCTATTTTGATTAGTTACAAGGGAGAAAACTAGGAAAACAGTGAACCACAATAGTTTATACTTTTTAATACCTTGTTATTAATTTTATTAAAACAAACAGAAGAAATATTTATAGAGATTCCTTGACGTCATTTCAGCTATTCTTTAAACATTCAAACAAAGTTTTAAAGTTATATCTAGTATTTTTTATTTCGTCACGTTTTTATAGTTTATATATATATATATATATATATATATATATATATATATATATATATAACGGAACTAAAATGATAGGTGATATGCAGGTAAAATAACTTTTGTGTGTGTAAAATCCTTTTAGGAATTAAACTATGTAAATAAAATCATTATTATGTTTGTTCCCAGAAAAAAATAACAATATTATTATTTTTCCTTGAAAAAGCAATGTTTTTATCCATTGCAGCGAACGCGATTTTGGTTTTTCTCATAACTCACTGATCGGAAATTAGCTTGATCGGGGACAATAGTAGTACCGACTTAAATAAACAGTAACATCATAACAGAGGGATTTTTGAACACGCTTCATTTAATTTGTTTTTTAGCGGATATTCGTGAGACCTCATTTTGTAATGCGAAAACAGTATTTTGAGCAATGCCAAGTTGCTGTTGTTACTTACGACACTTGGGCAAGTCAAGCTCGTATGCCTTGGCCATGCGAATTTAAGTCAATAGGGAGCGTCTTTCGTTTTAATGAGAGCACCATGAAGGTGAAAGTACGACTTTGCTCTTTTTGTTTTTAAATTATCGGATAGATGGCATCGCCACTGAATCCACTCCTTCAATTTTGACATTGATCTGAAGGGGGAGGAAATTTTCTCCAGACCATTGCACCCATGGTAACTGTTTGATGACCGACCACAGGACTTTCGATTGGCACAATGCCAAGTAAATAACATATATCGTTAACAGTATAAATATCATTATTTTTCAAAATCCTATTTTTATCCAACATGTTTGATACATGCTTTTCAAGAGAAGTCTGATCCACTTGTTCATCATAAAACTCACTCTTCTGTAAAAGGATTAGAAAACTATTTATTGAGGTGTTTTTGCGTTTCATTGACGTTCTTTCTCTTTAAACGCATCTAGTAAAAATTCCTTTAGCTTTTCATGTCAAAATTCATGCCTGTTATCTTTTATGAGTTATATTCAAAATATCCCAATGACCATTTAAATTAATTAATCGCACAAATTTTTGACGTAATGAATAAGGACAAAAATTTGTTGAAAAATTTTTGTCCTTATTCATCGCGTCAAATAAATAAACTTCCAAAGTTTATGATATTTCAAAGGGGTTCAATAAAGCTTGCAACCAATACCAGGTAGAAAATATATGTATTTAAGTACATAAAAAACTTATTTTCAGAAGGAAATGGCTAATTTAATAATCAGAGATTGTCGGTACTCGTTATTTAGTCACCACATTTATTAGGCATATATACATCTGACGTGACGTACATAGTAACCGTATTCACATGTTGTGAGTGATAACACTAGTAAAATTCGTAAATACATACAGAAATGTTTCCAGATGATAAAATCACAACACCCATCTCCCATTGTTTAACAATAGTTGATCCCGAATACTATATCTTCAACTATTTGATACAGCTGAGGTCGAAGCTTGTATCTTTAACTCCAAAGTCCACGGTGAACCCTGAATCAGTTGTACATTAGACACTGTACTGTACATTTGACACGCTGAGCTCCAGACTTGTATCTTCAACGAAGTTCACAGTGAGCCCTGAATCAGCTATTTGATACAGTTGAGCTCGAATCCTACATCATCAACTCCAGAATCTACGTTGAACCTTGAAAATCAACTATTTGCCACCGTTTTGTAGATAGCTTAATTGTAAAGTAATTATGTAACTGCACGCCATGTTTTTCATTAGGACTTTACGTAGATATTGTGTTGTATTCAAATGTTTAACAAGGAAAAAATTCCTCGGACTCATCACGAATGATGTGTGCATGCAAAAAATAAAAATTCAATTCTTATCTCATGTTCTATTGTAATTGCAATGTTGAACCCGGGCTACATCACTCCTAATAAACAAAAGCTGTTTTACATCCTTTTTTATACGACATTCACTGCTCTTTATTTCTTTTCGGAAGGACTTTTCGCAAAAGTGGGCCGCATTCACGTTTCGTAAGAGAGGAAACCTCAAAAACTCAAAGTACTCACTTTGATGTATGTCAATGTGGAAGCAGAAGACCTAATGTAGTGTAAATTCCCGGGTTCGATTTCAATCACGGTTGAACAATGGGAGAGGAGATATTGGGCTTCGGCCTTCTTCATACCTTTCTTATATTATTTTATATCACTACCTTTCTATCTTTCTACCTCACTATACATATCCTTCTTTTATTATCTTATATTGTACCTTTCCTATATTTATTTCAATTTTTTTGTGTCCATGATTCCTTATTACGTAAATATTGCTTTCCAAAGTCATTCTTTCATTATCATACCTTTGTTTAAGCTTATCAAATGTACAAAGGTACGTGCTCTATATAACTTACCTAATTATACATAATACTTGTTGTAACACAATAATTGGAGAACCGTCAATTTCTTCTTTTACTTGCAATTATTTTTTAAATCTATAAATGCATCATTGCATTCGTCCAGGTCTCCTGAAAAAGCGCTGAATTTGTGTCGGAATGACAAAACTTGTAACAATTAAGTATAAATCAAAGAATTCAACACTGTTATGACTATGCGTGCTTGTCTGGTAGGGAGAGTGCTGAGGAACTATTGAGGTTTCCTCCCTTGCGGCGGCACCTTATGCTGCTCACAGCGAATATAGGACCTTGGTCGCCTAGTGGTTAGAGCATCGGCCTTCCATCTGGAAGGGCGGGGTTTGATTCCCAATGCCACCAAAACACACCGAGTACATGCGATATACGTGCATATTAAATCTCAGGAATCGAAAGTCCTGTGGTCGGTCGTTGAGCAGTTACCTTGGGTAAAATGGTCTGGAGAAAATTTCTTCCCTCTTCAGATCAATGTCAATATTAGGAAAGTGGATCCTGTCGTGTTGTCATTTATTGGAGGATTTAAAGAGCAAATACACTTACTTTCACCTTCGTGTTGCTCTAGTTAAAACGAAAGACGCTCCCTATTGACTTAAATTCGCATAGCCAAGGCATAGCAAGCTTGGCTTGTCCAAGTGTCATAAGTAACAATAACAACGAATTATGAAATACTTATTTCCTCCTTTACTTCAATGACTAGAATCGAACCAAGGACCTTCATCGAATGAAACACTACAGTTTTGCCACTGTCACCCTGAGTCAATAATTAGATAATATTTTGAGAATATTACAGAAGGGAAGCATCATACAGATATCTTCTTCAGATTATACCACATCAGTGAAGGGAAAATGGTTGTAGTTTATATTACAATGTTCCCTAATTCAACATCCATTAGTTTATAATCAGTCGAGAAAATATTTAAAATAAAAGTATTATTAAAAAAAGTTTTTCATTTAAAACTCCATATATAAATATTATTATTAGTAGTAAATATAATATTAGAATTAATATTATCAAGTATTATCAGATTTTTTCACGTAAAATTTGCTATAATTTTTTTAAATGTCAAACAAAACAAGTAATAAATTAATCGATAATTTTGCTCTTATTCATTCAGTGTTTTTTTTTAAATATCTTACATATTACTATATATAAACTTTAGAAAAAATATTTCCATTTGATATATTTCACGCAAAAATGCATTGAAAGTTTGAAATTACACTATCAAAACTTCTTTTAAAGTTTTCTAAAATACTCAACGATCAAGAAAATATAGATATCTTCAAAATATTAGTACTGTATTCATTGGTTCAATTATGTACCAGGTTTTCAAATCACTAAAGAAACGATTGCTATATAGTTTTGCTTGAGCTACGCGATATATTTATATGTACTCATTTTTTATGTGATTAAATATTTGTCATAATTTTTAATTATGTGAATTTTTTAACATAATCAGAAAATGAGTATTGTTTTCACCATATGGCAATTTATATTTTAAATCACATCCTACTTTACCGTGATGATGTATTTTATATCTTATTTAATCAGAATATATCTTTTAAATTGGGAAAAATCTTTTGAATTTCTTTTTCTAAGATAAACTTAGATATGTTAGAACTTTCATGTTAGAACTTTAACATGAAAGATAAACTTTCATGTTAAAAATTACAAGTTTAATACGATATTAATTTTTCTCTTATTTTATAATTTCTGTTATTAATTAATAAATTTTGTACATTTTCAGTTTTTACCAATATAAATTGTTTAATAATTTCTATTTCTTGTAAACTTTTCTGTTCAAAATTTCCCACTTTAAGTTACTAATTTCCCTTCGATTACTTTCTGGTATGTGTAAGGAATGTGTACAGTTAAAACACAATTCAATAAAATACATATACTTTATACATATTCAACTGTATATATAATTTATCTACAAAGTATGTACAGGTAGTTATTAAATTTATGTATTTTATATATTTATATATACATATCACATGCTTTTCTGTTTTAATTCTTAAATGTTTCAATTATGTATCTCTCATTTGTTTAAGTATGAAAAGGAAAATAGGTTCAAATAACTTTTTAATAATCATAGTAACGCATGGTTCAAATGTGGATGTTTCATGAATTAATGACTTTTAAAGTAATTTATAAATTAAATTGAAAGGCTAATTTAAGCTTTTGTTTAGTATAGTATTATATGAAAAAAATATAAGTCTTACGATTTTTTATGAATGATTATATAGGATTAGAATGAAGTTAAAATTTCAAAATATTTTCTTAATTTAGAATATATAAACCGAAATTAGCAGCAAATGTTCAAGTGTGGTCTATTAAAGAAAAAAATTAATTCTTTTTAACGCTTATCAAAATTGAAGAATTTTAAACTCACCTTTCTACAGTTTGCCTCGTGAACTTTCAACTTCCGCTTGTCCATTTGCTCGCCGCAAATCGCGCAGGCGGACAGGGATACACCCTCCGGTGGACCCCCTTTGTCTGACACCACTCTGGACATCTCCTCAACAGTCTTGTCCCGTTTCCCGTTCAGCTGCGGGGGCGGACGGGGCTTGTACACCCTGACCGGAAGGCGACCGACTCTCTGCGAAGTGAATCCTTCCTCGCTCATACTTCGATCTTTCACCGAGAGTTGCGTGGGAGTAGGTCTCTGGTGTTGCTTTTTCGAAGTGAGTCTGCTGGACAGTGTCCGGAGGCTGTCCGAGAAGGGAATACCGCAACAGGAGGAGGGGTCTTTCGGCGATCGGCTTGTGTGGTGGGTCGCGTGTGGATCTGTGGGGGAGAAATCGATATAGAATCGATATCATGAAACACAAGCCTTGCAAATGAGATGTTGTTGCTAAAAAAGAGTCATCTGTAATAATTACTATCTGGGTCAGCTGTTTTTTTTAAATTTTAAATCAAGTTTATATTTTAAAAATGAATATGAATAATATTTCGTATATAAACAATACACAGAGAGTATTTTTTGGTATTTTAGATAATTCAAGCATTTATTTCATCTGCGAATATTAATTAATTTTTAAATTTTTTTAAAAGCTAATATGATACAGACTTTATATTATTTAAATTTAATATATGATATTAAATGCACACAATTTTAGTAATTTTAACTGATTACGCAAGGAGCTTCCGATTATTTTTATTTTCAATTATGGCTATTGATTAACATAGGAATGCACTCAAAAAGTTTGAAGAAAACGGAAAATCCCAAAATATTACTATTTATTTTCAAAAAATGAATCGCACTTCACATTACACTACTGTACAAATCAATTGGGACAAACATATTTTTTAAGAAAATTGTTCCTTATTTCCAATTTCAACTATTCTTACAGCCAGAGATTGACTTTGACTAGTCGAAACTAATTTGATCACGTGATCATGACACGTCGATTTTTTTCTCCTTCAGTTATACTTCAAATGCTGTAGAAGTGGTCGGTCATGTGAATTGTCTGTTTCTGATAGGTAATTAAAGATTGGATATCATTCCCAGGGAAAGGACTGAAATTGTCATCCTTAGTCAATATACTAGAGATCATCCTTAGTCAGCATATTAGAGATATTGCTACAGAAATTAGAGATGGAAAATCCAGTGCTTCTAACATTATTAATCCGCAAAATAATTTTGAGATAAAGTGTCCAAAATGAAAGACTAAATGTGGACGTAATTGCAAGACCACACCTGGAACAGACAACCTTTTGTTGTACGAAATGGTAAAATGCACCTTCGTAAAAAAAAAAAACATCTTAAGAGAGAACTCTTAGCTACTGTTGTGAATGAAGATTCATCGACAGTTCGATGGAGGCTTATTGAATCTGGGAGATTTGCAAGAACTTAAATCAAAAGTCAATCATAAACAAGTGCAATGAAGAGAAAACGTTTGGATTGGGCAAGGAAATACCAATCCTAAACTGCACAAGACAGGAAGCAAGAAAGGAGTATTCAATAAGGAAACGTATTTCTTTGCACAAGGAATCAGACGCCCTCGTGGAGAACCCATCAAGGAACAATATCTTAATCAAGCCTTAATTAAGCATCTTTCAGATGTTTTTAGGTTATTTTACTTCTAGAGGACCTGACAGCTTACTATCAGTTAAAGGGATCACAGACTCCACAAAATACATTTCTATAATAGAAATAAAAAGTGTGCCTATGATGCATACATTCGTGGGTGGTGTTGGTATCTTTTAACAAGATCTGGCTCCATGCCATATTTCTAAGCTAGCAAAGAAATGTTTTCAAGAACGGAAATCAATGTCGTGGATTGTACTTGTAATTCCCCTGATTTAAAATCCTATCGAAAATTTGTGGAGCATTGTTAAGAGACATGCGATTAAAATGTGAGGAAAATGCTGCTTTTTCTCTTCGGAAATTTGCTCACGGTAAATTCAAGATAGATTTTTGATGCGTTTCTACTTTCCTCTTTTCTGCCTCTCAGAGTGGAAGCGACCCTATATATTTATGTATTGTCTGGATGGGTACTATCACTCTTTAATTTGTAAAAACAATTTAGAATCACCCTGTATATATATATACACACACACAGTCATGCTGTCACATTAAAGTGACCACATGTAGTCAAAAACCAGAATAACCACCAATTGCAGAGTGGACATAAAGAGTGTCAATTATGTTCCTGAAGGGGTTTTCTGGGATGCTGAGCATGTCTAAATCAATGCCGAGGCCAATTGTGCTTGATTATGCGAATGAAGTTCCATGCTGCGAACAACCCGATGTAGATGTACCCACAGATTCTAGATTGGGCTTAAGTATGGTGTAATTTTTGAGTAAGGGAGAACAGTAATCACATCCTGTTGCTCTTTGAAAAACGCACGTACGGTATCAGCTGTATGCTATCTCGCATTGTCTTGTTAGTATATGCCATTATCCTGAGAGAAAACAATGCGTATATAAGGATGGAAATGCTCGGGAAGGACAGATGCGAACCTGTATTGATCCATATTGCCTTTCACAATGATGAGTGAACCCAGAGAATCCAGGAAACCATTCCCCAGACCATAATGCTCCTGGCTCTAGCTTGGACCGTTTCATCAATAATTGCAGATTGTTTGTTTTCAGAGGTTTCACATTGTATACATCAACGTTCATCTGTTCAAAAGAGCATGAAACTTGTTTCATCGGAAAATGCTACTTGTGGCTACTCAGTTGACGTCTAGCTGCGGTTCTCGCATGCAAGTTCATGCCATCGTCGCCGATGAATAGCAGTCAATATAGATGCACGAACCAAGTGTCTGCTTTGGAGGTCATATGCAAGAAACGCTCGTTGAACAGTAGTTTGGGAGGCACTGTTGGCAGCCTCTTGGTTCATCTTGCTGATCAGACCACGTCTACTCGGACTAACACAACTTAGCATCTATCATTATCTATCAGTGATTTTTGGAAGTGAAAATATGTTTCTATAAGTATTTAATTCAACTCTAATAGTACCGAGGAAAGCCACCAAATTTTTGTTTTGCTTCTAATCTTTATTTCCCCAAATTTTTAATAAGTTTTGGAAGCACTCGGTACACACAGGTATACATTGCGATTTTGAAATAAGTAAAAAATCAATTATTATGCTTTCGTTCTATGCATTGCACATTTTCATATATTTTCTTTCATCCCTTATATCATTTTTGTCAGATAAGATATAAATTTTACACTTATACATATCTAATATGTAATTATGCATACAATTTACGTATACAATTAGATATTAATTACATAAAAGCTGTTGTTAAGCTGAAGTATTGGGTTGGCAACTAAGTAATTGCAGATTTTACTCATAGATGGCTTCAGTTGAATTTTTAGGTTTACAGACGTAGTACAAATGTAAAACACATTTTGTTATTTGATAGTTGGCAATTCTGCTGTCAATCAGTAAAAAAAGTTTTTTGATCGGTTGCGTAACTTTCGTTTGACGTTCGTTGAAAAATGGAAAATCAAAGGGAACATTTTCGTCATATTTTGCTTTTTTTATTTTCGCAAAGGGAAAACGCATCGTAAGCTCATAAAAAATTATGTGCTGTTTATGGTGACGAAGCCTTAAAAGAACGGCAGTGTCAAAATTGGTTTGCCAAATTTCGTTCTGGTGATTTTTCCCTCAAAAATGAAAAACGCTCTGGTCGTCCAGTTGAAGTTGATGACGACCTAATCAAAGCAATAATCGATTCGGATCGTCACAGTACAACACGTGAGATTGCAGAGAAGCTTCATGTATCACATACATGCATTGAAAATCACTTAAAACACTTTGGCTATGTTCAAAACCTCGATACAGGGGTTCCTCACGAACTGAAAGAAACGCATTTAACGCAACGCATTAACAGCTGCGATTTGCTAAAGAAACGTAATGAAAATGATCCATTTTTAAAACGACTGATAACTGGCGATGAATAATGGGTTGCTTACCACAATATCAAGCGGAAAAGATCGGGGAGCAGGCCAGGTGAACCAACTCAAACAACATCAAAAGCTGATATTCATCAAAAGAAGGTTTTGTTCTCAGTTTGGTGGGGTTACAAAGGAATTGTCTACTTTGAACTCTTACCACCCATCCGAACGATCAGTTCTGATGCCTACATTGAACAACTAACGAAATTAAACAATGCAGTTAAAGAAAAGCGGCTCAAATTGACAAATCGAAAAGATGTTGTATTCCATCATGACAATCCAAGAACACACACATCTTTGGTCACTTGGCAAAAATTATTGGAGCTTAGTTGGGATGTTTTTCCCCACATCCAACCTATAGTCCTGACCTTGCACCGTATGATTACTTTTTGTTTCGATCTTCACAAAACTCCTTGAATGGTAAAAATTTCAATAATAATGATGACTAAAACCTCAGAATTTTACCACAAAGTGATTGAACAATTGAAGATACAATTGGAGAATGTGCTGGATTGCGACCGTGATTACTTCGAGGACTAACAATAGGCTACACTTTCTGTAGCTCATGTTCTCTTGGGTAGTTAAAAACGGCAAGAACTTTGTTGTTTATCATGTATTTGCGATGCTTTATGTGGTATAAATTCCGGGAACGCAAGCACAAACCAATGCGCCATATAAAAGTTCTTTTCTCTACATTTTTGTGTTCAAATTATCGTTTAACCATAAATTACTTTTCTTCTATAACTTGATAACTGACTTTTTTTATCATATCTCATTTAACTTTCGATATTGGAGTACTGTCTTCAAAATTTTACCATTAAGGGCGTAGCCAGTTGTGTCGTCTTGCAACACATAGACACTTTTCTATACGTATTTTTTTATGAATACAGTCTCGTTGTTCCAAAATTAAAGATTAGATTGGTTTGTCTGTCACTTAACTGTCAATTTTTATACAAGCAATTTAATTAGGTCATAAAATACATCCTAAAAAGTAAATTTTGAATCACTACAAACAATCAAACCGGAGGTGGGGATTTAAATCACGTGCTAATGAACCAAAAGCCATAAAATTAACCATTTGGGTCTCAGATCGGACTAAAGTTTTAGGCTATAAGCGAGCTTTTAATCAGCATTCTATTTTATAGTATGTGAAATGAATATTTCACAAAAATTTCTTCATTTGGAATTTCGAGATAAAAATGCAAATATTTATATGACAAAACCATAAATTTGAAGAAAATGTCGCATAAAAGCAGACATTTGTCTGCGAAAATAGATTAATTACTTTTTCATTTATTTTTCAGATACAAGTTTGACATTTCTGAGAATCGATTTAAAGAAGAGTGTCACGCAAAAAGTCTCTTATCTATATCATAAAAATTTGATTTTAGCAATAAAGTTTTCTGTAAGTTATACCATACACAACTTCGATAATTCTTTTTTTTACATTGAAGTAATGATTATCTAGTTTTACTCTTTCTTTATATTCTTTTTGGTAAAATAATTAGGTAATAATCCCCCCTATTGCGATCACCAGTTTTAGATTTAATCATTTTCATATAGAAGTTATAAAAAGATCTAAACATTTTTATAATCTAAAATATCATTATCATTATTTTCAATTCTAAAAAAAGAATAACTTAAGCAATACATGTAACTAAAATGTATCAAGCAAATCGATTAGTTTGTGAGTTAAGATATAAGTTAATAAATAATTTATAATTCTCTATCTTTTGGTAAAATGTTTTATAGCTAAGCAAATTTTTTTAATCACTAATATCCAACCTAATTATTTTCACCTATTCATTTATATCATAAGATTATAAGTAGATTATTGCGCGACTTACTAAAGATATATTTTTAGTATATTAGTTTGTAAGATGAATATATATATTTCAAAAGGAAATTTCTTGTTACAAAATAGGTTAAACGTCAAGAATTGCAATACAGTACTTAATTAACACAATATTTCCTTGTATTTGCATTGAATTTAGTTACTGCAGAACTATTTTTGAAAGCGATAAATTATATAAAAAATTATATTTTTTAATAAATTATGTTAATAACTGAAAAATTATATTAAAAATAATTTATTAAAAAAAGCTTGATTACCCTACTTCATCTTGTAAATAAAATTTCAATTCGTAAAAATTAAACTTAAATTTGTTAATAGGAAACGATTTAAAGATTCCACGTAATATATGTAATGATATATTACGTAATATATGTAATGATATATTCCACGTAATATATGTAATGATATATTACGTGTAATATAACTCCGTGTAATGTGTAATCACAAAGTACAATTCCAAATAACCAAAACAAACATCAAATATAGACATAATCAATTTATTGATGATTATTTAAGTCTCCCGAAGCCGAAAAATACCATTATAACAATTCACATATTGTACAAAGATACTACATATAGATAGAGTAGAAACAGGTAGAAAATTTTTGCACTTTGGTGAAGTGCCAAAAAAATGTAATCATGGATCACTTTTTATGTCTCTATAAATAAATTTCTTATTCCATCTGCCAACCGAATTTTCGTCTGGAATTTAATTGAAAAAGTTCCCAGAATTTAATGAATTTTATATTATATTTTCATCAGAATTCATAAAATTAGTATGCATATCAGAATTTAAAGCACAAGTTACAATTAATTTCAAAAATTTGATTAAAATTTATAATAAATATAAATCATAACTAAAGCTGATATGAATCCACTGTGTTTTCATGGGACAATGTAACACATTTGAAAGCTTCGCTTCTTTCAAGAATTAATGAGCATGGTTCGTTTCCTAATTGAAAAAAAATTGTAATCTACATTTAAATACAGAATAGCAAAAAATATCTAATAAATGAATTTCCCATTATTTGTTTCCATAGCGTTTCGTTTCTTTAATATACTATTATTTTCAATTTTTAAAAATATAATTACTTTTGATAACTATAGCGTGTGTGTTTACGCTCTTCCCAATGCGACGCCGACACAAAATGCTATGGAATGCAGGTCTTGACTTCAATAGTTAATAGCTTCGTAACTAAAGGAAAGTTTAAGCATTTACTTGTCCAATTTCCTCGTTTAAATACATCTCGTCAAATTGTTTTTAACCCATCTATAAGCAAGATTTCATTTTGTAGTGTAAAAATGCGTTTTGAACAAATGAATAAACAATAAATTTAGTTTTTTTTCTAAATCCCAATTTTTTCCTCCAAAAAATTAGATATATTTTAAGTTAGGTATTACTGAAAACCCTTTCCAGCGAAATCTGGAGTGCTTGGTTAGATTGTTGTATTCATGTTAATTTTATAAGTGTCATAAATAAGTAGCCCTTGCATAATTGCAAAAAGATATGTTAATTTTACTTTAAGCCACATAATATCACTTTTTATATTTTTAATTGTAGTAAACTTATTTTTTCACGATGTATGTATTCAATTTTATAAGTTTTTTTGTACGCAAATTTTAATCTACATAAGAAATTTAATTTTAAAATTCATTATCTGTATTTCTAATGATCAATTTATGACAAAAAAACTACAGATGTTTTTAATGACAAATTTTTACCTGACAAAATGAAGATAATTTACAGTTAAACTTTTTTCATAGAAATTATGGAAGAATAGAAAACTTTAAGGAATTTTATATAGAGCAATAGAAATTTTTTCTTAAGTTCTCCTACCAACGCCATTAAAGGTATAAATAATAGAAATAATGACAGGAAAATAACAGTCGTATGAAGAAGGAAACTTATAGGAGAAATATACTCGAAAATGAAAATTCCAAATATTTATAGAGTAAACAATCAAACGATTCAGAACTTACATTTATATTTTCAAAAAATTACTTATAAAATATATACACTTTTTTCAAATAACACGAAAATTTTAAAGAATAGGTTATTAAAAAATGGTTCTTGTATCCAACCAAGGGAACAATGATGACTTTACGAAACATAATATATTAAAATTTCATTTTCTTGTAGAAAACATTTTTGGCGTAATTTCGTTGGGCAAAACATTTTTTGATAAATGTTATATTTTTTTTACTTCGACAATGAATTAATCTTAACATTGTAATCCTTATGAGACATATTGCAAACTATTTTCGAACAAGTATTTTATTTTTTCGGTAATATTTGAAAATTGTGGCTACGAGAAAAACTGTTTCAGTTAAGCACAATTTTATCAAGTCTGAATGTTCGTATTCCCCATTTTCTGGTAGAATTTTATATTTTTACTAAAAGCATAATGTGGCATCTTCGTTTTTCATTTGTTGGGAAACTCTATAAATCCATTATGGTGAAGATGTTAGTATTATCTTCCAGTTCGCGCGCGTAAACGTTCCTACTTTAACAGTAGTCATCTAATTATTTTCCATTTTTTATTTTTGAAAATTAAAAAAATGTCAAACTATTTTATAAAATTCTTGATTATTTGAAAAATATTGTATTTTATTAGCAAATGATTATAAATTACTTGTAGTAGCTTTCTTAATGAATTTCATTTGCGCTTACATTAAACTTCTACAACTGTGCCCATGGCAGGCTTTTTATAAGACTGCTTGTTTTGTATATTATTGACATAAAATTATAATTCTTTGTGACAACTGTTTTGTATACGGCAATCATTCTTTGCAGTAAACAGCAGCTTTTTAAAACCAGATTGGCTTTCAATATGTAGCATTTTTTGCATGTTTGGTTTTCAGATTATTAAATGGAAAGTAGGCATGTACATTTTATAAGTACATGAAAAATTAAAAATATTTATAATACATTTAAAAATTTCTCCTTTTGTCTTTACATTATTTTTCATTTGCTATGGAGCTACATTTTTGGCAATACGGTAATAATCGAATATTTATATTTAAGAGTATAGATTTAATCACTGTTTTGTAACATTTAAACCCCAATCCATGAGATCAATGCAGAAGTAATAATAAACATTCTTGCTTAATCATTATGATAATAGGATATTAAGCATGTTGTTGAACTAAATTCTTTCAGCCTTCTTTTCAAAATATTTCACATAAAATCGGAGATCTATCCAGTTACTTCCAAGAAAGAATATATTTTAATGAGACAATAACTTCGCATAATTCATTTATTCGTGATGAGCAGATAAGCAACCAAATTTATCATGGCATTCTTTTTTTGTTCTTCATACTAGATAATAACCATGATTACAATTTCCGATAGTTTAACAACTTTTCAGTTAAATAAAATGATGGTAAAGTCATTGGAAACAAACCTGTGTTTTCCCGGTTGTCTATTTGGGATGCTTGTCTAGTTTTATAAAGATTCTTGCTGATGATCGTAGTCACTGGTGATTTTTTCTTGTTGATGATTGTGGAAGATGTTATCACGGGATGGACGATGTTTGGAGTCGGGTTCAAAAGCGTCCTTGTTCCAGGTCGAGGTACTGTTCTGAAAGGAGAATAATTTTGATAAGGGTTAAAGGAAATCAAATGAATTAAAGAATGAACAAAATTTAAGATGTCATCTCATTAAAACAAATTTTCCTTTTTATGAGAGAAAATGTTAATACTATTTTACAATCATAATTATTATTAATTTTACATAACATAGTTTTCTTTATACATTAAATGTTAATTTTAAAATGATTCCAGTTGTAGCCTATTTTACATTTCAGAATACAGACCGTGGTTGTCAATTTTTTGTCGTGTGTCCTCATCTGTTGTGTATGAGAAAGGACAAACAAGCGAAAGTAGAGAACACTTATTGACGAAGGCGATGAATCCAAACATTAACAGGAGGGTGCGCTGTTTTCTTTTTCGAAACGGAGATCCATTTACAAGCAGAAAATCAGACTCTTCCCCCAGTTTTACATCCATGCTTTGTTCGGGATTCGAATCCGAACCCACTTGGTGTGAGGCGAGGATCGTATAACCACCATACAGGCTGGGCGGCTGACAGACTGTTGAAGTAATGAATTGAATTATGGCTGGAAGTTTGCGGTCTCGAATCCTGGGCAAAAAGAAGATTTATAGTATTCACCAAATGTGGCTAGATACATAAAACAGATGATATTCACAATGTCTTATAAGTGAAATTTTATCTCTAGAGGTCTTATTTTGGTCCATAATTCCGAAATATGAAGACAGTATTTTTATACGTAAATCATGTAGAAAAATTCCACATTTGAAATCTACCTTCAGAAATGAGAACGTGTATAACACACAGTGCCACGTTCATATTATTCTCGGAAGTAGTAGTATAACGAATAACATACACTGATGTAGAAAATGAGTACACATGGAAGTTGTTAACAGAAAGAAAGGAAGTTAAAAGAAAAAGAATATAATATTAAGGTATGTGAATACTTCCCAATAGCATACAAGGGGTTCAAAACACGTTTCACCTCAAGAATTTGACCACAAATTTGTTGTTGGGGCTTATCCCTCCTGGTTGACAGCAACATCACACCAGGTCCACGACCCCGGATGCCTTCAAACAATGAAACACAGCCTCAGGGTTCGAGAGTAACTCCAAAAGAGCTTAAAATGCAGTTTCAAGAGTTAAAGAACCTAGAGGCACCAAAGTAGGAAGTCTGACTTTGCCTCAAGCATGCATTACATTTAGCTGAGCATAGTGGAATGGCCTTCACGCCTTGGATGACCCTACCAAGGGAATAACTCCCGACGTATTTCACCCATTCTGCCCAGGAACACTCCCCTCGCCACATTTTATTCATCAATCAACAACCGCAATGTGAATTAATCGTTCTGTGGAGCAGTTTCAAGGTGTGTGATACGGGCTAATGTGGAAAACGTTACACACCCAACTTTCTAGAAATTAGGAAAAAATATGAAATGGATTTATTAGATTGAGAGAATACTCTATACATGTAGTCCTCTCACTTGCAAATAGTCTTCATGCAATTAAAAAATACATGTACCACACTCTTTAGAAAACAGCAAAGATTTGTAATGCGATTTATACAGGAGAGATACACCAAATACTCCACATGTGCAATGCCCTCAATTGCATTCAGTCTTCACGCAAGTAAAAGACACTTGTACAAAATTGCAATTACAAGAAATTATATCATACAGTGAAAGGTAAAATTTTATGTAAGATTGGTTACAGACTATAAAAGCCAAGTATTTGAACAGATGCATTTCATAACTATTATCCTCCTCACACTCGAACTTTTTTGTCGATTTCTAATTGCTAAAAATAATTATAAAACCTGAGAACCAAAATAGGATTTTGTAACACTGATATTTAAACTCACACCTTTCGTCATCTGTTTCTGATGATTCCGATCCTCGTCTCCCAGCTTCTTCAAGATCAGAGTTCCAGTTCCTGGTGTCTTCAGGAGTGGGCTCCCTCTGGTTGGGGGGTTTCTTGTCGTTCTCTACCCTCCAGCGAGCGAGGCAGCTAGGCTCGTGGAACTTCAGCGAGTAAGGGGTGTAGAGTCGCCCGCACAAGTAACACGGGACGAACCTTCGGGGTGGTTTCGATGCCGACATGCCTCATTTTAACTGCCAAATGTGAACCTAAAAGAGATAAATTAATAATCAAAATGAATTACTCAAATTTAATAGAACTTATAGAGGATTAAAAAAATGTTCTGTCTTGGAACTTTCCATATAAATTCTGATTTTGTAAATGTTAGTACGTCTGCAAGCGCTTGATTCAAATGTTTAGCATGGACAAATGTGCGTTCCGGGTGGGCTTGTGTTAGGACCAGCTTTTTGTTGTAAAATTGTACCACATTCGATCTCAGTCATTGTTAAAAATTAAGATTTGGGTGTTGCGATTCTATTTCTCTGCATATATGCTTGTTGGGGTGGGTTGATTCGTTTGTCGCTCAACGGTCACTTTTTGCACATGCGGGCTAATATTTGGGACCTATGATCTAAAGTGAATTCTAACAAACTACAAACATCTAAGCCAAAGGTGGGATTCTAACCCACAAACTTTTGAACCGAAGGCAAGAGATCGTGGTAGGTATTTTCGACACCATACAATGAACACCGAAACAGCCAGATTAAATTCTCTGTAATATCCACTGGGTCTTGATTTTCAGAGGGAATTTTCATAGATAATGGTCAGTGAAAGAAGGAAACCTGGAAAACTTCCATTCGTTCACTCTATAAGAGATGAGTATACAAAAAGCAGAAACACAACGTTATTATCACATGAATACAGCCAGTTATAACAATAGAGAGGGATGTTCTGGGTTCGATCTCGTTCACTATGAATAAAAGGAGATGAGTGCTGCAATTATGCTTTTTACAACTACATATTTTATATTATCTAACTTCAAGTTATATACACGATTCAACTTAACAAATATGTAAATAAAACAAATTCATTTTAAAAAAATATTTTTATTTTCATTTTATCAATGATCTAATATATAGGATAGTGTATTTATTGTAAGTATCAATGTCTTGTACATATTATTTTTTAATAACGTTAAAATATTGGTAAAACTTATTATATTGAAAATCGAAATTCCTTTTGAACCATTTCTCTAAAAATGTAACCATAAGTATAATGATTCTACAGAATTTGACAAAATTCATTTCTTATTGTACCAAATATAATATGAAATTAAATAACTCTTGCTTTTGGTCCCATATGACTTGTCTTTTTTACCTTCTCTTTTCTTTCTTTTTGTTTTCCTTTTTGCACTTGTCACACGCAACAACAACAACTATATCTATCTTGAGATTTTGGAATGTTACTAATTTCCCCTTTTGGAATGTGTGGGTGTTTTTTCCACTATCTACGAAAAGCCCCTTCAAAAGATATTACAAAGAGAATGGTGGTTACAAAATCTTCTGCTGTTATTATGTCCACTACACTGTGTGTCAAAACGTAAATAGATGCAATGGTATGTTGCAAAATTAGTTTTGGTAAAAGGTCCCTGCATGTATTTTAATGATAATGAGGATGCATGTGTGTGAGTGATATAAGATAAAAATAATAATAGCTAAACTTTTATATTTTTTTATTTAAGAAAGAATTGGTTCGTATTTTTAATCATGGTTATTTTACTTACATTTGAAATAGAACTGTATTATAATAAATCCAACTGAAACTTGCAGAATTTACATCAATGTTAAAGTCTATTCTTTCACAAAAATATATGAAGTAAACTCTTAAAGTAATAATTAATGGTTTTTGAAAGGCATATTTTCCATTATACATGTAAAAATGTTGCTGTATCTGAAATTTTATACTTTCCTTTTTTTCGAAGATCACATGTCCTAATGGTAAAACAGCACTGTTCGAAGCGTAAAATTCCGAGTTCGATCCTAGCCGCCGCTAAAAAACGGGAAAGGGTTGTTTCGCTTCTACATGCAAGACTTCCAGAATGGGTGCCAGGGAGTTTTCTGGGTTTTCTCCCTTGCAACACGTGCAATTAAATTGCCTCACAATAGCGCTGCTGTCCACTATATGGAGTCTTTTAAGAAATATTTTTAAAGAAAACGAATTCTGGGAGCATCGGAAAGTAAAATCTTCAGTATATAGATGCTATAGTTTGAAATAAAATATTTTTATTGTATAAAAGCATTATTAATGTATTAATAAATTGTAACGATCAACTTCAAGTATTATATATAATCTGCTAAATTATTAATGTTATTTGAAAAATGACTGCATAATGAATAGTAAATAAGCGTTTGTAAGCAGTGCGTTTCAGTTCTACTAAAATTTGCTTAAGTCAAAAGTATTTTCTTCATTGAAACAGTAATTTTTGACACTGATATGTTTTATTTCCCTCATTTGTATTTTCCCAGAAATATAGTTTTTTCTACAGTGAAAAATTAATAGTATACTTATTAACATATATTATTGACTTTAATATTATAAAACTAATTATTATTCCAGAAAAATTGAACAGAAGAGGAATTCGAGGTAATTATATGATTATTTAAGCAATTTAATAATTAGTAATGCTTATTAATTTGGTTTATAAATCTAATTGCAAATTTATCATTAAAGAGGTAATTATTATCACTTGATTATAAAATTAATTATTATTTCAGAAATATTGAACAGAAAAGGAATTCGAGGTAATTATCATTACTTAAGCAATTTAGTACTTAGTAACGCTCATTATTTGGTTCATCAATCTAATAAGAGATTTATCATTACTGAAGTAACTATCATCATTTGATTATAACATTAATTATTATTCCCATAAAATTAGGCAGAAAAGGAATTCATTATTTAAACAATTTAATAACTAGTAATGTTTATAATTCAATTCATCAATCGCTTCGACAGGCCAATGTTTTCACAAGAGAATAAATTTGAGGTAAATTTAGGGTTTAAAATTGATGTAGAAATAATCAAGCATACATGTTCATGGTATGAATTGAATCCATGAGTTGCTGAATCAATCTGGAATGTTAATCATCCAAATGTGCTACTTCGGTAACTAGAAATTGCGTGAGAAATAAATGAAATAAAAAAACAATATTGCCACACACACACACACACACACACACACACACACACACACACACACACACACACACACACACACACACACACACACACACACACACACACACACACACACACACACACACACACACACACACACACACACATATAAATGGCAACATTTATTTTTATTTAGAAAAATAAACAAGTTTAAATTTTATAGTGAAAATTAATGCATACAATTTGTAATTTAAATCAAGCTATAGCTTAATAAAGCAGAGAATTAAGAGAGATTAACTCGACAGTAGTTCTGGTTTCGAATGCTAAGCATCATTTCTCGCAATATTCGATTGTTCTTATTTGGTCATCATTGAACCAGCCGGAGAATGTAATGCAGAAAAGATTGATATGCATTAACTATGCGTAGAGCTTCATGTCTTAATCCTGATTCAGTGTTTGAAGGAGAAAAATGTGCTAATTTTGTTCGAGACCTTTGATATAAATTAGCAAGCATTTGGTGAGCGAATAAATCGACATAATCCATATCCATGGACTATGTTCATATTGTTATGTATTGTGAGGAAGAACACGGACACACTTCATTGTTTTTGTTCGATGCTCTGCGGTCACTTTTTGTATAAAAAGGACTCATTTGTCGAGGACACACAATTTTCAGCGGATTCTGAGCCACAACAAACATTTATGATGAGGTGGGAATCGAGCGCATGAATTGATGAAAAGAAGATCAGAGCGTTATTTCATTTTTATCAAATTTTCCTTTTTTTACGGTCACTGTTTGCAAATAAGGACTCGATCGACTGAGAACTACATTTTAAAAAATGGCTTCAAACAACTATGCTTAAGGCAGGAATCCAATTCTTGAACCATTGAAGTAAAGGCTTGGACACTTTTTTCCTGAACGATTTGTTTCTTTATGGTTAATTTTAGATATGAAAATTATTTCAATCGGGATTAGTTTAAAATAGACCACAAGAATCTAAAAGGAAACAGATTTAAGATAAGGGGGAATCGAATCCATGAATTTTTGAACTGAAGATCTGACCATTGAGTTGCTTTTATAGATGGCTAAATTCTTTTCTTTATCTTAGGACCACTTTTTACACATGAGAGTTAATTTGAGCTGATGCTATACTATAAAGGGGATTTTAAGCCACTTACAATTAATCAAGAGATAGGAATCGAACCCATGGGTGTTGAGCTAAAGTTCAGAATAATGGAATATTTAAAATACAAGGTGATCATAATTAAGCTGCAAATTTAAAAACGCTGTAAAAAAAGAACCACTGGTCAGAAAGACCTGAAATTTAACCAGAATGTACTTCAAACAGGGGGATTTTGTTTGGCATGGGAACAAAAATTAGGAAAAAAAGTGGCCTATAGATGGCGCCGCACAGATTGTTATATGCAAATTAACGTCTTGTATAAAATGCTGAGTAGCTTGAATTCTCGTTAATTGTCGATGGTGATGCACATGAGAGTTTTCGGAAATGACCGTATTATCAGCGGACATTTTCCAACTCCCTGGTCGCCACGATCCCCGGACATCACTCTCTGTGACTTTTGGCTCTGGAGATTTCTGAAAAATGTTGTGTACAGTGCTCCAATAGACATCTTAGCGGATTTGAAATGCCGCATTACTCAGCACGTTAACAACATCAGCACTGATACACTCCAAGCTAGTGTGGAAAATACCGTTTTATGTTTACACCTCCTAACAGAAAATGGTGGACACCATATTGAAAATTTTTTGAAGAAGACTAAGGACAATTAAAAACCGGATTATTGTTGGCTTTTTCTATGGTTTTTGGCAGCAGGGCAATTAAAAACCGATTTTTTCCTATTCGATGTGGCACCACCTTGTCGCTCTGAATAAGCTTTACACCAAGAGTGCCACAACATCTGCTTGACTTACAATAGCACAACTGGTTTAACGTTCAACTTACTGCCTCAATTGATTATCGTTCATGTCAGAATTCATGTAATTAACCTACAGCCGCCTGTGCAGCGCCATCTATTGGCCACTATTTTTCCTAATTTTTTTACCACGCCAAACAAAATCCCCCTGCTGGAAGTACATTCTGGTGAAATTTCAGGTCTTTCTGACCAGTGGTTCTTTTTTTTACAGCGTTTTTAAATTTGCAGTTTAATTATGATCACCCTGTATATTTATTTAATGACGGTTCAAGGTTGGAATAATTAAATTTTCGATTACTATGTTAAATTATATAAGGTCTAAAAACAATTTGTAATATAAAATAAAAGAAATCTTCTGTTTTTTAATAAAATTTCTCATGTGATGAATAAAACCCGTTTTACTCGATGCAATGAGCTTACTTATTACTATCTTCAGTTTTTCCACATGACAAAATTTTAACGGATATAACACAATTTCGCATGAATTCCGAACCACTACTAGCATTTTCCCTCCTAAGATTGAAATCAAACTTACAAATTAGTAAACTGAAGCTAAAGCGCAAGCTTTACATTCGCTAGCTTTTTGAAAAACATAATTAAAAACAGAGCTATAAGTAAATGGAAATGTTATGCTAAGTTATAAAAGCCATATAATATACTGAGCATTAAAAATATTTTGAACACTTTTAAAAAATGAATTATTAACTTAAAAATAACGATGTTGGCTTTTTTATTCAGTTATTTACTTGTGTTTTTTGGATGCATTATAAAAATTTTATATAGTGATTAAGTTTAACTGCAAAAAATTTTAGTAAAAAATTTCTAATTAAAATAAATTTAGATGTAGAATTAAATAAACTAAATTCGCATTCTTGGAACTGTAATTCGAAATGGATAGAAGTAGAACAGATTAAAGCAAGCACGATAGGAAAATCTTTTACATTTATCAAATAATGAAATCGACAGGTAAATGAAAGTTATGTCGATTTTTCACGATCTCAAATGAACAATGAGAATGGAGCAGTAAGAATTTCTCGGCGACAATTTACTCAGAAATTACAATATATTCTAAAGAATTACTTATTAACAAGACGTGCTTATTTTTCTCATTTGCATTGATGTAATTTTGTATCAGTATGTTTAATAGAATCTATTCAGTCTAGTATCAATCTATTTAAATGTACTTCAGTTTAAGGTTAATATTCTTTTATTTTAAATACCAGAATGTATATGATTCAATCGTCATATATTTCTTTCTTATTAATTGCTTAAGAATTACGTTGACGATTTTAAATGTCATCAGAAACAACCATATCATTTTTAAGAACGAAAAAGATTCTCACTGACGAATTATGAATATAAATCAATGTACATTTAGTTCTTTATAAGTTCATCGATCAAAATACAGTTTCTGTATCTTGGTCAATGAATTGATTTTGTGCTATTTATAGCTAGCAGGCAAGAATTATTGCAATAAATGTAGAAATGTTACAATGAAAATTTTTCCCAATTTTTTTGTCGTCAATTAAATGTACCTGTTGTTTTTAATTATAGAAATATTAGTTGTTTAATAACAAATAATGTGTCCAAGATGAAAATAAGAGATAGAAAACTTGGTCTTTTTTCATTAATCGTTTTATGGTCACTTTTTAAAGATAAAGACTAATTTTAATGAAAATCTACATTTTAAATGAATTCCTATTCACTCAGCCGAATTGGCAATCGAACGGTTATCTGTCTTTCTTTCGTTTCAACAGTTCGTGTGTATGAGTATCACCTCGAACGTGATGCTTTTACATCGCATAGTGGATAGTTTAACTTCTTCAAAGGTCATTGGCGTTTGGGGAAGTTAGGCTGCCTATTACTAGAAGTCGAAAAGCGCCATCTTTCAATATCAATTACGCATATTGAATTCACGGAGGACTTTCTATAGAAACGGGGACGTCTTCACACGTTGCAAGGGCGAAAACGCAAAATTCTCTAGCACCCAATCCAACAAACATACATGCAGAAGCGCAACATTTCTTTCCCTCTGTTCAACAGTGGCTGGGATTGAATTCGGGACCTTATACTCTGAAGAAAGCGTGGTTCTTGTAGTGTTTCGGAATACACTTTAAACTGTAGGTCTTAGTCTAATTAGCCTTAATGACCATTGAACAACATATATTTAGTACATTTTCTTTAGTAAACGAGAAGTGAATTCAGGAACTCTTCAACAAACGACCGAACAGTTAACCAATAACATAGAATCATTTCAGTCTCGGGAACCTTGAACAGTATTTTCCTTTTAGAACGAGTTTCATGTTGTTGTTGCATGCCCCCGAGGTCAGCAGCGCTAAACCAGGTCCATGAGCGCGTACACCTTCAAAAAGTCCAGCACCATAAGTGGATTCTCCATCAGATCTCTCCCGGAGAGACCAAGGCATTGAAGAATGTGTTCAGGAGAGGCCTGTACCTATAAACACTTGGAGCAAATTTCGAATTTCTTGGTACCCTCGACGAATTTCACCAAGAGTTTCATAACATCACTAGTTTCGAATGTGATGTCATAAATTCCAAATTTTGAAATCATGATTTTTTTTTACATTTTCTTAAAACTGATATCTTTTATTGGATCTCCTTTCTTGTTATAAAACATGATTGCTATAGTATGTCATGAGCTGATAGGAGCTGAATCCAGAAAGACAAGGTAAATGATGAATATATTATACCAATATATTGCAGCCTTCCTGCTTAAGTTTGCTTTCTAGTCAGAATCATGTAAACAAAGGGAATTAGGGGTACAAATTTCGAGGTTTTTCTGGAATATCCCAAATAGTATTTCCATATAATATATTTTCATGCTTCCCTAAGGAAATTCCAATTAACTGTGCTTAAAATATTTTGTTTACTCTAGTTACGTGGAGGCTGATATTGTTGATTGTCTCAGTAAATTTGTCTTGTCTTCTCGACGCTTGGAAAAGTTTTGGATTTTCATCTTGTATTTCTGAATTGTAAAGTTATAAGTTAAATTTACCTAATCACAGGTACTATTAATTACACTATCACTATAGAACACAATAATAATATGAGTTATATATAACAGAAGAGTAAAAAGGTATCAGTTTTTGTAATATATTACAAACAGAGGAGAGGTCTGCAATATACGAGTATTAGTACATTGCAAATATATTTTATTATTGAATCAACAAGTAAATAGAAGTTCCAAAAATTATAAAATTTTTGGGGTCATCACTAAATGACTGCCAAAAATAAATATCTATTATGGTGAAACTTTTAAGTATACTTGTTTAAAATTTTGTAGAACAAGGTAAAAAATTTTGCCAAATAACAAAATTTTTCACTAATGATAGAAAACTATATATTAAATAGATGGCTATCAATTCATTTATGATTTTGTAAATTTCAGATCAGTTTTATATAAATTTCTGATTTTTTTTCACCCCATAAAATTATAAATATATCTGAGATATAGTTACTATAGAACAGAATGTGATTAAGTATTTTCATATATATTGGATTCTGGCATCCAAAAAAATATATAAACAACCACTCTATGAAAATTTCTTTTGGAGTCAAACAATGGAGTTGAAACATTAAAAATTACGACAAACTAATATCGAAAAAGAACTTGGAAGTTTCAACTGCTCTTTTGATAGCAGTCATAAATATCAATATTTTTTATTGATGAAAATAGTTAAAAACTGTTCAGTGGGATATTATGTTATACTTTCTGTAATGTTAATTTGCTTAGATTTTTATTCAAATAATTTTTGTTACTTTTTGTTAAAATGATAAATTTAAAATATCTTAATTATAAATTTAAATACTCTTTTATATAAATTTAAAATATCCTTTAAAATTTAAATATCTAGCTATTTTTCTTAAAAAACTGAGCCAGATTTTTTAATCATTATGTTCTGCATTTTATTTTAATTTTCGGAAAATATTCACGGAGGAACAATATGTAATGATTTGTTGTGAATTTGGCGAGATATTTGTGCCAAATTTTTTGGGTCGAAGAAATTTTACACAAGAGACAATTTTTATTATCATTAAATAAATTTAAATTATTTTTATCTTTCGCTGTTTTTCCAAATTAACTGAGCCAGATATTTTTATTATTATTTTCTACATTTTATTTTAATTCTCGGAAAATATTCACGGAGGAACAATATGTAATGACTTGTTGTCAATTTGGCGATATTTGGCCAATTTCAATTTGGTCAATTTGTAGGGTCGACGAAATTTTACACAAGAAACAATTTTTATTATTTTTAATAAATTTAAAATATCTTTATCTTCCACTATTTTTCTAAATTAACTGAATCAGATTTTTTAATCATTATATTCAACATTTCATTTTAATTCTCGTTAAATATGCACTGAGGAACAATATGAAACGATTTGGTGACAATTTGGTGATATTTGCGCCAACATTCCATTTTGACAGGATTTACCCAAGAATAAATTTTTATTTCCTGAAGTTACACTTGCTAAGAATTTAAATTTCATAATTGCATATTTTTCAATTAAACTGCGCATATTTTCCAAAATATAAAATAAAATGTATTATTTTTTATTTGATAAAGGTTTACATCAATGCAACATGATTGTTTTTTCTGTATTTCCCTCATTTGTCAGATCTGCATTCCAATCTAAGTGTAAGATTTTAATTATTCATTCTCAGCATCTATCTCCGTTGTAAGCTTTCAATAAATTTGAAAACTATTTCTGAATATTTTCTTGAAATTTCATCCAAGAATTGTTTTTTCTTATACTTTATTAAGTTATAGATAGAGGGAATAAATGGGAAAATTGTTTTAAAAAAAATTAATACACTCAGCTTTGTGTGTGTAGTATGTATATTTAGAGTAAAAATGTAAATGTTGTATAATCTCTTAAGAATAATCATACTAATTAAAATTTTCATTTTAATTTTAAAATATTAATATAATTCCAAAAATTAACTGTGGGTAATTAATTTATTAGAACCAAAATGAATAAAGTTGGTTAAAGAGATAAATCATTTGTTGCCATATAATTTTTCCAAAATGTCACCAAAGTGGAACCAGCTTTATAAATTAATTCATTATAAATAAAATTAAATAAGTATGATTTGCATTCATGATTAATTTAAAAATACTTATTTTTTCTATAATATTTTATATTTTATTGAATTATTAATAATATCAATAGTTTATAATAACAGTCGAAATTTAAAATACGCAAAACTTCCAAAAGGAAAATTATAATTAAATAAAATTAATTTTTTGAAAAGATTATAATTATTTGGAAATTCATATTGCAGATAGTCTAATATCTGAAAGTGTTTTATAATATTAGGACTTTCGAAACATCTTTTCTTTTTTTCCGGAAAGAGATTTCACAGGTAACCGAACATATTCCCATTTGTCGAAGAAGAAGACTCCCAAGCGATTCTTCAAAAAAATGTCTCCCGCTTTTTCGGCAGTAATTGGGATCGAATCCAGTGATTCAAAACTACTCTGAGAAACAAACTCTGAGTCCCAAAACCAGGTTTAAGTAAACACAAATATAATTTACTCGGAACAAGTGTAACATATCGAACCACTGAAAAGAAATTTAAAATAAATAAATTAACAATATTTAAATTTTATACACGTAAATTTCCATAACTTTTCTTCAAGATTCTAATCAAGCGCTTTGAATAAAAATTTTTGTAATTTGTTGTCAACAAAGCATGTTTGCCGCAATTTTTTTTATCATTTGTTACTTAATAAATTACAATATTTCGTTACAGCCCAACGGTGTTTTAACTTTAATTGAGAAGCAACTGTATTCTTTTGAGGGAAAGATGTTCAGCTTATCTACCTGGAATGACACATTCTTCCGAAATGGTAAACATTTGCTGAAATCAGTTGTTTTTCAAGCTCTGCACCCCCACTTTCAGATTGTGTGATGCCCCCAGACAGTGTCAGGAGCCAGGTGAGGTAAGTGCATGCATTAGTTTTGCCTTCTCTTTAATGATCTCAAATACTTTTTTTTTAATAATTTCTTTTTCGTAATAAATCTTGTTTAACATTTATAAATGACATTTTTGTAAAATGATTCACATATAGGGACAATTTTTTAAATTACTTGTTTCTTAAGGGAAAATACCACCCTTTTAGAACAATTAGAAAGTGAATAAAAAATATAAAAAATATCATTTTATAACATATAATACATGTAGCTGTAATACGTTATAGTTTCATTCAGAAATAAACTTAACAAAAATTTTAGTTTTTCCATTTATTTTTATGAATTATACTTTTTTTTTATTCAAAATTAAGCTTAGGTATATATTTTTTTTCCAAAGATCAAAAACATTGGATCCAGGGGAACCTCAAATAAAAGTTTAGCAATCTAGTTTTTTGTTCAAAAGTTCGTGAGTTCAATTTCAGTGTTTAACGTGATTGTCTGCAAGGTTTTGGTTTAAAGGTAAAGTATCTTATAATAATTTGAATATTATATTAAAAAGAAAAATGTGTGTGTAAATGGAACAAATGTGAAAATTAGACTAATTCAAGCCGAGCTAGAGGAAAATGATTGGAGTTCAAGTCTTCTGATTCCTGTTTGATAAATTCAATTTCGATAGAGCATGAACAACTGTAGGAGTTTGAAATCCTTTTTAAGTTGTAGAGAGTGACAAACCAAGGAAACATATTGGGGAACCTAAAGTAATGAATTAAGATAATAAATAATACTCCATTTCACCAGTGAACGTCATAAACCCGCTAAAAGGTAATACTAGTTTAAAGTGGAGTGTTTTAATAAGCAATTTTCTTAAAATGTCGATTACTTTTAAAGCGTCCAAAATGGTATCACCGTGGCCCAATGGTAGGATAATACCCTTCAGAGGATTAGTTGCCGGGTTGTTTTCAAGGCCAGCTTCTGTTGAAAAACGGGAGTTCGTTGTTGCGTTTCTGTCTTCTGCATATACCGCCGTCGGAGTGGGTGCTCGGGAGTGTTCCAGGTTTCCTCTCTAGCTGCTCGTGAATATGGAGCAGACTTTATGTAGCTTATGACAAAAGGCATTACAGTGGCCTTCGACAGTTAGTCTGTCTACTACAGTATTTTTAAAATGATAATAATTTTTTAAAAGATATTTATAAACAGTTATTAAATTATTTTTAGAAATATTAATACTTTCAAAATAAAGTTTGTTAAAATAAGCGGTTGCTAATTATTTTTATCATAGCATGTTTTGTAGGTAAAATATTGATTCAGCGAAATTTATTCGAGAAAAAATTTAATTAGCATTAGACAATGACAAATTAATATTCATTAATCTTTGAAAAAAATATGTTCTAATAAATTTACCATTGACTTTATATTAAAGATATAACATAAAGTATAAATTTTATACAAATGCGGTCAAAAAACGATACATTAGAAAATTTATAGAAAATAATAACAGCAAATGCATTTTTTTGAATAATTATGTTTATTACATTTCATTTGTTAGAAGTATAACTTCTAAGACTATATATTAAATTTCGTAAATTATATTAGAAGAAATTCAACTAATATCATATTGATAATTAGTAAATTTTTAGATTAAATGGACCATTTTTATTAGCTAAAAACCTTTAGAATTTTTAGCTAATAAAGATGGTTTGTCTAGTTCATCTTTATTAGCTCATGATGAACTAAATAGATTAATCTCAGAGCTGTTTAGCGAACACTGTATTGTCAAGTGGTTTTCATTATTAACACACGACTTTTACTCATTTCTCACTATTTCCCGCTCTTTGATGTTGTTTCTTAGGAATATTTTTGTCATAAATTAACGTTGTGGTTTTACCTCAAATAATTTTCAAAATTAAAAAAAAATGTCTGAAAATATATATCTCACAAATTAAGCAATTTATCACTAATAAACTAAAAATTTAACAATATTTTCCCATAATTTTAGCTTTTATATTTTATTTTTAATTACACACGTTAGTGTATATTTTTAGACTGAAATAATAATATTTTAGACAGAACTTCTTAGACTTTAACATAGGGATATATAGGTGAGCAATGTTAATAGTTACATTTGGTCACAGACAACAAAAGAAAACCTGTCGACAGCAATAAGCACTCTGCCCAGATATATTGTTTGATTGATCTATGACATACAAAAACACTTGTTTCTTATATCCTATTGAAAATATTTTGATTTATAGTTGAGTACAGGCTGGTATGTTTATGTAGTTGCTGGTAAAAAATAATCTTTGATTGAATATTTATCGCCAACGTAGAACGCACTGCTAAGTTTATAATGTGATGCAACTGTAACATATGCAAGAACCCATTGGTAACCTATTAAAAACTTAAAAAAAATTTGGTATTTAATAAAAAATCTCTTTTCACTAAAGTATCTGAATTTATATAATTTTTAATTTAGTATATATGTTTACTTTTAAGTAGACCGAGTTTGTATACTAATTTATGAGTGAATTAGTGAACTATGATTTCGTAAAAACATACAAATATAAAATTGCTTTTCTTTGTTTCCTTATATTTGAATCTAATTCATAATATTAAAACAAAGAAAACTGTTTTTGGCGTGGATTTCTTCATACTATGCCAAAACTAAAAAATATAGCACACGTCCCATTTTCTTCTCCATTTATTTATCACAATCTTAATTTACTAGAAGTTAAATTCTTTGGCATTAAATTATAAAGAGGTTACCAGAATTTGTTTATAACTCAAAAATTAATAATTAGATTTTAGTAAAAATTAGATTTTGATTTCACTAGATGAAATCATTTCTTAGTTTAAAAAGTAACTACAGGTGAATTTTTCATAATTTTATGTTGAAAAGTTAAATTAAAAATTCTTTATTTCAAAACTAACAAGTATGGATAGAAGTGCTTTATCTTGCCAATTTAAATGGTGCCTTTTTTATATGTATAAATCTAATATTAAGAGTTATCGTTAATTGGTTCTAAATTGTCACCCAAAATTAAAAAAAAATCTGTTGTTATTTTACACATAATACTCAGAAATTGCAATTTAGTAAAAGTACAGAATTTACAACTAACTGAAACTTTGTAAGTTTATTTATTTAGCACTCCTCTATCTGTTGGAGTTGTTTGCTTTCGTTTTTTTACTGGACATAATTATTTGCAGAAGCATTTACATCTTATTTGACTTAAAAATTGGGCTTGTCCCGCTGTGTCACCAAGCGGAAATGGATGGCGACCAACCCAGGTACAGCCCCATTGTTTTAAAAAATTCTTGAAGGCAATTTTAGGGTAGCTAATTTTAATTTTTTTTATGAAACATAATCCCTTTACTGGGATGCTCATCAACAAATGGCAGAGATGCCAAAGACAATTTTACACTGGCTGTTCTACTTTTTTTTTTAACAAAATATTCTAAATTTAACACTTCAGTAGGAAGTATATTAATTTCTTAACAGGCCTAGAGTTTTTAATGAAAAAATTTCTTAATTTATAGTAGTCCTGTCATGATATTTTATGCAATTATAAGATTTAATTTTGGTGTTTGGTACTGTAAACATATATATTTAAAATTTTTCTGTGAACATATTTGTATTCAGTTATAACAGATCAATACTATGACATCATACGAAACATGTCAGTAACCACTTTTTGGCTTGAATTAAATCCATCGGGGTAATCTTTCTGTATGTTAAATTGACGATTTTAATCAATAAATAAAACAGTTTCAGTAAAATTTTTTATAAGTGGCTCAATTTTCAAACACTACGACTTAAAATAAATGTAAAATACATTAATATTATTATTCATCTCTCTCTCTCTCTCTCTCTCTCTATATATATATATATATATGTATATATGTATATATATATATATGTATATATATATATATATATATATATATATATATATATATATATATATATATATATATATATATATATATATATATATATATATATATATATAATTTTATACATGGCATTGAAAATCTGTGAAAAAAAGAAATATTTTACTGTCATTCCCATTTCTTCACACCATAAGGCTTTTCTAATATAAAGTTCAAGCTATTTAAACGCATAAGGTGTTTTTATTATTCATACGTTATAACATTTGGATTTTGATGTACAATTACCCTAATCTTTTATGAATTTGTAGAGGTTGTTGCTAAAGCATCATTTTTACACTCAACCTTCATTTTTACCTTTTGGATTCACAGTTTTAGATTCTTAGGGATTTTTCTATTTTAAGTAATCAGACTTATTTATTATCATTTAATTATAATTTTGGTTCTTTAGTATTAACCTGAGTTACCGAATTAATTTATTTTTTATTTTGGTATTGATAAATATCCAAGGAAACAATTAAAGCCACACAAATAAAAACTATAAGCTGTAATTATTAAAATAGTGAAATGTATACACATTTTTTTCAATAAATATAATTGCATTATACAAAACGGCAAATGAACGAAAAAGAATCATGCATCAACCACAATGGAAGTAAATACCAAATTATCCTTTTCTATCATCATTAGATTGAAAGCATTTATATTAATATCATAATGAATTTTGATATTATATTAACAGCTAATCAATGTATATATATATATATATATATATATATATATATATATATATATATATATATATATATATATATATATATATATATATATATATATAAATATATATATATATATATATATAATATAGTATGTTTCGTGGTGAACTGAAGTCAAGATTTATGTAGTAACTATAGTTGGTTATTTATAGCAAGTAATATACATATATATATCTAGAGAAAGAGAGAGTGAGATAGATATAAATTATACATATTTATTATATAAATAGTTAGTTTTTTTAATCAAAGATAAATATAATATAACTATACTATGCTATATATATATATATATATATATATATATATATATATATATATATATATATATATATATATATATATATATATATATATATGTATATATATATATATAAAATACCAACTACTTCATCACCAAATTTAATATCAAACTAATTTTTATATCGGCTATGTTGGATAAATATTAAATTTTTGCTGACCACAAGTTTACTTTTTTACAGAGAGAAAAATTGCCGTTTTTATATGTGAAACAGTTTTAGAAAAATAGATTTCGCTTACCTACAGAATATACAATGTTATGGCCTCTCTGTAGTATTAAAATAATAAAAAATATGGCAAACTGCGCTTTAAAATGCTTCCATCAGGAATCGCCAAAGAGCAAAAATCAAACTGGCTGGACATATGAAACAGCGGGAGAAAAGAAGCCCTTTTCAATATGTGAGATTTATCTTTGATATCACGCTCACCGGAAATGCCGATTGCGTGATCGTCCAGCTGCAAAATATCTGTCTCATACCAAATTCATAAAAATTTTTAAAGAAGCATAATATCGGGCATTTTTTGTTGCCATGTCGTCCGCACAACAAAAACTCAATGACCTACAAATATTCCTTCCCCGTATAAAGTATAGATAAACAAAGTTTCTTTTCTATAAATAAAAAGAGGCTCTAGCAAGGCATGTCATCTACGACGACTTAATGAGTTCCCTCACGAGGTGGTACGAGAAAATTTTGTCTTCTTTCAGATCAATACGTCTCTTATTTCAGATCATCGACAGTTCAAAATGCCGGTAGAGGGCATTGTAACTTATAAACAAACAGCTACTCTTTTCATCAAAGTCAAAGCAACTGATGTTCTATTTCTACCTTGAATATCTTATTTCTAATATGGAAGTTTAATTTCAAATCTGTCTATAATTTCAGATAATCTGCAATTAAAACTGTTGTAGAGGGTATTATTATTTACAATGCTATATTTACATATAATTTTTAATATTTAATGGCTAATTCCTATTTCCGCTAAAAGCTTGGTAAAAGCAGAAAATTAAACGATAAAAAATATTAACTTGAAATAAACACAAACCACGTGTAGTACAAAAGAAAAAGATGCATCCATTGCGCAGTTAGAAAATTATCCATTTCTTTCCACTTAAATATTAATAAATAATATTTTTTATTTTTAAAATGCATACAGCCTTGTTTTAAAAAATTCTTAAAAGCTCAAAAAAATTACTTTTTACTAGAATTTTCTTATTGAGTTTATCGGTCTTAAAAAAAGGAGCCATCATCTCGGGTTTATCACTTTAGCCGATGATTTGATCTAAATAGGATTCTAGTGTTTTTAGTTTTTAATTAATAATCATTCAACAAAAATTTATGCAATAAAACTCTTCATATATAATTTTTAATATCTTTAATTATAAATGTAGGTCAATGTTTTTCTGTCTTATTTCACATAATTCACCAATAAAATTGTATGTATGGGATCTCATTTTTTTAAAAAGGAAACAACGACTGTTTCCTTTTAAAGTCAAATTAATACATTTCTAATTTCTTCCTCTAATATGTAATAATATAATATATAAACGCAATCTATGTATATATTCTTCAAATTTCAGACAATCTGGAATTCCAGCTTCTAGTAAAAGGCATTGTAATTTAAAATCAAAATAGATTTATATCTTTCTAGTATATCTGAATTTCAGATAAATAGCAGTTACTTCTAGAGGGCGTTGTTGTGGATTCATAAAGGAACCACTCAAATATGTATTACTTTTAAAACGTTTCAATACCTGACACCAAATTTAATTTAAGGATTCAGCACTCAATATAAGAAGCAGTATTTAGTAAAAATTAATCAATTAATTCTTAATTGTTACTAAACAGTTTAAAAGGAAATCAATGGTATTATATACACTGCCTGACATTGGAAATGCAACACCAAGAAAGAGTGGCCATAAAATTATGCAAAATTTAGGATAGACGCAAATTTCCGAGCTATGCAAATGATGTGAAATGCGCAGCTCTCCAGCTCACGATGTATGCTGAGGAACCGGCAGAATGGGCGATATTCGCACCGTTATTGCTGTTTGGAAAATAATCGTTGAAATCTGTTCTTGTTGCTAAGGATGCATGTCATTGCAGAGAACGACAGGCCATCGTCGTCGGTGTCAGTTACAGCAGACAGACGAGTTTAGGAGGGGCATGGTGATTGGACTGAGAAGGGCAGGTTGGTCCTTACGGCAAATAGCAGCTGACAAATACCTGGACGCCTCCACAGTGCTCCGGTTGTGGCGAAGATGGTTAGAACAAGGAACTGCAGAATGTTTGCGGGATGCCGGTGCAGCAAGAGTGTCTTCAGCACACGTGGATCGAAGCATCCAACGGAAGGCTGTGATGGCTCCGCAAAACACAACCCTGGATGCTCCGATATCGAGCAGAATCATTTGCCTTCGATTCGTTGCTAGTAACCTGCGCTCATGGCGTACGTTAAAAAGACTGCCATTGACCCCACAGCATAGATGCCAACGTCTGGAATGGAGCCGGATTAGAGCAATGTGGACGACGGAGTGGCACAGGATAGTCTTCTCAAATGAGTCGCGCTTCTGTTTCTTCAGTGAGAGTCACCGGTACGAATGTGGCGTCAATGTGGAGAGAGTTCCGATTCTGAACCAATTATAGAACGCTCCACCGCGGGAATACGCGTCATCATAGTTTGGGGGAGTCATTGCGTACGATTCCAGATAACAACTAGGTTGTATTCACGGCACTATGACAACTCAACGTTACTGGATGATGTGCTGTGGCCGGTACAACTATCCTATCATCAGTGGGTGCCCAGTGCCATTTATCAGCAGGATAATGCCCAGCTGCATAGTGCTTGCATAAGCCAACATGCCCTGCAAGGTATACAGCTGCTTCCCAGGTCACCGTTCTCACCAGATCTCTACCAACCAAATGACGTTAGGGATATGAATGGACGCCATTTGTAGATCCTGCCACTGCCTTCTTCAGAAGACGCACTTTGGCAAATGGTTGACAGGGAATAAAGAGCCATTTCTCAGGACGCCTTTCGTACTATCACTGACACTGCGTCTTGACGTGTTGCTTAATGTATTACCATTTACAGATGTCCTACAACCTACTGACCCAACCCTGTTCTAGCTCTGTATTATGCATATCATTTCGAAATACAGATATTTATTGTTCGTTGCTGTCTCTCTCTGCTTGACGAAATTCGTCACTTTCTGGCAACTCCTTGTTTTTGCATTTTCAATGTCAGGCAATGTATATAAAATATGTCCAATTTAAACTTATTTACTAAATAAATATTTACTAAACGTATGTACCAGCTTTGTAAAATTTGTAAAGTGTGTCAAAATAAATTATGTAGTTTATTATAAAAAGATTGTGTTAGCTTCACCCTACCACATGTAGAAACAAAATTATTACTAAAACAAACAATAAATATGTTATTCACGTGACTGATTTTTGCATACTGTATTTGAATTCAGTTGAAAGAAATTAAAGTAAGGTACTTGTGAATAACATTTATTTCTGATTTTCATCGTCAGTTGGCCCAGCAATAATATATTACCTGACATTGACGATTTTATTTCTATAACGGAAAAATTTTCATAATTAATAATGTTCCTATTTTTCTTAATATAGAATCTAACAAATATTTGAAACATATAGTTCACATTTTTCTTTTTCTGGCTGGGCAAAACCGAAAAAGCTTTTTATCCCTTCAGTAGGTCGATGAAATTGAGAACAAAGCATGCTTAGGAATTAAACACTTCGGGTTTTGCATTAGGATGACCACCTAACTGGGACATATGCTTTACACTCCAGAAGTCTTCAGTGATGAAAACAGACATAGGCGCTGTAGGCCTTAGCCCCATAGGGCTATCATGTAACTGAGTATAATTTAGTTAGCTTAACATTTAGTTATTTAAATAATTAATTTTTGTGCCTTATTATTTAACAGAGATTTTATTTGAAAAAATAGAAGATTTTCTGATAGAAATGTAAAGGAAAAATGTATTGTGTAACATGTTAATTTGATATATGTTCACGGTGGTATTTTAACGTGATACATCGCAAATTCAATACTATTTTTTAAAGAAAAGTGTTTATATCCTCACAATTATACAAACTATGAATATAAAAGATTGTCCGAACATAAAGTAAACAAAAAAGTTTCAGAGGACGTGCAAACTGTCATTTCATAAAAAATTCCTAAAGACTTGAATTTCCGCGTCATTGATGATGTTTTACATCAATTATAAAATTATCCAATTCTAGGTAAGGCTCATATAGTTAAGCACAATTGTAATTATTCACATGTCTAAATACATCAGAATCTATAAACAAAAGAACTCCAACAATCCGAACTCCATCTTTCGCTTCCAGAATTTCAGAAAAATAAATTAGACGGAAAAAGCAAAAGAAAATGAGAAAAAAGAAAAGAGAGAGAGAGAGAGAAGAGAGAGAAGTGTCACTTGAGGAATTCAAAAACATTGTCGTGAAAATTCCTAGATGTTGAGAAGTTAATACAAAAGATACAGGAGAATGGATTATGAGTCAAACAAACCTTTAGATTTCAAATTGCAAATGATAGTCAACTTACTGAAAATGTTGAGGAGGAAAATCCCCTTAATGTCCACAGTTGAAGTAGACTCTGGACCATCAGCTTATGAAGTATTTCTCGGCTTTGAAATTGTTTTGAAATAGATGAAGCGTCAACCCGAGTGTGATCACATGCAAATTCGCACTGTCAATGCGCTACTTGGGGGTCCGAAAACGTATGAAGGCAGTAAAAACAACTTACTCTGACAGAGATGTTCAGTAAGCAATGGAATTTATTTACGGCACTGTACATACATGCTGTTTTAATGTGCCGCAATTATAACTACCTTAATATAAAAATACTACATTTTCATTTAATTCATTAAAAGTTCTTTTACTGTAAAAATTTATAATTTTTCTCCATTTTCAACAAACGATAATTAATTAAAATAGACCCTTTTTTTCAATTAACTGAATTTTTGACTATCCGAATGGAATCAGGTTCTAATTGATTTGGATGATTAGAGTTCTTCTGCATAAGGAAATTATATGCATTATCTAAAATTAGAAAAAATAATATTTCAAGAATACTTTCTCTTAAAGTATAGTTATCTCATTTTGTAGTGTAATTTCATGTTTTTCAACGAAAATTATTCAACTCTATAGAAAAGATTTAGATACTTTTAATTAAATTTAAAACGATATTAATTAAAAATGTTTGACGGATTACTTAGAAATAAAAAAATAATGTGGATATTTTTTAGTCTATTTTATCATAGGTAGATATTCAACATTAAAAAAATATTTTTGCATAATCAATAATTCAAGTAACATGTAAAAATAGCTCTAATATTTAAAAAAAAAGGTGCCTATGACAGTTTATTTCATTTATTATTACTGTTTCTTATGTTTTCACTTAAACTAATATATATATATATATATATATATATATATATATATATATATATATATATATACCACAAACTTACTTAAATTTTCCTAATAATATGACATTAATTAGAATTGGATTATAATTTAAGTAACAGATCATCAAATGCCAATTTAGTTTTTGAAATGAAAACTTTTACTATTTGAAATAAAAACTATTATCTTAAGAATCAATTGTACCTTAAATATTCGAGAACAATTTCATTTCTGAAATCATTATGATCTTCAAGATTTTTTTCTTCCGTTTTTCATTATCGTCTCGTCATTAAATAAAAAACATAGATTTTATCTGATAAAAATTATTTAAGAGTGAAATATAAGATTAATACAAATAGAAACATGTACCGGTATGGTTTATCAGGAAACGTTGATAGTGATGATTTTTTTAGGCTAATTTTCAGTGAACTTGCTAGAATTCATAATATTTTCAATAAAATTATAGTGAGAAAAATTAAACTTATATTAACACACTTAAATTATATCTTAATGAAATTTCATCAAACACTTTTTAATAAATGGAGCAGGTCTTATTAATTAATTAAAAATTGAGTTAAAGAGTAATTATAAAATTACAGAAGAGCCATATATTTAAACTTATAAGTTTTACAAGAAGTTTGAATGTACTATATAATTAGTTTTAATCCACTTAGTCTGTTAAATTACTTTAATTTGCAGTTATCTACGCTATTTTAATGTAAACTCGCCTTAATGATTAATTTTGATTGCCAATCACTCAAAATTTCCAAATGTGGATTAATCTTAAATTGCTTAAACTGGATTTTACTTTTACTTGATGGAAATATTAATTTGACAAATTCTTGGGGTAATTAGGCATGATACACAAATTCGATCAAACCACTATTCAACTTTCGCCATTCCAAATTCAAAATTTCGTAATTTAACTTAGTTTCAGATATATTTTTATTTTGCTATTACATTTCAAATTTAAATTTTAAATACAATAAAAAAATTCAAACAGGATTATAAAAGTAATTTTTAAATAGCATTCTCGAAGAAATTTTCAAGAAGAATTAAAAAAAATATTCAATTAAAATTTCAAAATAATAACCAAACTAAAAATAAATACGTTCAATAAGATTATTAGGTTGTCAAGATATTTTGTTTTCATCGAATTCTCAATGACAAGCTCGCAGAATCGAAAATGACTCATACGCATGTGAATTCTCATCATACGAAACAATCCATTTTGGCGCAGTAATCAAAAGAGAGATTTGTGTTATTTAGCAACCACATCCGGGATTAGGATTTAGAGTATAATTACAAATGTGAAGTTTATCTTTAACAATCACATTAATTTCTTAGGCGTATAAATTTTATATTTGACAATCGCATTTGTTTATGTAAATATTTATAATTTCTTACCTTTTTCTGTTGTATATTTCATTTATTTATGTTTTTTTTTTTGCTGCTAATGTTGCCAAGATTTAGACATATTTTCCTATACTGTATTCTTTACTGTCTTATATTTTATTATTGGATATTAGATGAAAACGACACATTTATATTATCACAATAAATATCTCTTGATGAGTCTCAGATTGAGATAATTGTTTTTTATTTATATAAATCTTATTATATGGTATTTATATAAAAACTTAATACTTACTTATTTGCGTTTTAAATATAAAGACACGTACAAATTTGGAATTTTTTCACACAAAATCAATACTTTTATTAATAAAGAATAATATGAATTTTCATTTCATAAATTAACATTTTTTAAAATTAATTAAAAAATTTCATGAGTAAATATGTTTGAAAAAAATGGAGTAAAATTGATAGAATATTATTATGAATGAATGTATTATTCAATAATAATTGTGAAATCTGTGAAATATTTGATAGAGTTTGTGTATGAATTTAATTGTATAATTGGTGAGTAAAATGACCTTTTCTTACAAAAATTTATCTAAAATGTTTGTTAAAGTCTAAACCATTATAAAATTGTCAATTTTTTAACTAGTGAGTTCATTAATTTGTGAGGATTAGAATCAAATATTTTGTCTGGTGTAGTTTGGTTTGTTATTTTGCGGTCATTATTTGACCTTCATTGCTATCTCAACCAAGATCAACAATTTAAAATGAACTAGGTTACATTACAACATTTATGTGTGAAGTAAAAATCGAATTCATTAACTACTGAATTTCAGGCCAGAAATCTAAATATCGAATTGTCAACTAGGAATAGATTATATCTGATGCACTGAGCTGTATTTAAATTTATCAAGCATGATTTCAAATTTCAGGGTTTAGTTGTTGATTGAATATGCAGAGAACAAATCTCGATAACATTTTGAATATCTATAAGCTCCCTTAAGATTTTGAGAAACAATTTCCGTTCTAAAGAAAGTTCTTTAAAATGTCTCCACTAAACATTTTGTTCAATTTATTAATAATAATCCCCAAATTAAACTGGTAAGGGTCATTCCTTTTAAAAGGGGATTACAAAGTAAATCACTCTTTTTAAAATGACGCCAAAATAAAATTAAAAAAATTGTAAGCTAAAAAATGCGAAACGATTGTTTTACATTATCAGTTTAATTATGTTATTAAATTGGATAAATGAATATTAATTATGTAAATAGGAGATTTAATGGGATAAAATGAGCTTTAAATTGTCACATTAAAATTAATACAGATATGAATTTTATAAAATTGTTGTTTTTTTTTTAAAAAAAAACAATTATAACAAGTATAAAAATATGAGGCTTTATTTTTAAGTATTTTTGAAAAATGTCCGAATTTCGCAAAGAGTTTATTGAAGACTAAATGGGACAAAAAATCAGCAAATATAAATATAATTTGTCTTTGTTTTACTAAGAGAATAATTCACAGCTTTTTTTTAAAATTATTAAAAATAAATATAGTTTATAAGTATGCAATTGATAATTATATTCTTTGAAATTATTGCATCATTCTTAATTATTAAATCTCTACAAATAATTTACAATACAGAAGTATGTTAAAATGATTACATTGTTACGAAACACTTTAAAAACTATGATTGTAAGTTATATTCTCCGTGTACTCGTATTTCTAATATTTTCTTCATCATTAAAATAAATTAGAAATTAATTCACATGGAATTTGATAATCGAACTATTAGAACTAATTATAGATTTTTGAAACTAGACAGTAATAATGTAGCAATTTACCTTATAGACTATTACAGTATATATATTTCGAATTTTTTTTTAACTACAATTAAAAGACATTCTTTTATGTTGATAAAATGTATAGTTGTTATGGGATAATTCATGAAATAAAGAGAAATGATCTGAACCAAATAATGTATGAAAATTCTGAATTATAGTACAATAACTATTCCCTTTACAAAATTTAGAAATATTTTACAAATCAACTTGTCATATTTACTGGTTTTGTATGCACCCATAATGATCCACATTTATGTGCCATAATTATGAATAAATTTTTTATCATTATTTGAAATTTTATTTTATTTTATACCGTGATACAATGCCATGAAAGTTTACCTTTAAAAGAAATTTTATTAAAATATTTGGTAGTTTTTGTAATAAACACTACGCCTGTAGCCAAATGCATTGCTAAAATCAGCAAAAATTTCACATCAAGTCACCACATTTTGTTAATCATTCATATTTACGAGCAAGTAATTATTTTAAAATGCTTTTCTTCTTTATAATTTCATCGAATTTTTAAAAATTTAAATCATAATGCAAAGTTATGGAAATCTTATATTAAAAGAAATTGCATTAAAATGCCTAGCATTTTTTGTTAAAGGGACAAGATTTGTCATCAACTGCTTTGCTAAAGTCCTCAATAAGCTCTTATAAATTTCTTTTATTTACATTCGTATGTCTATAAAATCATTCACATTTACATGCAAGTAATAGTCTAAAAGTGATTTTATAATTAAAAACTTATTTTTTAATTTTTATCATAACTCAACGGCATGGAGCTTTCATAAAAGTGGTTCATAAAAGCGCTGTTCTTTGCTAATTGTTTTTAAAAATCATCAAGAAGTACAATGAACTATGCATTTTCTTTCAACCAATGTGTATGGAGGGTACACCAAACATATAATTTCTTTGCAATTTCTACTTCACTCATAAAAGCCGTAAGCCTAAAGGATATTTTATGCTTCAAACTTTCTGCCTAATACTGATGATTCGAAGATATATATTTAAATTCACATTCGATTACTAAATAAAAAATAAGAAAGTATTTTGATAAAAATTGTTGATACAGTGAAACCCCGATTTTACGTTCCCCGAATCTACATTTTTTCCGCATTTTACGTTTTTCCCCCCATCAGGTCCCAGTTTTTTTTTTTTTTTTCGCATACTAACAATGTTAATTTAACCCGGGTTGTAAGTCTGTTGTTATGGAATTTCCCGCATTTTACGTTTTCCCTGAAAATAGAAAAAAAAGAAAAATGTTCGAAAATAAGTAATATTCCACGCTGTTGGAAGTTAATCTATGAAAACAGAAACGCAGTCCACAGGCAGACTGATTGTCTACTTCCCTGAATAATACACTACTGGCGGGGAAGCAAAGTACAGAAGCAACACACTTCATTGGTGTAGGAATGAGATGGACAGGGGAAGAGACACTCCAGTTACCAATCAGATGGGGTGACTCCTTTCCTTTCGTCGTGGAAGGGTCCTTACTCTTCTACACGTTTTCAGATACTGTTGCTGTTACACGATTCAGTTGCTGTTTAGCACGTGGTGGTCGCATTTCTAACCTTTTCAATCCAAAATGACGAGTAGAAAACTCAAAATTTTTTCTGTTGCTGAGAAAACCGAAATTATTGAACAATTTGATGAGTTTCACGGAATCAAAGTAGAGTTCGCTCAATCACAAGGAATTCCCGTGACAAATCCACTCTGCAGAGAAAAAAATACATTGAAAAAACATCGAGGAAGTGGATGAAAAAAAAATTCCAAGAAACGGAAAAAATTTGCCGTACGACGAACTGGAAAACATCTTATTAAAGTGGCTTAAAGAAGCTAGTGCCGCGAATGCACCTATAAATAGCACAATATTAACAGCAAAAGTTCTTGATATCGCCAGTAAGCTTGGTAGTTTGAAAGACTTCACAGCTTCTAATGGCTGGATGGACAGAATGATAAAATAGACATAATCTTGTGTATAGATTGCTTTTGGAAGAATCATCAAGTGTAGATTAAGCTACAATGGAAGAAAAATGTACTTAATTTGACCAAAGGATACAAACCAAAGGACATATTGAATGCGGACGAGACCGGACTTTTCTTTAACCTCCTATCGGGTAAAAGTTATGTTACTAAAGGAGACTCCTGCCATGGAGGGGAGATGTCCAAATTGCATCATTCGGTTTTATTGCGCTGTAATTCTGATGGAATTGAGAAGCTGGCGCCTCTTGTTGTAAGAAAGTCGCGCAACCCACGATGCTTCAAAAACGTGTGAACTTTTCCGACAAAGTACTTTGACATTCATATTTTAGAAATTATGCTTTAAATTTTAGCACGATTGATGTAATTTTTATTTTTATTTTATTAAACTAATTTTATTTTATTTTCAGTGAATTAGTTTTATTTACCACCAAGAAAATATTATAAAATAGTATTTAATGATTTTTTTCCTGTGAAAAAAGTGGGACACCTGCAAAAATATTCTCATTTTGGAATCTGTAGCAGTTTAATATGTTGAAAACTTTGCTCTTTTAAAGTATCTATTTTTCAAAAATATACTTTCTTGAAGAAAAAAAAAATCCTCAATTTTTGTATAGTTAAATTGCCTGGAGAGAAATTTTTAAATGAATTTCAAAAACGGAGGCCAAATTGTGGCATGTAAAGATGTGGGGAAATATTTAAGAGAAATTTCGAAGCACCTACACATCAGTCCAAACGTTGTTTCTAACTTCTTGAAAAATCTAAAGAATTAGAGGAAAGCAAAGATTGGCAGACCTAAAATATTGACACTACGTAATCGAATAAAAATCTTTAAAAAGAACTTAAAAGAACGCGTGGAAGCATTGGAAAAACACAAAACCCATATGGAATCACACATGTAACCAGAAGAACACTTTACAATTACATAAAAATTTCGGATATCTTCATATTCAAGAAAAGAAAGCACCATCCTAAATGGAACGATAGGTACATTGAGCACCAGCTACAGTCTGTCAAAGAACACATGTTTTGGAACTCCAAATGGACTTCAGTTACTTTTTCTGATGAAAAATAAAATCTATTTAGATGGTCCAGACGGTTGTAAATATTATTGGCATTGTCTAGGTATACACAAAAGGAATCTTATTCTATTAGACATATAGGAGGCAGTTTAATGGTTTTTATATCTGTTGGGTACGTTGGAAAGGCCAATCTAGTGTTTCTGGATGAAAGACAGAAACATACAAATTACATTCAAATTTTAAATTCAGACCTTCTTCCCTAAGACGCTCACCTAGGCGGAGAAAAATAGGGAACATCAATTCCCACAGACAAGGGCGTTAAAAATTAATTTGATGCAAATAATGTTTGGGTTTTGCCATAACCTGCTAAAAGCCCAGACTTCAATATTGTTATTATGTGGGGTCAGTAACTCTTCGACGTGTTTAGGCCAGAAGCAAGCAATATGAATCTTTGATCGAATTTCGAGGAGCTTTGAATTGTGTTTCGGACAATTTTTGTCAAACCAAAATTCAAAACTTGTATGATTCAATGACAAATAGAGTCTTTTAAGTAGTTAAAGCCAATATGATAGAAAAATTCCTTAATAACAAGACTTTTATTTTTATTATTTAGAACTGTCCTACTGTTTTCACACAGTATGATATGAATGAAATTCATTTTTAATTGTAATGTAAGCAAGTAGTTTTCTATTTCATGTTACAGGTATAGTTATCTGATAGCAAATAAGACAAATAAGAAAAGTGCCAAAGTTTTTCTCTTATTTGAAAAAAGCATAGTGTCCTTCTACATTTTTCCAACAGTGTATTATATATATATATATATATATATATATATATATATATATATATATATATATATATATATATATATATATATATATATATATATATATATATATATATATATATATATATTGAACAATGAAAAATTGTTGAAGACATCAGTGGAGAGATCTTAGAGAGTTTAGTTGTGTGCGACGGTCGTTAATAGAGTCTGGTATAAAACATAAAACTTGTTGTTACCTCATGGTCACGACAACGATACCTCACTTGATAAGATTATCTCAATCCCTGAAAATAAGAATTGAACTCATGCATAGTCAACTTGAAAGCAGAAAGGTAATCTAGCAGTTGCCATCTTGATCAAAGTTCATTGATGAAATCCATATACAAATTAATATAACCCTTTTTTGTCATTCAGACGGGAAAATTAAGTCTAAGTTAAAAATATCGTTGGTTTCCGTGATTTGAAAAACTAAATTTACAGATCATTTTAAACCAGTTTAAAGATCATGTTAATTCTAGAACATAAATGCAATGATTCTTAACTATCTTAACATGACATATTTCTTGTGAAGTTCAAAAACTAGTTCAAGAAATAAATTATATCTTTTCAAAGTTGCGATTCTCGATATCAAACGTAAGGAAATTTTTTTTGTCGCTCAACGGTCATTTTCTGCACATACGCGGGCTAATTAGACCGGAACATACGATTTAAAGTGGAACCCGAACCACTACAAGCATCCAAGCCCAAAGTGGGATTTGAACGCACAAGCTATTGAACGGAAGGAAAAAGCAAAGAAATTTGGGAATTATACAAAATATATAATTTATAATAATTATTTCATGAAAATCATAGGCTAGTTTTATTACAATTATAAGCTGATATATATTTGTTTGGGTACAGAATTTGCCTTCATCCGATATTAACTGTTGCATGTTATATCCTCTCGATAAGATGATGGATTCCGGTTGCAATCCAGCAAACGGAAGTCAATTTGCTTCTAATTGCTTCTGAACTCATTCAACTTGTTATATTTCCGTGCAATTCTTAATCGGCCTACACAAATGAATGAAGCTTTGGTTTCACTTTCAATATACAAGAATCATTCAATTCATAGGCATTTTTTTACGAATTCCTTATTTCAAAATCTGCATTCCAAAATGGTAAGTGTACAATTCTTAATTATGTTCTTTTTATCTTCTTATTTCTCTAAATCCCAGTTCGCTTGATCAAGATGAATGACATCCTTTCGAAAATGTACGAGTTCAATACTTTTTTAATGACAAAGTCATGAATTTTATAAATTGTGATTTTATTTACTTATGTTGGGGAAATAGTAAACCAACTGATCCAAATCGGAAAATACCAAATTTTATAACGGTTAGTAAATTTTAAGCAATTTATTTTTCATAGAAGAAAAAGTGAAATATTATTTGAACTCTGAAATTGATAACGTATTAAATTTGATTTAAATATATAAATTAAATATAAATAAGTAAAAATAAAATTAAATATTAAAAAATAAAAAAATATTTATAAAAAATTTATAAATAAATATGATTTAGAGAAAATGAAAGAACACACACATTACATTTTTATAAATTAATAACATTGCTGCGTTATTTAAAAAAAATCTAGAACAAATTTCTGCCAAGTACCATTATTTTTCCGTAATTTCGTTTATATGTAACGTTCAATTTCAAATTTACATTTAAATTTTATATGCTCTCAATTTTTCTTTCGAAAGCAATTTATTTGTGTACTTTTGCTTATTCCTTAAAATCTTTACACAAATGAGCTCAAAAGGCATTCACATTGTCCCTGTTCCCCTGATGATTGTTTGTCTTTCATTTTTTTAATTTTTGTTTTATTTATAAATTAATTTTAATTTCTTTTTTACTTGTTCTATTATTTCTCTTATTAATACCCTTTGTTTTCTAAATGTTTCTTCTTGTTCATAATAGAAACATTTTTCTAAATACTTTAATAACTTTTCTGTTTGGTGTGTTTCAAACTACTTTATTTTTCAATTTTATTAAAATTTTCCAAAAATAACTTATTTTGTTTTTCAATTTTTTTTGTTAAATTAATTCATTTTTATTTAATATTTATTTAAAATAATGTATATACGCGAGGTAATAAAATAATCTAAATGATAATTTTCGCAGAATATTTTAAATATACTTAATATACTCATAAAATTATTATTTATGATTGGAATTCGAAAACTTATAATATTGTGAATTGTATTGTTATTTTTCTGCCATTTAATTCAACGGTTTTAAATTTAATTTCCACCTCTGTCGTAATTGTTTGTCATGGTTCACATTTTATTTTAATCAATAGGCTTCGGTTAAATTAGTAATCGTGCGCAAAAAGTGAGCGTCTAGGGCATGGGTTCCCAAACTTTTTTTTCTCGAGGACCACTTTCAAAATTTTGCTATTTTCGGTAGACCCCCTGCTGCTAACAAAAAGTATCTAGGTATTAACAAAATCTACTAAAACAAAAAAGTACCTAAGTACCTAAAGTTTATTCTTCCATGGCTTTTTGTTCTTTTTTATAGAAGTTTAGAGAGAATAATTTCTATTTATACAATTTTTTACTACATAACTACCTACTACACTCAAGTAGTAAAACAAATATAATGTTATTGATAAATTACAGTATACAATAAAATTATGTATAACAAATAGGCAGATACTTATTTTTTCCGGCATTGCAAACACTGACATCGATTCACTCACAGTCACTCTTTTATGTTTAAAATCCCGGAAACAAATGAGTAACGTTTTTATTCTTGGAGTCGGATTTCATCCCTTGGCAGGTCTAAACAAGCATCCTGGACTAGCGGGTGCACGGGCGGCTCTTTGCAAATCTCGACATGTGGTGTACACTTGTACTATTATACTATTATCTATTGTTCTATTCAATTCTGTGTTTGAACTGAGTCACGAATATTTTTGAGTACCCGCCTAGTGAATGATGCTACCTGCGTATGTTGATAGGTAAATCCAAGCGAAAACTTTTGCTCATTATTCTGAAAACCAGAAAAGTTTTCGTGGACCCCCACTTACAACTTGTGAACCCCTATTTTCTTTTCACGTCTACATGGAACCCCGTGTGGTCTCCTATGGATCCCTGAGGGTCCACCTGGACCACTTTGGGAACCTATGGTCTAGGGGAAAGCATATCGTATTATATATACATTAAATGTTCAAAAAATTACTATGTGATGGTAAACAAACTAATTTCAAAGCCAACAAACTATTTAAGGAAGTAAGTCATCGAATTATTTAGATTTGCTTAAATTAATATTTGTAATGATTATCTGATCAATTTTAATAAATAGTTAAAGAATAATTTGATTTTTTTTCTTACTGAAATATATTATTCTAATATTGCATAAAATGTTGTTGCTTTTTTAAAAATTTAAAGCACTTTATTTATTTGCTGATTTTGCAAAAGAAATGTTTTTTTTTCGTTTTGAGCTTATATTTTAGAAATTTACATGACTAATTTGTATTCAAGGCCTGGTGGCGTACTGGTAGAGAGCTTCGCGCTGCCAAGGCATATGTCCGAGCTTTGATTCTTGGGATCGGTAAGGTCGACTGAGACTTTCATCCCTTCAGTGGGTTGGTACAACTAAGTATTAAGTATGCTTGGGAAATAAACACTGGTGGTTACGCGTTAGGCTGACCACCTAACCAGGATGCACCCCAGGGGCCTTTGGTCATGAATACAGTTACAGGCACTGCAAATCTGGGCCCATGGGGTTGTCGTTCCACTGACTTTAATCCATTTTACTTTACATCATTTCAGTTATTTAAATAACTATATTTTGTATTTGTCAAACAGAGCACTTTTTACCAAAATGTAGAAGAATTTTTAAAAGAAACTTGTAAAAAAAATGCATTTTACCATGTATGCACTGCCAATGTATTAATTTTATTAATGTTCAAGTTAGTATTTTAATGTGATACCACGAGAGAAGTTAAAATTATTTTTTTAAAGAGAAGTTCTTATATCCAAGAAAAGTGCTTGTATTATGGGCGAAAACATTTATGGAGGACTGTAGGCCTTTGCCTTCATATGGGCCGTCGTGTTATTAAGTTTAGTTTAGTTTTTGTTCAAGATAAAAAAATGCAACTTGGAAAACAGAGCTGCACTATATTATGGGGAAAAGTTTTACCATTTCGATTAATTTAATATCTACTAGCCCTCAGCTGGGTACCACCTCTTTTAGTGTAATGTAATATCCGTTGGAATACACGTTTCCAAACAATTTATCATTGTTAAATTAACAACAAAAATTTCAATATTCATTCTGTTTGATTGTAGCTCCATTAGAGCAGAGATATGAATGTTGCAAACCATATTTGTGTTTGAAGAATCGGTGTTGGTGCTTGAGATTCTTTTGGTTCTTCTTCTTTTTTGAAATGCAACAATTCTAAGAAAAATCGTTATGAAAAGCAATACAAAGCAAATGTTTAAATGTTTCTTAGCTACTTTTAGTTGTTAAATTATCTCTGATGTTGTGCCAAGTTTATTATTTTTAATTTTTAACTTTCGTTGTGGGTGACTTTTTAAAGCTATATATTGCTTAAAGAATTGCTTAATGTCGAGGTACAGGCATAGTGAAATTTCTCGTTTATTTTAGCACTTTCATTATTGGTGTTACTTTCGAATGAGCAAAAGATATAAAATATGGAAGAAACTATATTTTGAATTTTGGAAAATTTAATGCTACTATGAAATTTATGACAGTGCTAAAATATTTAAAGTAACTCTTTATGAAAAATAAAGTAAAAAGTGTATTTAAAAACACTTTTCTCTTCTTAGTATCATTGAAGATATTTTTTAAAGTACAGGGTGATCATAATTAAACTGCAAATTTAAAAACGCAGTAAAAAAAGAACCACAGGTCAGAAAGACGTGAAATTTCACCAGAATGTATTTCAAGCAGGGGGATTTTGTTTGGCGTGGTAAAAAAATTAGGAAAAATAGTGGCACAGGTGGCTGTAGGTTAATTACATGAATTCTGACATGAATGATAATCAATTGAGGCAGTAAGCTGAACGTTAAATCAGTTGTGCTACTATAAGTCAGGCAGATGTTGTGGCACTCTTGATGTAAAGCCTATTCAGAGCGACAAGGTGGTGCCACATCGAATAGGAAAAAATCGGTTTTTAATTGCCCTGCGGCCAAAAACCGTAGAAAAAGCCAACAATAATTCGGTTTTTAACTGTCCTTAGTCTTCTTCAAGAAATTTTCAATATGGTGTCCACCATTTTCTGTTAGGAGGTGTAAACGTAAAACGGTATTTTCCACAGCAGCTTGGAGTGTATCAGTGCTGATGTTGTTAATGTGCTGAGTAATACAGCATTTCAAATCCGCTAAGGTGTCTAGTGGAGCACTGTACACAACATTTTTCAGAAATGTCCAAAGACAAAAGTCCCAGGATGTGATGTCCGGTGATCGTGGCGGCCAGGGAGTTGGAAAATGTCGACTGATAATATGGTCATTTCCAAAATGGCGTTGCATCACCATCGACAATTAACGAGAATTCAGGCTACTCAGCATCTTATACAAGACGTTAATTTGCATATAACCACCTGTGCAGCGCCATCTATAGGCCACTTTTTTTCCTAATTTTTTTCCCACGCCAAACAAAATCCCCCTGCTTGAAGTATATTCTGGTGAAATTTCAGGCCTTTCTGACCAGTGGTTCTTTTTTTTACAGTGTTTTTAAATTTGCAATTTAATTATAATCACCCTGTATTTAATATTTAAACACATTTTAATTAATTTCAAATATATTTGTAAATATTAGTGTCCATATAAATTTACCATGCCTTGTTTATGTTTAAGAATAAGGAAATAATTTATTTACATTTTAAATAATTATTTAACAATTATTTTTTTACAGAAATAAACTTTCGAAAATCATGTGGTTTCAAATCTCCAAAAAATCAACTTGTTTCACATTGGAGATATTGTTCCTTTTTGCAGCTTTTTCGGTAGAAGCAATTCAGAATTGGTGTAAAAGAAATGAAACGTAAGATAAGTAATAATTATTCAAGTTTCTTATTAAAATTTTATTCCTTGGATTTCATGCAAATATTTATCAAAATATTCGAATTATTTTGTATTAATATAATAATATATTCTAAGTAATAAGTTAAATGTTTGAATAACTTTTAACACATCATTGTTTGAAATTAAAAGGAGTGTTTCAAATTTCTTTTTGTTTTAAGTACTAGTATTTTGAAACCATTATTTATTTATTATTATTATTGTTCAAATATTATTTTTTATGACTTTCGCATATTAATCATTGATGTATTTTTTGCTTTTGGCAACAATTTGAACTGGAACGCTTAGCGTATTATTGATATTCAGTATTTTTTCAATGTCTCTTCTTTTGATTTTTTCTTCAAAGTAATAGGTTTATTTCAATGCCACCGGCGAACCGTCTAATGTGAGAATACATGGCGAAGAAGAACTAATTCTGAGCTCTATAAACTATATAAAGAACCAGATATTGTTACATTTATCTCAATACAGAGATTAAAATGGGCTGGACATTTGAGCCGGATGAACGACAATCGGGTGACAAAAAAAAATTCTTGGCTCACCCCATTGGCACCAGAAGAAGAGGACGACCGAAGCTCAGATGGCGTGACTGCCTTGAAAACTACCTAAAAACACTAAAAGTGACAAACTGGATGACCTTGTCCAAAAATAGGGGGTCCTAGAAAATAGGTATGCACTCCTGAGAAAGGCAAAGGCTCACTCTGGGCTGTCAGGCCAATGAAGAAGAAAAAGAAGAAGAGGCAAACCGTCTACTCACGAAGCGACTGTAAGGCAAAGGATATCCCCTGCGTGAAGAGACCTATCACAGGAGGATAACAGGATCCCCTGTCGGGCAGGGAAAACACAACCGTTCCAGCAGCCAGCAGACGAGTCACTGCTCTGCATGGCCCATGTTGTGACCTCTCCTCCAAATAACGATGGGTTCGAGACCGGAACAAGCCAGATGAACCCCTACACCATCCCAGCGTGTGTGCATCACTTCCTACGTTCATCAATCTGAAGGATCGTATAAGAAAGTCCAAACGCGAAGGGAGGTCCACGCAGTGGACGTCACTTTTACATTAGCGGCTGGGGTCACGTGCCCTCTAGGGGGACTTTGTGGGAAGATGGGCCGCATTTGCGTGCTGCTAGAGGGAAACCTAGAAAATCTCTAGCACCCACCCCAAGCTGACTAGCAACTCTACTGCTGTTACAGGAAGAACCCTAGCCCGACCTTTGACGGGTGTCTTTATTCTGGGTTGTTGCCTTATCCTCTTCTTACCTGGTTAACCTGGAAGTCGGTTTGTCACTATAGTTGGGTTGAGTCGGTAGTCGCGGTATGACGTTTCCAGGCCACGAAGTAAGTAAAGTTCGTACTTGCATGGTCGAAGTCGCATTCGCTTACACTGTGACCCAGCTAACGATGGTACACCTTTCTTCAACACAAAAGTTCATGTATATTAGATCAAAGCTTGCTGGTGATTGTCACTGAAGAGTAGTCGTTAGCTACTGTCCACTAGTTAGTTAGTCTGAGAAACCATTGTTGTGGTCAGCTTATGCCTATCAAGAGATGACCGTTGGAACGGTACTGCGACACACTTCACGGTTTCCGTCTTCATCCAAGCTCTGACACCTTTTACTTCTTCGTTGTGGTCTCATTTGAGTAGCGTGAGACCCTTCCTGAAGTAATAGGTTGATTGGCTATGTTTAAGCAGATTCCATTGGCAGCCTTTCAAAATAATTTGACATATCTAACAAAATACATTATTATATATGTACTACCTATATATCTGTATATTATTATTTTTGACAGCACGCTGAGGATTGTTTAACGGCTTAAAGTCTCTGCAGAAACATTTAATATCCATCACCTTGCGTAAATTGCCTTCCTTTAGACATTTCACAGACAGTAAACTGTATTCACGTATTATAAGGGAGGAAATTTAAAAAAAAAACACTCAAGCACGCATGCTGATAGATATGCTTGAGGAACGCTGAAGTGCAATATCAGTGTTCCTATATTCAGCAGTAAATGTGTTCAAACTCAGGACCTTAAGCTCCGAAGAACTCTGTGATACTACTAAGCCACAGTTTTGAGAAATTCTTTTACTTGAAGATGGATGATAGTGTTTTTCCTTTCAAAAATTTTAAATTCCTTTCAAGATCGCTTAATTGAATTAAATTGAATGATTAAAAACTCCGTAACAAATGGATGTCGACATACTTGATCGTAATTAGCTTAAATCGACGAACCTTTTGGTACTGTCACTGCAACGAAATTTATGTGTAAAAATCTCTTGTGACAAGATCCCTAAATTATTGCTTCAAGCCAATTTTCATTATTTTATTTATTGCAGCAGATTCTGCGAGCCTTATCTTCCAGTAGGTACATAACTTTGGGCATAAAATTCAAATTTGGGAAAATTTATCTATACCATTTTGGCAACGATATTTGTTATTTACTTACATTGAAATTGGCAAAATAACACTTTTCAATGATAGAAAATTTAGTAAATATCGTTATTTAAAAGTAATAAGAATATTATATTGTGGGAATATAAAAAAAGAAATGAGGATAGCGATGGATATGAATGGATTTCTCTTCTCCTATCAGTTACGCGGAGATGAAAAAATTAAAAAATAATCTAAGAACCATGCACTTCTACTCATGAAGAGTGAAAAGTTCCGGTGAAGAATGTTACATCACTTAAATTAATTGCACATTACATTATAAATAACTTTACAGGGAATTCAAGTTACCATTAATTACGGCTACACCAAAAAGTATGAGTTAATTTATTTGAGAGTAAACACATCAACAGACTTTTCAGACCTTTTGAAGATACTCATTATCATCTAATTTAGATAAAATGTTACATTCTTAAAATTTGATAAACAATAGAATAAATTGGAATTCTTTAATTACTTTTTGAAATACTTTGAATGCTTTGATATGATAAAATAGGTAAATTATGTTTGCTTTGAATAAAAAAAAAATAATTATAATAAAAAAAAAAACTCTGCAAGATTTTTTTAGATACTATAATGATTTTACATGTTTTGTCATGCATGCATTGAAACATTAAGAATTAATAAGTAACTCAAGACATGCATCAAAGTTTGTAAGTTTTTATTTCAATCTCAGTTTACTGCTATAAATATTGGAATAAGAAGTAAAGTAAAGAAGTTAATATACTTGAAAAAGTGACTTGTGTTTGTTTTACGCTTGTGTACGGCATTTTCTGAAAATACTATAATTTCTCATGTTTTATTATGGGTGCACTAAAATGTTTACGTATTTTCAAATAGCTTTGAAATATGCCTCATTGAATTTAAATATATATTTGAATGTCAATTTACCGCTACAAATGTTGATTTATTTTACAATGTTGCAATATATGAAGGAATAAGGATCAACGTTTTTCAAAACGTTGGAAATTTCTGTGTGTTTAAAACATAGATTTTTTTGTTTGAATTTCTAAAAAGTTATTTGACTTTTATACATGTTTTACAGGTATCTCGAAACATATACATCTTCTTATTCCTCTTCTCGCCGTTCATGGTATACTACTTGGTGCTTCAGTTTACCACCTAGGTGCACCAGATACAGGTAAGATTTCAATTCAGTACACACATATAACAATAATTGCAGAAGCTATATTAATGTAAATAACCAAAGAAATGGATAAAGAAAACTAAATTTGTGGAAAGTGAAACAAGGATTAGAAAAAAATTAAATTTTAAAAATCGGAACCTTCAAAGTTTTCGTAGAAAACAGGAAAGACAGTAAGGAAATCATAAAAAAAATGCATTACTTTGCAGATGAAGTAACAAACTCTGTATTGTTTGGATAATTGTACTTTGATTTTCTTAAGATTGATCACTGAGAGAAAAAGAACTTTCCATTTGCATCCAGAATAAAAATTTTTTAGCCGGTAAAACTAGAAGTACAGTAAAAATTGTACACAGTAGAAATTGTTAAAATCAAGCGTTATTTAATTTAAGAGATTATTTTCCATTTGTTTCCGAAAAATCGTTTAAGGGCAAAATAAACAAAGAATTTATTGCCGTTTTTGCCTTGCCATTGAAGAAGTAAGAAAAATTATTCAAATTAGTGTATGATGTGATTGAGACAGATCAATCGAGAGTAGGAATAACAGTCGTTATAAAAGCAGGTCCACCGTGCACATTCGTCAATCGCTACTCGTACAGTAGCGAAGAGAAATAGATTTGTCGAAGGAGCTCATTCGGTGTTGTTTGCCTTACAACTTGAAAGTGGGCTTATCAGCTGCATTCATCAAGTCACAGAATATATCAAGTGTTTGAGGTTAGGGCTGAGAATGATTGTACGGCAAGGTATGAATGCACAAATTCAAGTTTGGAGATTTGTCCCTGTGTGATGAAGCTCGCGGTGGACGACCCCACGCCTTAGATGACGAAGCCCTGTCAGCGACCATTGAGGAAGACGTGTGGCGAACTTTCCAGACAAATTAACGTTTCCGGTGAAAAGGTTAGACTGCATTTGCCCCGCTTAGGTAAACCGTACAGACTGAGCAAGTGGGTTCATGACACGCTGTTGGAAGTTCATAAGCAATAGCGAGGGGCAGCCTGTTTATCGTTGCTTTCTCAGTACCGTTGCGCATCCATATTCAATCGTGTGCTGACCAGTGACGAAAAGTGAGTACTGCATGGTACTCCCAAGGCTTCCATACATTGGTTATCAACCCAGGATACTGTCCCGCATAGCCTCTAGACTAATTATGCATCCTCGCAAGATTTTGCTTTGTGTCTGGTGGATTAGTCGTCATATGGTTCACTATGAGCTGCTACCAACGGGCCAAGCAGTTACTTTGGACCCGTACTTGCAGCAATTGGAGCGTGTGCAACAGGCATTGCAACAGAAGGAGCCAGCACTGGTTAATCGCAAGGGTGTTCTTGTCCAATAATGCGAAGACTTGCTGGTAGACAGGAATACCATACAGTGATTTGTTGGGAGACCTTGCACCATCCTCCTTATTCACCTGACCTTGCACCATCAGATTATCTCCTCTTCCATTCTCTAGACTATGAGTACCCAACCAAGGGGGCACAGAAAGATGCCAAGGGGGCGGAAAATGTTTGGATTTACTTTTTATACCACTAAGGTGGCTGGCTACCAAGTAAGAAATAACAAATAAATAAACACATTAAGAAATAAAATTAACAAATAACATTTCAATGTAATGTTTAATTTTCACACATAAAATTAATGAAAATAAATATAATACCTAATCACTTATTCTGTCAATCACTGTTTCAAAACCCGACGTCGACAATCGTAGTTAATACAAGTTTCGACAAGTCACAACATGCACCCCCGCTTCGCTTAGCATTCATCACTTAAAAAACAATTATATATTTATCGGACGAGCATGAGCATCTGTGGAATTCATTCCCGCAAATTTAAGACAAATTTGACGTTTTGGTGTACATTTTTTGTTGAAAAACCAGCTGGAGTGTGCAAAATTATTGGGCCTCACTGTTAAAAGGTAAGATAGTGCTTACAAACTTCAGTCACCATTTTTATTTAATTTACTTAGCTTTATTATAGCAAAGAAAAAAAAACTTCATACTATCGGTAAATAATTAATAAAATCATGTGTCCTAAAAGACACGCATATAATTTTAGGAGAAGATGCAGAGCGAAAAATAAAGTCTATTTCTCTTTTCGAATAACACAATCAAGCGTAGAATCGATAACATTGCAGCAGACATTAAGTCACAAATAATTAACAAAGTAAAATTAGCGCCATTTTTTGCTATTGCTTTTGATAAATCCACCGACATCGTTAATTGTGCACAGTTAATAGTTTATGTTTGTTACATCGGAGATACTATTAAAGGTTAAATAATAACACGATTACCTTACGATGTTCAAAGATGATACATTTCAATGGAGGTTGGCTTATTTAACTGACATATTTGGTGCCTTGAATGAGTTAAACTTGAAACTTTAGGGCAGAAACGGCACTATAATAAGCAATTATGATTATATTCAAAGGTTCATAGCAAAGCTTGGCCTTAGGAATCAAAAATTGTTTTCTGAAAATGTTATATCTTTTTCTAGGCTGTTCGAAGCAATTAAAAATAACAAACTGGACGCAAATTTGAAAGCTGACATAAGAACTCATTTGTAAGCGCTGAAAGACGAATTTCGCCGATACTGTCGAGACATGTATTCAGTGTCACCATTATGGCACATGACAAGAAATCCATTTTTTTGTCTATGTGTTACAAATACTAGAAGAAATTCAAGAAGAATTTCTAGAAATGAAGGCTGATTCATCCTTGAAAGATGACTTCCATCTTTTGACATTGGAGAAATTTTGGATCAAAAGATAAATCTGTTAATTCAAAACTTGCCTCTCTTGTTTCACGAGTACTAGGTCCTTTTTCTTCAACTTAATTGTGCGAGAAAGGTTTTCTCTGCTCTAATTTAACTTAAAACTAAACAGCGAAATCGCCTTGATGTCGATAGTGACCTGATGATAACTCTGGCAAAAAAGAACCTAGAATCAACCAACTGGTACAGAACATGCAATCTCAAGTATCTCATTAGTACTTACTCTTATTTTATTAATTTCTTAGATAAAAAACATTTATTATTTTAACTTAAACTTTTAAAGTTTGTTTATTAGAATTAAAATTAAAGACTTTCAAGCACATAATGTGCGTTTTTTTGTATTTATTGAAAAAGTAAAGGAGGGCATGAAAACATAATTTTGTTTCTGGGGAGCTTCAAAATAAAAAGGTTGGGAACCCCTGCTCTATACAATCATATTTGGGGAAAATCATTCACCAATGAAGGAGACTTGCGCCAAGTGCTCATAAATTTCTTGGCGTCCAATACCCTCGAGTTTTACCTCAAGGTGATTACACAACTGAAAACATGTTGCCAGAAACTTCTGGAGGCCAACAGTGATTACTTCGAGGATTAACAACGAGCTATACTTTCTGTAGTGTCATATTTTTCTGGGTAGTTAAAAACGGCAAGAAACTTCTTGTTTACCTTGTTATTTCAACTTTGAATTCCATTAAACATATTATCATGACTTATAGTTGCACAAATAAAATTTCAACAGAAAATATATATCATGTCTTAAATGATCAATTAACCCTAATTTTTGTTTCCACATTTCAGAATGTACTACATAAGACTTTATAAAATATCAGAACGAGTCAAATCCAGAGAAGTACGAGAGTGCTGCAGTGGATATAGAAGAGATGGAACCCAATGCTGGCGTATGTTCACATTTGACCTATAAGAAAAGATACTTAACCATGCCTCCCAAAAGAAAAAGTTTGATCAAATTATGATTTCTAAAAATGACGCATAATGTAAATTTTTAAATTTAATTTGGCAACCAAAAAAGTGTACATCTATAGGTAAACATAAAATTGTTAGAGAAACTTCGTAATAAATAAGAATAGTGAATTTTAATAAGCATAGATTAGCTTGATAGTGAAATCATAATTTGATCTCAAAAGGGTTTATTTTGATATTTTCATTATTATATCTTTAACACAAACGAATAAAAGTACTTTTTTCAGTGTCTTTAGATATATTCTCAATTATTACAGATATTTTTACTAATTCTTACTCAGATTTATTTAAGATTCTTGATGAACATATCAAATAAATTAAAATAACATTATCAGTACATTTAATCACATTCCTGACAATATTTTTTAAATATATTCATGTAATGATTATTATAACATTTCAAATTTATGAATTTTTTTTAAATCCTTTCACCATAGAGACACTTACTAACTTCGCCTTCAGTTTAAGAGTTCGTAAATTTGATGCATGCATATCGAAAATGTGATTTGGACGACAATTTAAAGCTTTATATATATATATATATATATATATATATATATATATATATATATATATATATATATATATATATATATATATATATATATATATATATACATATATATATATATATATATATATATATATATATATATATATATATATATATATATATATATATATATATATATATATATATATATATATATATATATATATATATATTGTAACTAAGATTGTTTGGTACCATTTTCTTGCAATTGGAAATTTTCGAAGATAAAAATTATGCTCTTGATGATAAAAAAAGTGATATAATAGTATTTTTAATCTTATATATAATACGGGAGTTTAATTAATTAAATGAATATTCTGCGCAACATTCTATTTAGTTTTTTAATTTTGTTTCTATGTTTAAAGGAAACAGGGAAACATTATCCTTGATTTTATTTACTTAATTTCATTACATCATTTCAAAAAGTGAACGAATGATGTTTAATACTCAAATGTTCCTACTTCTTTTGTTCCTAACAAAATCCTTAAAAGTACTTAATCCTTAAAAAAAATCAAATTGAGATATCCGTCTATTTATATAATTATGTAATATCTGTGGGATTATAACTTCTCACATCCTTTTTTTTTATCAGAATAAGTGCATTTTAAATTTTAAATACATGATGTGTTGGTTGATATTTAGCTTTCTTTTATTAATCTAACAAATGAACTGTTTGTACTTTGGCTTTTGCTATAATTCACAAGATCGATACAGGCGAACATGTTTACAATGATGTAAAATTTCATATAATCACTAGATAATGAGGGAATAGCTCCTAATACATTTTCTCCTGCCTATTTCTGCCGACAATAAATCCACTAAATAGAGCCATTCACCTTGTATTCTTGAACTACAGTCAAGTGACGAGATGGACGACTGAGTTGAAAAGATCCTCTCCAAGAATGCATGATCAAAGTAGCATTAGTAACATGGAAAAAGTGACCGCAGAGTGACATTATGATAAAAATATAAATATGAAGAAAAATCCACTTGGAAGAAGGAATATACATCTGTACTGCAAATGTTGGAAAGCTAAATGGAAATGCTCAGCTTTCTTTCTCAGAAGGAAGAGATCCAATGAGTAAAATCATTATATTTTCAATTAAACGCCATTAAGAATATCTCCTTCCAGTTGTTATCTTGTCCAACAGCAAATATACTTTAATGGCTATCTAAAACAGTAACTGTCGCACTTTCTTAAGAATGTACGATTACAGGAAGATTCTCAACACTCTTGACTGATTCGATTTTCGTTCAGTGAATTCCTGCTTATTGTAGCATTGAGAGAAAAAGAAGAGTCGATTTTCTAGCCAAGAAAGGGATTACTATTCTGCAAATTAACTTCAACCATAAGACTTCTAAACTTGTAAACCACCTAATTAAATTAGAATTTAAAGGAAGGATTGCCTATCAAATGAAACTAAGGGATAGGCCTGGGAATATCTCACTGGTTCATAGTTAGTTATTCCGGATTTTATTTCTACTATAACCGTGATATTATTTTGTCTTCTGACTGGATGATATTGTCTCATGTCTTTCTTTTAAAAGTTTGATTCAAAGAATTTTATGCTTGCTCAACCTATAACTTTAGACAGTCTATGGTTATAATGCATATTGAAGAATATGTATTACACTATTATCTTATAATTCTGTTATTCTTAGGTATTGGGAAGTAAGATGAAGATATATGATTTTGTAGCTAAATAACTGGTTTGTAAATTTACTCATTGGGCTTTACCTGCTACACAGTTGTAATTCATACAATGTGATTCAAAGATTATATTCTTCCAAATATCTTTGTTAATCATAAAGTGGTTGCTTCTTTCATTACATTTGAGATCTTGACAGCACCTCTTTATAACGATTCTCATTGGTTTAAAGTATCCATGACGTCAGATAACATTTCAGCTACATCACACATTGTATTGAGACGGCGTGGTAAATCCGACTTGTCTACTAATTTGCTGCTTGGCTTCAAATCACATTCTTCGAGCAGCAGCAAATAAGGCGAAGTTCACCATCGAATATATAAGAATATTGTCGAAGTTTATTCTGTTAGTAAAACGATTTCTTATATATGAACCAAAGCATCGGTTTGTGATAAGCTGTTTTCGATTGATTCAAGTCATTAACACATGGGCAATAGAACAGCAGAAAAAGCAAAATGAAAAAGACAAAACATCGACTTTATGGTTAGTTTAAATCGGCAAGGAAGATTAAAAATTTTAAAAATTTCATTAATTAATAGAATTTTTAGGTTAGGTTACGACAAAAAACAGTTTTAGAGCTTTATGCTCATAGGCTTATAGCTCGCTTTGAGAAAGATTCAGTTTTCGTTTAAAACCTAAACAAGATTGCTGGATTGATGATTTTGAAAAGTTGATTGAAAATTGATGCGATGAATCCAAAACGATGAAGATAAACTAGGTGTTTGATTGACAAATGACGGAAATTCTGCCGCTTGGAAAAACAAGACTAGAAAAAAATTATAGCCTATTAATTTGTTTCAAAAAAGAAACTGTTGTGTCAATTTTTCTCTCGAACTCGTTGACAAATCATCTAAGATCCAAGAGAAGGAAAGAGCTCCAATACCAAAATTTTCTCATAAAGAAATTTTTGCTTGATCATATCGAGGACACGATAGCATTTGTGATTCCTGGTTTCTCTTTGTCCACAAGAGCATTTATTTGTTGAAGAAAGTTAGAATTTATGTAATTTAGCATTTGTCGGAAAAGGTCTAGTTCTAATTCTAGCTAGCCACACTTCTTCAAGGAGTGAATTAATATAATTGCGGTGAATTTTCATGATAGAAGACATGAGTGAAAAGTTAGAGGCATATTTACTTTTATTCCATTCATTGTTATTATAATTTATAAAAATGTTTCTTAAATTATGGATAAGGTCTTCAAGTGAAATCGAGTGCAGGATAATACTTTTATTAATGGCCAATTTTGCAAGAGCATCTACTATTTCATTTCCAGCAATTCCAAAATGACCTTCCAGCAATTGATTTGCATTTACTAAAGCTAATCCGATGTGTTGAATTATGTTTGGGGAAGAGGTTGAGAGAGTTTTCAAACTGCTTAGACAGAATAAGGAGTCTGATAATGTGACATAGTTGGAAGGAGAAATACAGAATTTTGTCACCGCCAGATACAAAGCGAAAGGCTGTATGGCATTGTTTCCCACAAACTACCACACATAGATCTAATAGAAAGAGCAAGGTTTCTAATGTACATCCTTGTAGAGAGATAGTTTTGTCTTACAAAAAGAGGCAAGACCCCTACTTTTTTCAGAAGAAGTGCAATTGGTGTCCCGCGTGGAAGACATGTAGCATTTCTAAGAACTGAATAGTATATTGTATCCAAGATTTTTCGGTCTGATAAGCTCGCAGGTGTAAATACATGACATTCATAGTCCAGGCTTCTTGTAATGGACTGAATAATTTAAAGTAAGTAATTAGTTTTTGCTCCCCATCTGTTACCTGCAATAGCTTTTAAAACATTAATTTTTTCCTGGATGGATTTTTTTCATCAGCATAAATAAAATACTGAATGTCAGGAGAGAGAACTTTGTAAATATCTGACGTATAAATTATGAAAAGAAAGGGAGAAAGATCACCTTCTTGAGGAGCACCTCTATTAGAGAAAGTGGGTTCAGATAAAGTTCCACGGCACTTCACTTTAAAACTTCTATCCGATTAAGAATCCAATATCCAATGAGCAGCATTTCCTCTGATATCGTATTGGAGGAGATTATAAATGAGACCGTCTGGCCACACTGAATCGTAAGCTTGAGATATATCCACAGTTGTGCATATGATATATTTTCTCTGTGAACGTAAAACAATAATATGATGAAGAAGCATAGAGAGAACACACTATCGCAGCATCTATGTGGCATAGATCCATGATTATTTGGATGAAAACATTTGGAAAAGAAGATTTATAAGACGATTTAATATCATGTCTTCCGTGACCTTACATAAAACACTTGTAAGAGATATTGAGCAATAAGAATTTACTGATGTAGTGTTTTTCCCAGGTTTTATTGCAGAAATTATGATGAATTTTTTCCAAGATGGGGGAACAAAACCGCTTAACCAAGAGGTCTGTATGAGTGACAAAAGGGATCGTAAAGTTCTGTTTGATAGACATTTTAAAATTTTAGCTGATATTAAATCAGAACCAGCTAAAGCATTTTTTGCATTTAGATATCACCAATTGGAGCTTTGAGAGAAAAAATGCGGAGTTATATTCAAAATCAAAGTTTGAACTTAAATCGAGAGGTAATATTTCAATTTCTCTCTCTCTCTCTCTCTCAGATTGACGAGAATAAAATTTGGCAAATAAGTTAGCTTGATCTACAGGGTCCGAAATAACTGAAGTTTTGCCAGAAATTAGAAGGTGAGATGAGTTGGTGAGTCAGAAGATCCATATTTAAGTCTTTTAAGAATAGAATAAATTTCTTTAGATATACCAGCATTTGTTATAGTTTTATCCCAGAAATTTCTGTAAAGGGTTAGAAGAAGCTGATGAAGTTTTTCAGAAATTCATTTGTACTGTATTCACAGAATTGGATTAAGAGAACATTTCGCTTTTCTCCAAAGTTTCCTTTTTTGATATAAAAGATAACAGCATTTCGATGTCCACCACAGAGGATATGACTTTAGCGGAAAGCTTTGTTTTTTCCTGAATTTATCAAGATAGTTTTTGCTTAAAATTTGGAATTGATCTACATAAACTTATCCGTTATTTGCAGTTTGAGTGTTCATTGAACTGAAGATGCCAATCCATAAAACTCTATTGCGGAAGTATCGTTATTGTAGATTTTGGTACTTGTTTCAACAGGAAGATGTGGTCACTACCATAACCATCTGAACTGACTGAGAAAGTACAAAAAGGAAACATATGAGGAGATACAAAGCTTTAATCGATAAGGGATGGTCTGTGGTAGAGTCTGAAATGAGTAGGCTGGAAGGTATTTAAAAGACAAATGTTGCTATCCAGTATCCAATCGAGGAATTATGAAAATTCATTAGAGTTTGAATAACTACCAGAGAGGCGCCTTATTTAGAACATTAAAGTCTACAATTATTATGAAGGGAGAGTAAATATTTAATAAGAGACGCTATGGAACCTAGAACCTAAAAATTTACAGTGTGGATTGTATATATTTACTAAAGTAAGGGATGATTTGGATATAGTAATTTTTTATAGCTAAAATTTTTATCATTATGTTCAGAGAGGATATATTTAATACTTGCACGGGTAGAGATTTGTCAACAGCAAAAAGCAGATCTCCACCACGGCCATCTTGCCTATCTAATCGAATTATTGTTTTATTACAAATATGAAATAAGTCGGAACTTTTAATAAACCTTTCTTGAATTGCTAGGATATTGGAAGATTGGAAGTACGGAAGTTTTGCATATGGGTGCTGAGGTACAATGCTTTCAGCATTCCAAGAAATTAAATTGAACATTATGTAAAACAAAAAACCTGAACGGTTACTAGAAATAAAAAAAAAATGTGCTCGTAGTAAAAGAATTTTTAAATAAAAATTATGAATGTTTTTACGCTTCTACTTTTAGACTCAATTCTTTTTTCAATGTTAGGTTCTGCATATTTAATATTTGGTTGAGGATACTTCATAATAGGTTGTGTGCGAGATATAATTTGTGCTGATTCACAAAATTATTTGGACTGATCTTTCTTGACTGCATAGATCTTGTACGATTCTTTCTTGGAAGAGATCTAGAAACTGATCTAGCTGCATTCGAACATGTTCGCATGCATTCTTTCATGAATGAGAACATTTGTTCAACCACTTCATCTTGTCTAGCCTGTATCGCATGTAATTTTGCTTCAAATATCGAAGCCATCTCAGCCACTGCTTTTTTCTAACAATATCAGTTATTTCAATTTGATTCGGCAGGAAAGGAAGATAACTTTTGGTTACACTGGTATAACTGGTTTTTAAAAATTTATTATAACTTCTTCTCGCCTCAATAAATGAAAGGTGATTCGGGCTTTTAAAATATAAAAATTTTTTTTCTTTAAGCCTCGTATGGCAGGAAATGTCATTAGCTGCATGGTTTCCCTGACAGTTTATACATTTAGGTGTTTCATTGGCATATAGAGAATCTTTATGGAATGTTCCACAACTTTTACATAAGAAGAAATCTTGTTTGCAATTTTTCGTAGGGTGAGTGTATTCATAGCATTTTTCGCATTGGCGAACGTTATTAACAACAGGAGAAATTGGAATGATGGAATGGAATAAGTTAATAGTTTGAGGTAAATAATACCCAATGACGCTCACCAAAATATTTTCGCTCGGTTCTTCAGAATTCTTTTTTGTAAATCTTTGTAAGTTAAATATCGTTACACATTTTGCGCAGTTTCTTCATCAACCAGATGTAAAGGTAGTTCCACATTTACTTCTTTTATAAGAAATTTTGAGGATATGTATTCTGACTGATACATGGCGATAACATGTTCTCCAAGAATGTTGGTTATCTTGCTTATTTCTGCAGCAGTATCTGGGCAATTTGTTTCCAATAGAAGCTTACCTTGGTGGGTGTATTGAATTTGCAGTATTTTCTTGTGATTCTTTACAAGTTGAATTATTTCTTGCTTTAAATTGTAAGGCTTTTTTGGAATAAACGCAATACCTTCAGTGGGAGACATGAAAAATGAAGAACTTAGTAATACTATTTTCCGCTGCTAACTGGATTAATTGTGGAATAGAATCTTTGAAAGTCAATAATCTTTGAGTATTTATTTTTCGAATGCGTAAATCTCAATCCGTATAATCATTTCGGTCTCTGCTTTAGTCATTTTGAATCTATAATAAAAAATAATAAAAAAGAGTAAATAAAAATTTAAATAACACACATAAAAGAACAAAAATACTCAATATCTCAACCAAATACTAAGCCAAAGTCAGACGATAATTTCAATACGAAAAAGGAGAAAAAGTATAAAAGAAAACTTTAAATAATGACAAAATTAACAGAGTTCAAAATTATTTCGCGATTTAGAATAATCCGTGATTTTTACGAGAAATTCCATAAAATTTTAAATTAATAATTGCCATGGTTAGTCTGTGGTTTGGGCACCCCTTTCTTTCCAAATGGGCGATAGACGCGCTAAGTGTGGTAACCCTGGCTATTTCATCCTAAATGCACTCCTTGTGGCCCATGCTCATTAATACCTCTTTTGTTTCAGTAATCCTATTGGTCGCTAATTATTTTGATTTTGAAATAACCGTAGAATTTAAAATTTGATGCACGACTTTTTATTAAAGTTGGATTTGCCCTGGAAGTAGTACGTGAGTTATTTATTTGTTTCTGTGTATTTTTATTTATTAATTTTAAAAAATATCATAATTTTTCTCCATATTGAAGTGTATTTTTTGTCATACAATTCGTAAAAACACCATTGTTTTTGTTTTCGTTGCCATACCAACGGTGAAATTCGTTAAAAACACGGATTTCGGTTTCGTCGACATAGAAACGACATTTTTGCGTAGTGTCTCTCGGAGCATTCAAATCCGCGAGACAACACGCAAAAACGCGTCAGTTGGCGACTTTTTGAAAATGCGCCAAGCAGGGGACCCAAAGCACATTTTCATCATTGCAATATTTGTAAACAATCTCTTTCTTAAGACTATTGGTTTGCCTTCGCCAACATTAAAAAAAATTCTTTTGATTAATATTGCTGATATAATAAAAAGAAGGTTTATAAAACATGGGCTCAAAAAGTTGATTGAACCTTTTTAATTTATTTTCTTTGGAGAAACACGAATTTTTTTTCCCAAAGACAAATAAGCATTTTATCCGAATTATTTCTGGATTGTGTTGATTTATGTTTTCCTCAGACATCAATTTTTGCGCACTAGATGGTTAATTGGAATGTAAGACTTATAGATCTAAATGGAGACATTCCGAATTTCTACAAAAACTCGCAATGGGCACAGATTCCGTATAATCCTTTTTGGCGTAGTTTAAATTTGTTGAATTTTTTGACGGGTTTTACTATATTTCTGGTTACCTATAGATTTTTTTTTATTATTTCTGAATTATAAAGACTATTAAGGATTTACAAAAACATTCTATTTTGTCAACTCTAGTTTACACTTAACAATTCTGTCAGTTTGGCGATATTTTCAATCATCAAAACATTTAAAAAATGCACAAAAAGAATCATACATTATTTGCGAAAAGAAAAAAAAAATCGTTTTCCCGAACTGCTCAACTGTGAACAACAAAGTATTACTCCAGGTATTCATCCGAGGTAATTAATCATTCAGCTATTATTTTGGCAATTAGTTACTGAAGAAATAATTACTTAGCATATAAAGAGCACTACACTGTTGAAAATTTATATATATATATATGATATTTTCATCACTTCTGCATAGTACAAAAAAGTAAATGTATTTTCTGATAATTTAATACTTTTGTCATTGCTTAACAATCTATTTTCAGCTATTTGCTCTCCTGAGTGTCTTAATGGAATTTGCATTCTCCCACAAATCTGCTACTGTTATAAGGGATATAAAGGCAGCTCTTGTAATCAGAGTAAGTTCTAAAATTTACATCTAGATGCCGACATTAATTTTTTTTTCTTAGATCATTTACTTATCAGTACTAATTTTGAGTTTTTCCATAAAATTTCCTATTCACAATTTTAATACCGTTGAGAATTATTCAATGTCTATTCAATAAAAAGTAATATTTTAATTTATATATTGTTATTATAAATTATATGAGTTATAGATGTTCTGTGTGCTGTTCTCGTTTGCATGGTAAAAAAACCTTGCAGTAGTCAAATTCAATGATAACACATTCGAACATGCATCTCAGTCAATATTTAACATTTCAATGATCCTGGTGTCGCCAAGTCTGTCAGGAAATATAATACATAAAACGCTGTTTTTAAATTCTCGCAAACGAAAATTTTTTAAAGTATAACGTCATTGTTCATTGCCGCATAGAGTTAGGACCACACTCTTTTGAAAGGCATAGTTTCTGGTTCTATTCTAGACACTTTTGAGCCACGCTAGGTGATGTTACATTTGTGTCTTCAGCCTACTCGTCTATCGGGGCATACACGTCTATCGTTGACTTATTAATTAAGTGCTTGAGATTTTTCTTGGATTTCAGCCTTACAATATATGAATATGGACCACTATTTATGAAAACTCCTCTCGGAAAGCCATGAACGCGGTTCAGGGTAAAATTTCTTCCGTCAAAAACTGAAACATTCGAGTCTTTCGGGTACTTTTGAGGAGTGAAATACTCAAAATCCTTAGACTTAATTGAATACAGTTTGGCCAATTGATATGTTATCCAGTTCAAGATTATTAAACATCTAAAAAGCATTACAAAGCGTTACGGTTTTTCGTAAATTAAAAACTTATCATGATATTAATATTTCTATGCAATCTAATCCGAAATTTTCCACACATTCATCAGTCATTTAAGAATATGTTATCATTGACACAAGTTTAATTTTTTTAAGAAAATTCCATAGTTTCCGTGTTTAGAAATTGAATAGATTACATAGCTTTTTTTTTTTTTAACAGATTGTATTTATTGTATTGCATAGTTTGTTGTATATTCATATGCTTCATGAAAATAAGTATTTTCTTGAATACTTTTGTAAAAATAAATATGCGCGTTATTCGTAGTTAATTCAATTATTGTATCTTGGAATTCAAAGTTTGATGGATTGCAAACTATATAATTCATCAAACAATGCAATCTAATTGGAAGTGATCTTGTTATCTGTATATGAGGCACTGAAAAATATACATTGCTAATGAAAGAAAATTAATATTTTTATACAATCGAATATATTAATATCTGTATGCAATATTTTTTAAGTCATTAATATTCTTATGCAATCTGATATTCATTCCATATATGCATTTTGATTTAAGATGATATGGCCTTCAAGGCATTTAAAAATAAATCACAATATAATTTTAAGGATTTTTAATCTTTTTTATTTACTGCAGTGTCAGTCAAAGTACGGAACACAAGTTGAAGTGATCCTGTAGTCTACGAGTATTTAGAAATATTACTCTTCTTGCAAAATTAATTAAATTTTTCATTTGCATATTTATCATGAGTAAATTTGTATCTAATTTCAAAAAAAGTCTGGTTCGAAAAGGCTGAATTTACTACGAATTATACACATATTTATTTTTAAGAAAGTATTTATTCTCAGAAGCATATGTTTGACACTCATTGTCATTTTATTCGTCGTTGACATTCATTGTCATTTTATTCGTCGTTGACATTCATTGTCATTCACTGCTCAATTTAAAGATGCAAAATTCATATTGTATATATATTAAAATAAAATATTTTCCTTGTAAGTTCACTTTGATAATCAAAAAATTCCTTTTAACAGAAAAATTATCATAGATAAATCATAATAGATCACATATCATAATAATTATAAATCATAATGGATTATATTATTTTTCAAAATAATATAGTAGTTTGATTAAAATAAGTCTGAATAAGAAATACACATTTATTTGTAAAGTAAATAAGATGCATAATTGAATACTGCATTCTATCAGTATTAGTGTTTCATGTACTTACAATGTTAACAGAAGGAAATGATAAATATGTTTATCATTACACATTATGTTAAATATTACATAAGATTAAGCTTACTATCCATGCTGTTATAGGCGAACGAAACCTGGACATTAAATGTCGATATACAGCGAACCCTGGAAACCTTTGAAAGGAAGGTATTAAGAACTATCTATGGGCCTGTACAGGAACAGGGTTGTTGGCGAACCAGATATATATTTGAATTGTATGGGCTGTATAACCAGCCCCATTTACCCAGGTTATCAGAAGCAACAGGCTGAGATGGCTTGGCCATGTCTAGAGAGGCCGGGAAAACAACTCCACTAGAATATCAACGTTTAAGAACCCCGAAGGAATCCGTGCCCGAGGAAGACCACTAACAAGATGGCTCGATGACACTGAAAATGACCTCAAGATGCTTATGAAAGTTGGGAACTGGCAACGTGTCGCTCTGGACAGACTGGGCAGGAAAAAGCGTGCTGTAGAGGCAGCTAAGACCTGTAATACGTTGTTATGCAGTTAAAGAAGAAGATGATGAAGCTACATATACATAAGAGTATAAGCAACTTATGTGATATAAGAATAAGTACGAATAAGCTGAAACAAAAGCAATGAATTCTGTAAAATTCACATATATGAGTTGAGCATTTTACGAACATCAGCTTGTTATGAACATTTTATGAAATTTAGTGCTTATGAAAGAATTTTATGAACTTTTTTTAAAGAAATGCTTTTATTACATTTATGAAAAAAATTTTTATAAAGCTTTGCATTTATAATTGAGTTATATAGCGAAAGTTAACATAACTTAAAGCATTTCTCCACGCATTTATTTACTAAAATAATGGTAAAACCACTATGTTATATATATTTCTGCTATCAGATATTTTTAGATACTAAACATAACAAATTGCCTTATAGTTATGAACCACCATCAAGTAATAAAGATGACATTTGAGATGAGAATGTTAAGTAAAATTATAAAGCGAACTAGGCATCTAAAAAACCAACTGTTTCTAAGAAATTTTAATGCATAGATATTAAATAAATATACATAAAAGTATTAAACATGAAAACAATATCCTTAATTTAATGAAAACATCTTATAAATATAATTCTCCAAACATTTAAATTAATAAAATTTATTTTCTCTTATTAAGTAAACTTTCATTTAAATGAATCCTCATATAAACTTAAAGAAAGATAATAAATAAAAACTAATTATGTAATTAAATAATTTAAATCTTTTTTCAGTTTCTTTCACTATGTTAGACTAATGTATCCCCATGAATATGTCGTTGCGTGAATTTTCCTTTCTGTTGATTGCCTTACGCTTGTAGTTGGTGACTCTATTCACTTTCATGCCCTCTTCCAATTGTTCTTTACAACTGATTCTAGCTCTTGAATAATATCATCATTATCATCATGGTGTCACATCCCATGTAAAGTTTTAAGCTCCGTCAAAAGTTTTAACATTTCTTTTCTCTTGGCTGTTTTTCGTTTGTAATAGACTACATGGGCCTTATATCCTCTTCTACTTCTTGTTCTTTCCATTCAGTTTTATGTCTCTAGGCTATGTAATCATCAGCATCATGGGCTGATAAAATTTTATACCCGTTGATGATGTTGTAGGCCGTTTAAAGTTTTGAACTCCTGCAAAAGTTTTAACCCTTCCTCTCTGTTGGCTGCTTTTTGCTTTTAATTGATGACACCAACATTTTCATGCTCTCCTACACTTGTTCTTTCCATCTTATTCTTGCTCTTGACTAATATCATCGTCAAGATGTCATGTCCCATCTAAAATTTTGAGCTCCGTTAAAAGTTTCCACGCTTCCTTTCTTTTGCAAGTTCAAATCACTTCGAATTTTCCTCTCGTTCTTGCATGATCTCTTCCACTGTTGCTCTAAGTCTCCTTCTAACTCTTAATTCATCTTTATTTTGAATTTCACTTTTTTGCAATCTATTGGTTTTTTCCTTACAGTTCTAACAGTGGCCAATTCTTTATAGTTATCATTTACCCGTTTTTTATTATCTTTCAATATCCTCCTTCATATAGCACTTCAAAAATCTTCCTTTAGTAGTTTACCTCTCATATTCTTTAAATGATAATAATAATAATATTAACTAAGTAAACGCAAGGCTTATAAACAAGGACTTAGAGTGCATATTTCAGGTCCTTATAAGACAGCTGTTCAAATAAGTTCTTTAAAAATACCTTTCAGCCTTAAATTTAAAGTTTACTTAGAACTAACTGAAATGAAAAGACAAATTATCTTATACGATCCTTAAGTGGAATACATTTTTTAAATAAGCAGCCATTATATGTTTTTCTTCTATTGTTACTTAGAAAAACAGTTCTATAAAATTCAATTTTTAAAGTTATTTTCTACATTTGCAGCATGTGGACCGAATGAGTATGGTGAAAATTGTGAAGGCAAATGCAAATGTATCAACGGAGTGTGCTATCCACGGAATGGATGGTGCACGTGTCACAAAGGTAAGAATTAGTGTATGTATTTGCACTCATAGATTAAGAAAAATGTGTTTTATTGTAGGAAAATTTTCGGACGACTTGGTAATTTTTAACTACATTTTTTATTTTTTAAAAATGCAAAAAATGTAGAATACTCATGTTTTTTCAGTTCAAATCAAACATTTGAAAAATGGAACATTTTATAATATATTTGGGAAAGATATGATTAAAAGTTGTAAATTTCAGTAATTAGAATATTTCAGAAAGTTCTACAGAATAAGAAAGAAGCATTGAAATTGAAATTTACATTTGTTCAGTAATTTAAGGCTACATTTTTCTTTAATGGCCAATTAGTTCTGGCATTTCACCTAACTTGGCACTTAAATCATTTTTAGCTAAAAAAGTAATTTCCTGCAACAGTTTCTCTTAACCTCACCATGACCAAGTGGTTAAATAAAGTTCTTCAGAGCAGGAGATTCCAGGTTCGTAATTGCTGAATAACGGGATTTCTGCATACGCATCTATCGGAATGAGTACTTGGGAGCTTATCGGGTTTCTTGTCATACAGAAATACGGCCAACTATCTATAAAAAGTTCTCGTAGAAGCTAATTTAAATGATGGACATGAGAAAATATTCGCCTTCACTTGGAGCAAAAGCATGAATATTCAAACCAAATATTTTGATACATTTTACAACATGATTGGTGTTACTGACGAAATTTCTTTACTTATGATTTGTTTTAAATCATCGATGTTTGTAGAACATTACGGAAATACTCTGCCTTCCAGATAACTTCACAAAACACTTAATCCGAATGATTTCTGGTGACTTTGGTGGCCAGAGTGCTACTGAAAATAGAAGGTCATCAAATAATTGCTTAAGCCATTCCATTGTTACGTTAATATGTGTGAAGTTACTTCATTTTTCTGAAACTAGCAACAATGTATCTCATGTGAAGTAATAACAGTTTGAATTATGTCAATGGGCACTTCGAAATAGATTGTTTAATTTTAAAAAATTGGTTTTATCTCACTTTTTGATTTGAGAATACTCCTCACCCAAATCTTTTGGGTGCATGAAAACGATGATTTTAGTTCGTGAGGATTCTAATTCTCCAAGAGTACAGAATTTTTTAACTATGGAAGTATCCATAATTTCTACCTATGGAGAAAGAGAGTTATTTAGGTAGAACTGAGTTTTTCATCTGAGAAGTAAACATTAAGCTTCTGAATGTCGTTTGAAATAATTCCAAGAAAAATGTCACCAGAATGTAGACAGTTTTCTGGATCACGTGAATTGAATTATTGCACAGACCATAAACGAAACTGGTAAGATTCCAAATGGTGTCTCAGCCTGATGTTCTGAACTACAGGAGATCACTTCCTCCATTTGCAATTTTCTTTTAAATTTTCTTAAATTTTGTTGCAATGAAATTTTGATGTTTAGTTCTCTTTGTATTTAGTGTAGTTTCTGTTTAGCCCCATCCATGAAATTTTCCGTCAATGAAACAGTAATTCTCAAATTATTCTTTATGATTTACTTATTTTACTAAAATTTAAAACTATTATAAAACAATTTGTGCGTTTCTCGATTACAATTTATTTAATTTATTCAATTAAAATGAAGTATACATATTGGTTACATAATTTGATAGATTATATAGCATCTTCAGATATACACAGCCCGGTCACATTAATGTGACCACAATGTATATTAGATGTTGCTGTTAAATACCCAATCACAGAAAGCAGGTGGCAGCACTGCAGTTGAGCATAAAACATTCCAATCGATAGCGTAATGCAGAAATGGAGCGATTTATCTGACTTCTCCAAAAAGGCATCCTCATTAGCTTTCGGGCCAAGGATGTGAAAGCAGTATATATCCAGTATTTTCAAGTTTCTATATTTAATACTCCAGTCTATATAATTTCTTTAACTATATTTATTTATCTTTCACTTAAAATACCTGCGTTTTTTATGGTAAAGTTTGCATTTCTACTTTGCGTTACTGCAATGTCGCAATAAGGAATGCAGTATTCTCGCGTATTGATTTCGTTTCAATAAGAAATTCCTAGATTTCTCGCAAGGTTTTGAGTTATTACTTTTACTTGAGAAGTTTTATCAAAATGTAAATAATGATTCGTATGCAAAAAAAAGAAAGACTGTAAAATAGCGAACACCAAACTTTGAATTTATTTATGGTATATTTTACTTTAGATTTAACTTTGTAAAAATATTACCGTTTTCTCCTAGGTTGGAAAGGAAAGCAATGCGATATTCCTTGTGAATCTGGAAAGTATGGACAGGATTGCAAACAAAGCTGTGCCTGCAAGAATGGAGCCATTTGCAACCATGTGGATGGTACCTGCAACTGTACTTCTGGTTACAAAGGGATATTGTAAGTTTGTAATTTTATGAGTTTTCATTTTCAGTACCCTGGTGTTCTAGCATAATAGTTTCTTGTTTATTGCATTTAAAGATGTGATGAAGTGTGTCCCAGTACAACATGGGGATATTACTGCTCTGAAAGGTGCACTTGCATGAATGGAGCTAAATGTGTACCATCCAATGGGAATTGCTTATGCACACCAGGTGAGACCAGTACTACTTAAAACTTTTCACGCTTCGAGTTGTTATTCAGTCTTAAATGTTGAAAATTGTTACAACAAACACTATATTTTAAGTAGAATGTATTCCCCATATACCAAAACATCTATTTTATTTTGGATATGGAAACTTAAACTTTGATAGAATATTCTATTTTAGGCATGTGTTTGTAAAAATTATCTTATTATTTCAGGTTGGAAAGGAACGAAATGCGATATTCCTTGTGAATCTGGAAAGTATGGACAGGATTGCAAACAAAGCTGTGCCTGCAAGAATGGAGCCATTTGCAACCATGTGGATGGTACCTGCAACTGTACTTCTGGTTACAAAGGGATATTGTAAGTTTGTAATTTTATGAGTTTTCATTTTCAGTACCCTGGTGTTCTAGCATAATAGTTTCTTGTTTATTGCATTTAAAGATGTGATGAAGTGTGTCCCAGTACAACATGGGGATATAACTGCTCTGAAAGGTGCACTTGCATGAATGGAGCTAAATGTGTACCATCCAATGGGAATTGCTTGTGCACACCAGGTGAGACCAGTACTACTTAAAACTTTTCACGTTTCGAGTTGTTATTCAGTCTTAAATGCTGCAAATTGTTACAACAAACACTATATTTTAGGTAGAATGTATTCCCCATATACCAAAACATCTATTTTATTTTGGATATGGAAACTTAAACTTTGATAAAATATTTTATTTTAGACATGTGTTTGTAAAAATTATCTTATTATTTCAGGTTGGAAAGGAACGAAATGTGATATTCCTTGTGAATCTGGAAAGTATGGACAGGATTGCAAACAAAGCTGCGTCTGCCAGAATGGAGCCATTTGCAACCATGTGGATGGTGCCTGCAACTGCACTTCTGGTTACAAGGGGATTTTGTAAGTTTGTAATTTTATGAGATTTTCCTTTCAGTACATTGATGTTCCAGCATAATACTTTCTTGTTTATTGCATTTAAAGATGTGACGAAGTGTGTTCAAGTGCAACATGGGGTTATTACTGCTCTCAAAGGTGCAGTTGCATGAATGGAGCTAACTGTGTACCAGCCAATGGGAATTGCTTATGCACACCAGGTGAAGTGAGAAGTACTTAAATCCTTTCGATTTTTGAGTTGTTATTTAGTCTTAATTTTTGCAAATTGTTACAACAATCAAACTGCTTTAAGTAGAATATATTCCCCACATATCAAAAACATTTATTTTATTTTGGGTATGGAAACTTAAAGTTTGATGGAATACTCTATTTTAGACATATATTTGTAAAAAAATATCTTATTTTTTTCAGGTTGGAAAGGAACAAAATGTGATATTCCTTGTGAATCTGGAAAGTATGGACAGGATTGCAAACAAAGCTGCGGTTGCAAGAATGGAGCCATTTGCGACCCTGTGGATGGTACCTGCAACTGCACTTCCGGCTACAAAGGGAAATTGTAAGCTTACATTTCAATGAGTTTTCGTTTTTAGGGTCATGTGGTTTTAGTACAATATTCTCATGTTTATTTATTTATTTGAAGGTGCGATGAAGTGTGTTTGAGCGGAACATGGGGACATTACTGCTCTCAGAAATGCTCTTGTAAGAATAGAGCAAAATGTGTACCATCCAATGGGAATTGCTTATGCACGCCAGGTGAACTAAATGATTTGAAAAAAGTTTATCATTTGGATGTATACTAACAATATTAATGTAATAGCAATCAATATATTTTAAATACACTGCTGGACAATTGCTAAGGACGGATCACAAATTGCAATGTAGCATAACATTAAGCGAGACATGAGGCCTAGTTGGATAAAATATAGTTGCCACACTGTTCAGACACGACCTCCCCCGTGCCGCCTACTACACATTCCAGTAGTTTTAAATGACTTTCACAGCCGTGAAACAACGCTGTGAGCGATGCCGAACTTCCTGGCAACATTTGTTATTTTTCGCCCTTCTTCGATCTTTCCAGTAATTTGGCCACGCATAAAATCATCTAAGTGATGTCGGGAAGACATACCAAAAATTTCAAGTTCGTCTATTAAATCTTTCCTGTAAAACTTTGACTTGAAATAACAACTGTCCACATGCGTCAAAACCTTTAAAGCTCTTACGAATGCTATCACGTGATGAACAGACGTGGAAAAAAAATTGCATACGCTTACTTCTTACTATATTCCAGTATTCTAATTTTCCGCATTTTGCTTCTTTTCATTTTGTGGTTGCTATGGATGATAGTATTATCCATCATTAGCAAGTGTCCAGCAGTGTATGTTAAATAAAATTTACTTTTTAGAATCGAGATTGTTATTTTTTAGAAATGATTTTCACCTTCTATTAATATTTTTACTGTCTTCTGCCAGCTAAGCTGGTAATATAAGGTGCACTTCTCCTCTTTTCCAAGTGAACCGTAATTTGGAGTGGAATCTGACTTCTTCTGTACTCACATGCCATAGGTACTCATTTATAGCGTAAACAACGATTCACAACCCATTCATCCGTGTCCGAACGGATATTCGAACCCTCCCTATCTACAGTGAGGCACGCTTACCACTGGTCTGGGTGAGCGGCAATCATTTATTAATACAAATTTAAAAAATTTATTAAATCAAAGAGTATTATATATTTTAGATTCTTAATCTATAAGCATAAGTTCCCATAATTATTAAAATTTTAAATATGTAAAATGCCAAATTGAAATTATTACATAAAAATGTCATGGAAGAATGTAATTTTTTAATATCAGTATAGGCTAAGGAAGTATTCAAGAAAAAAATCCAAATGGAAAAGTAAAAAATAAATATTGCTCTTAGCACTGAAAATAATATATGTTATGTGCTGTCAAACTTATTTAAGGCAAAAAAAAAAGAGACGAAATCATGCGCAAATTTTAATACGTTTAGAAACATTGTTATATTATTAATAAAAAACTGCGATTTTAGAAAATTATTACAACTAGTTATTTACTAATACCATTGAAATCAAGATTAATAACAGAATATATTACATAAATAATGTGAATCTACACATATCTGTTGTATTCCGAGAATTATTGCCAGCACAGAACACAGAAGAAGGAATCTAAGTTATGAACTGTTAAAATGAATGCCAAAGTGCGAATTGTTCATTTGTCATCTCGGCTATACATGATGCAAAACTATAATATGATGAGTTAGAAGAGACAGCCTTAAAACTTCGATGAGAAAAACCATTATCGTTGTTTAATTCAAAATATTCGTGACCCTTTCCGCATTGCTGAACTCTGAAATAAGTAATGTTAATAGGGTGAGTTCTGAGTCTTAACGAGCATAACTAGTGATGAAGAAACTTCAAAATATTAATAAATAATAAATTGTTTTTTTTCCTTTTAAAATAATGAATAAATAAAATTTAATATCCTCGACAAACATATATCGATATTTTATGATTTTTTTTTTGATATTCTCTCTTGGCATACTTTCTCATACTAAAATCCTTTATGAGTAGTAATTCGTAATTAATGAGCTTAATGAATACCTTTATTGCCATTAAGTATATATAAGTTATCTTTATCGTTATTAACACTATGAAATAATGAAGAATAAAGGAAAACGTCTTAATTGTCATTAAGGCATTAAGATATTCTCAAATCAATGGTACAACTGCCCCTATGGGGTCCAGGGTCTAAAGCACCCATATCTGTTTTCCTGACCGAGGGCCCTGTGGTGCAAAGCATGTGCCCCGGTTAGGTGTGCCCTAAAGTGAAACTCTTCAGTGTTTAGTTCCTAAGAATGCTTGTTACTAAGTTTTTTCGACCCACTCTGAAGGGGTGAAAGATTAAGTTGATCTTGACCAGCCCAAAGATTGAACCTCGAATATGTGTTTTTGGAGAGCGAATCGCCACCATTTCTCCACCGGATTCATTTAGGCATTAGGCATTTATTCTAAATTACTTTATGAGCTATTAATTGTTTTTACTGATGTAAACCTAATCGTAACAAGATATTACTCGCACTTGTAGATACTTTTATTATACATTATATTGTGAGCTAATCCTTCTTGATGAACTATATTTAATTCCAATAAAAAAATTCTACATTTCTTCGTAAATTTGTAATTTTTTTCTTGATGGGAATAAAAAATAGAAGCTATATTTAAAGTTAATATTCTTTCATTTGAAGCTTCTTTGAGCTGGTCTAAGCGAGTTGTATTTAATGACAGTAGTTTTTTATATCAATAAGTATAATTCGTAAATGTATATATTCAAATTTTTTTATGATCTGATAACTCTTTCTTGATGTGAGCTATCCTTAAGTGTCCTAGTCTTTTATTCTAAGTTCCTTTATCTGTAATTGTTTCTAGGTGATGTATTCTTTACAGCAAGAAATTTAATATTTAACTTTCAGGGTGGATCGGAGTCCAGTGTGACAGCCCATGCAATGCTGTCAAATATGGACAAGACTGTACATTAGATTGTGCCTGTAAGAATGGAGCAACGTGTAATCATATTAATGGAAGTTGCACTTGTAGACCAGGCTTCAAGGGAAACCTGTAAGACTAATATTTACTCTATTAATTTAATAACTGATTTATCTTATTATAAGAACATGTATTTTATTGAGTCATACTTTAGGTAAATTTTGATTTATTGTTGTTTGTTTCTTTATGTTTTATCTCTTATTCTTAATCTTCCCTGTTTTGTATCTTATGTTCTTTCTTTTAATCATAATACCTTAGTTAACTTATTATCTTCCGTAATCATTTAAATTGAGATTTTACTCTTATTCAGTTAGTATCTATGCTAAATATTTTAATGAAAGAAATAAAATAATTAAAAATTTTAGTTACTTGAAAGGAGTAAGTAGATACATATTGAAAATAACATCAGTAAATTCTTAAGATTTTTGAAGTAAAAGAACAAATTAGGAAGATGTGAAATGAAATTATTAGGAAGTACTTGAATTACACTTTAGAGAGAAATCCAATTTTTATTTATTAATAATCAAAAATAATACATATTATATAAATAAGTGATGCAGACTTGTGTTTCATTTCTTGGCATTTAAATCTTTTATGAAAAGTTTTTGTATTGAAAGTAAAGAAAGCGTTTTGCACATTGGTTTCAATCAATTTCATAATTATATTTTGAATTATAGTTAATATATATTCTGTATAATGTAAAGAAATAAATTTGAAAGATATAAATTTATCTTTTTGCATATATGGTTAGTATTTTTTTCTTTATTTTAATTATTTACACCTTGTAAAACTTAATATAGAAAGCATTAAAAACAGATGTTTATGAAGGTACTGTCTTGTTACAATAATTCTTTTTTAGATTTTGTTTTGTATCAATAGATATAATTGTTTACATATCAACTAACAAAACTAAAATATTATCCAAGCAAATGAATTTGCTTCATTTTTAACCTGAGCGAAGAGTTTTAGCGATTTTAAAGCAGCTTACTTAATTGACAAATTATTAAATAACAAATTATTAGGAACTTATCACACGAGAAAGAAAATATTGTATGCTTTATTACTTGACTTTTATTGCAGTTTGTGATTAATGTTTATATTTATTTCAAAGCACTTTCATTATGTATAGTACTTGTTCTCAAACTTTTTCGTATATCAACTCTTTTCAAAAGAAGGATTTTCTTCATCTATAAATTTCCTATTTTCCCCTTTTCTAATTCTATATTTTACGTCACAATGAAAATATTAATAACTGTACATAAATGCTTAAAGATTAAAATTAAGAATATGAACACGAAATTAGAAAATGTGGTGGATCAAATTAATATTTTATTTAGAATAAAATGTTTTGGAAAAACAAATTGTAATTGTGTGTGCTCAAAAGTTTGATAATATTTGATGTAGCGATTGTGTGCTTTTTGAATTTATGTGATTTTTGTTAAATAACCTGCCTGAAATTGCGGTACCGCCAATAATCAGTAGCACAATGAATTCACACATGGAAGAGCCAAAAGTTCCTTAAAAATTTAGTGTATAAAAAGAAAAGGAATAATTGCTTTTATTTATAAGCAAATAAAAAAGTTTGTTAAAAAAATTAAAAATTACTGTAAAATTATTTTTTTTACTTTCACTAACAAATCTAACAAAAAGTTCTAATGATAAGCATCTCGCAATACTCTTTTGGAGTATGCCATTATTACACAGTAACTAACCATATCATCTACTGAGTAACTCACGAATAATAAATTTTACCTTACCTTGCATACTAATCAGATTTCACAGTTATGCAGAGAATGGTAAATCAATCAGAATATTGAATTTTGTGAAATTTTACTTTTTCGACATTTGTCGTTTTCGAAAAATCGATTTTGTAAATTCATGTTGCATTTTGAACCTGTGGGATGGTTACATGTAGTTAAAGATTGAATGCTCTTCCGAAGTGCAGAATCGAGCCAGAACTTAACACTCTGAACCTGCTAGGGTTAATATGAATGTAATAGCACTTAAAAATACATAAAATCCCTAGGCACTTAAAAATAGCTCTTAATAGCACCATAGCACTTAAAAATACATAAAATCCCTAGGAGAGGATATATCGTAATTATGTGTCCCTAAGGAAAAATGCCTCATCAGAAGGCTGATCGATCATAATGGAGAGAAACTTTTTATATTTCGGTCCTAGGTGATGTAGCTATAGCAGTGTTTCTCAAACTTATTTCTTCTACCGCCCCCTTTGAAAATCAATTATTTTTCATCGCCCCCCCTTTTTATACACTTCTAAAACTTAAAAACCACAATTTTATTATTTTAATTAATTTAGTTACAGTGTGTTATATTAATCGGTTCTGGTGTTTAAACTTACATTCTAAACTAGAAATTTTTACCAGTGAGAGCAATTAAAACGCAACTTTATAATATTAATAATATATTTTAATGAAATTAAAAAGAAACAATATAGATAGGTAATCAATTTTAGTTTTTAAAGTAATCTAATGGGATGGATAAATTTGATGATTTTTAACAAGTTTGTTGATATTAGGTTCGATTTTACTCAAAAAGAGTAGTAAGTTACCGCGTTTGGTAACTTGCATATGATTTCTCATTTTAGTAAACAGCGTTGTCACAGCGCTAAATCCACGTTCACACATATATGATGATGGGAATGATATCAAAAATTGTTGAACGATCGACCACAATCCAGGGTACAACTGCGGAATTGACTTTTGTAGCCAAAATTGTTGGTAGCCATTTTTAAATTTGATTTTTATTTCCTCGTTCGTTGTCAGTTCTATAAGTTCTTCTTCCAGCTGGGGTGATATTGCTATGTTGACATTTGAAAAAAGATCTAACACCCAGTCTGGTATTTCCAATTTCAAAATGTCCTGGAATCTTTCAATGAAATCACTGTGAAGATTTTCCAAATGTTGGCAGTAGACGAGCAAGTCGTCGTTGTTGCAGGATACTGATAAATTAGGAAAATTATAGAACTCATGTCTGCCGATATTCTTCTTGTGTAAGAGCAGCTTGGCTACGAAAGCAGCGACGATATTTTTTGCTTTTATTAAGTTCAAGTCATCGCCTTGAAGTTGGAGATTCATATCATTAAACAATGTATAAAGGTCTGTCAGGTATGCGATATCATTCTTTGATGTGATGAGGTTTTCGCACAATGCTGTGTCTTTGTTTTCTAAGAAATCTATGACAGAGTCAAACAGATTGTAAAAACGAGCCTGACAGTTCCCTTTTGATAGCCAACGCACTTCTGTGTGAAAGATCAATCTGTTGAAATCTTCATCATTAGCAACACAAAGCTGATTAAATAATATGTCACTTAAAGAGTTATTTTGGATTTTATTGACTGCTCTAGTGACATGTTGCAATGATTGAAACAGTCGTTCACTTAAATTTCTAGCAACTAAATGCTGTCGATATATAACACAATGTACAGCAATCACATCAGGAATTTTGTTTTTTAAGTACGACATGAAGCCTTTTTGACACCCTGTCATAGCTGGAGCACCATCTGCAGCAGATGATATAATATTCTTCAAGGGAATTCCTTTTTCATTACAAAACTTTTCCAATGTTTTAAATATGGTTTCTCCTTTTGTGTCTGTCTCAAGATTTTTAGCAAATAAAAGTTCTTGACATATTTTTTCATCTTTAATGAACCTAACGTAAGGCAACAACAATGCTTCATTAGTTGGTAAAGTGGACTCATCCAACTGAATTGAAAATTGATTAGTCTTCAGATGATTGCACAATGACTCTTCAATGTTTTCAGTCATTTCATCAATTCGTCTTTGCACAGAATTATTGCTCAAAGGAATTTTTCGAATTATATCTGCCGCCGGTTTATGGAGCAAAGTAGTTATAACTTCTTTTATCGCCGGCAAAATTAATGTTTCTCCGATGGTGTGTGGTTTACCTGTTTGAGCAATTAACAGAGAGATATTGTATGAAGCTCGAAGTCCGTCATCGTCTTGCTTAGCTGCCATCGAAAAAAGTTTCGATACATTTGGCTGAGCATTATGCTTCTTTTCCAGATCTTGAAAATAGGCTACATTTTTGTTCTTCTTATCTGGATGGATTTTATATGAATGATCTTGAAGTCTTGAAGGCTTTTGAACAAAGAAGGCACAAAGGCAAAGATGAGTTTGTCGAATTTTCTATGAATTCATATTTAATATATTCTGCACTGTATTGCCGTTTCTTCTTTTTTGCTTGCGACATGGCATTTCTTTTCAAAAATATGTAAATAAAGTGTTGAACTTAAATACTCGTTTAAAGATAGCCCGTGAAGCCACTAATGAAAATATAAGAAAAATTACGAGCTTTTATATAGGATTTAAATACAGCAAGCACCGACAGGAATAAGACAAAGACGCACAAAGTCGTTTATCTTTTTCGACGCTCAATCGTACTGAGCAAGTTTGAACAAGTATCGATGAACCAGCCGATTGCTACCACGTAGAGTCCGTTTTCGTATTGCAAAACCACCACTTGTCGACGATTCTCTTCTGAAAAAGGGCGGTACGCTGAGATGGACTTTTTCCTCAGATCAGTTTTTCAGAAGAACGGAAGCACGCATGTTAAGTAAACATTTCTCTTTTGTCTCAACCCTATTTTGATGAACTCGAAGCAGACCTTACGCATGCGTAAAAGCACTGAGGGTTTCTCCAAACGAAAACGGACACAGTACCGTGACCTTCGAGACTACTAATCCTCGAAGGTCACGACAGTACGTCTACGGAGCACAACATCATAAGTGCACCGGCTCCGGCAGTTAGTCTTTTCTCCCGGAATGTTTACCACATTTGGCGATTCATGCATTTACACAGCTATATGCTTTTCGTCATTTTACAATCTAAGCGCATACGGCGTGCGGGCTATATTACGAAATCTATGTTAAGTATTTTAAGTTTTTATACCATCATACAGGGTTGAAATATAAACTGAGTATTCGCTATAGTGTAGTAGGTAGGTTTTAATTCTAGTGAAATTTATATATAAAATACAAAGTAAATCAAATTACAAATCTATCATCGCCCCCTAACCCACGTCAACGCCCCCCATTTTTTTCTGGGCCCCTTAACGCCCCCTCTAGGTCTCAAACGCCCACAAGGGGGCGTTATCGCCCACTTTGGGAAAGACTGAGCTATAGTTTCCAACATAACATATCATCATGATTATAGATAGATACACATCGTATATGATCCAGGTAAAATTTGGTTTTCTCCAAAAGGCTGTATTTTCCAAAGGGTTTCCTTCCAGAATATTAATTAATTTTGCGAACGACCCCTTAAGGAAGAAAGAAAAGATTATAAACTTTGAAACTTAATATCGCATTTATTTTTTGCTGCAAAAATTGAAACGTTTTTGTTCGATTTGTAAGGAAAGAGAAAACATTTTTCTAAACATAATCACACAAACTCGGAAATCATATAAAAATTTCGATTTTACATTTTTGCAAAATTGAATTTTTTATTCTAAAAATGTCACAACATAAAAAATTTCTGTTTGTTTATAATATTTTTGGTATAGAAATTATGTGTGTGTATGGAATACCAATAAATGGTTTGTAAGATAAAGCCCTCCAAAGGACTCTACTATGCTCTCTGTATATAAATATGTAAACACACAAACATACACACATATACATATGCAGGTTGATTCTAAATAGTTTTTACAAACTAAGAGGGGTGATTGATATTACCTATCCAGACGAGCAATATTTATATAAGAACATAGAGTCGTATGTCCGTCAGAGAGGCATGAAAGAGGTATGTCAGAATTCCAACTTGAATTTATGAAATTCTAAAGAATTCGAATGAACGATGTTAAGGTTGTACAATGATTTATTGTTTAGTAAAAAACCTACAGCAATAGTGCTTAAAATACTGACGACGCACGTCGTGGCATCGTTAACACCAGCAAAGGAAAAAATGGCCAACTCCCTATAAGATTCTTGGTATTATTTCAATCTTAGCCGAGACAAGAATGCCACGAGCTCAGTCCACAGGCTCGGTACCCTAATGTGCTCTCAGAAGGAAGAGTCCAGAGGGTTGATATCTTTGAACGCGTGTAATACTCCTCGAAGATCTAGGAGCCTTCCTCTTGTCCGTAATTATTTCTCGTCTCTTGATCTCTACTTTCGGGGCAACGATGGCCCACCCACTGTATAAGATGACATCACGTTCGCCCATTCACAGAATAGGTATATCGGAAAGGAAGCCGGACATTAAGAAAAAAAAAAGATTTGGACCCTGTTAAAAATCCTTGAAAGGTGTGGAAAGTGAATGATTGTTTTCATGTATATGTAAAATAATTTTAGCTGAAGTATATTTGTCCATTAATGGAGTTAATTGCCGTAATTATAGATACGTTTTCAGTATATTTCATAACAAAAGTTCTTATTTATTCTTAGTTATAGTAAGCTGATGAAAGAAAACAATAAATAATTTATATATATATATATATATATATATATATATATATATATATATATATATATATATATATATATATATATATATATATATATATATTATATATATGATTTTGAAATTTTAATGAATAAGTAGCTGTGTTTGCGAACAAGTTAGATGATTAATAATTATCGAAGGAGACGTGTTTTTATCAACAACAGAATTAATTGTAATGATTATAGACACACACTTTTTTAAAATGTGAATTTCATTGCCAAAGTGCTTATCGGTTTCAAGTAAAAATAACAATTACCTTGCCTGTTCGTTATGATTCTTTTAACACAAAGGTGTGATGAAGTCTGTCACAATGGAACTTGGGGTTATAACTGCTTACAGCGGTGCAACTGTATGAACAGTGCGAAGTGCATACCTGCTGACGGGCGATGTGCATGCACCCCTGGTGAGTCGTTTTTTATTATTTTATAAGACTTTTAATTGAATTAAATTATATGGATCTAAGTCAACGCTGATTTACTGTTAATCATTGTTGTCAACAATAAAAATTAAATAAAAAAATTATTTTTTCATAACAAATCTTTATAAATAAAACATTTATACTCTTTGTCCGCCAAATTTTTGTCCGGTGTCAACTAAATCGAATAAAATGAAATTTATATCAGCAAATAGATATCTGGCTAAGTAAAATAAACACGTCTTATTTCAAAATTTTCATTACAACATTTAAAGCGTAATTAACACGGGTTTGAACTCTTTTCGAAGTTGTTTTTGGCACGAGATAACTAATTAAGCGTTGTAATATTCTCCACTACGAAATTCTTCTTCCTTTATTCTAATAATTTCTAAGACTCGTGCAATCCATTTTATTTATTTTTAAATTATCACCAATGCATAATTAAAGATAAAGAAAAGTATTTACGCCATCAGATCCTTTTTCCTACACTTCGTCTGAGTTAATTTTCTTAATAAGCTATAATATTTAATATTTACTGTTTATTTATTTTATTTTTGTAAAATTAGTGTTTTCATCATCTGCAGTGAATGTGATTTCGACTCTCAAACATATCGCAAGTCACATATGCATTAAAAAGCGGATGAAGCGACCCGACTTCAATATTAATTAACTTCTTGATTAAAATGAGGTTTTAAGCATCCTACTCCTTTTTTGATTTTTTAAAACTAATCCATAACCTCATTGTGTGATGCGAAGCATCGTTTTGAGACACTGCTAATAAAATTTTTTAATTATTTATGCATTTTTATGCTTTTAACAATAAAGGATCATGTTTTCATGCTTAGACTGAAACTTCAGTAATCTTTTTTAATCTTTAGCTTTTTGCTTGTTTCAGTCAGAAAAATGTGATGTAATTTCTACTTCTGTGTTTTCATTGCACAAATGTAATGCTTATTTCTTCAATCCTCAGCAGCATTAGCATTTAGAATACATTTTGTAATGCGTAAACTTTAATGTGCCAAATCTGGAGTTTAGGTCTTAACCCATAACTCAAGTTCTCAGGTAGCAATTTTTTTTAATTCCTTGGATTCTTTGCTAATTTTGCTATACAGTATAGAAAAAATGTATAATACAAGTTATAGAAAACAAATGTTCTCTAAGAAGACATATTATTCGAAATCTAAGTACACATTTTTCTCATAGTTTAATTTAAGCTCAGTAATAATACAATAAGCAAGGTCGAATTTTTAAATATTTTGAGCCCTATATATGTAATTTTTAAAATGGAACACAGAGAAATATAGAAAAACAGATGCAGTAAAATAGTCTTTTATACAGTGTTAAGTTAAATAGTTATATGGTAACTAATTTCATTCGCGATCCACGATTTATTCGAAAAATAAAAAACACGTACTTTGCAATTAGCATAAATAACATACTGAACGTTGCATTTTTATAAAGAAATTAAATAATAGAGATTTAGAAAGAATGGCTATTCAATATTGTGTGGCAGCATTTTTCTTCACGACAAATGCTTGTGTATAAAGAACAATTTTAAAGAGAGGAAAAGAAACACAGGCTTCTTTATTGAAGCGAAAATATGTTTAGATTACATCACTTCCACTTAATTACATCCCTGGAAATCGAAATCAGCGTAAGTCACAGTTTAAATTAAACATTAGCCCGTAATCAAAATTTGGAAGAAAAATATTACATACATCTTAAGAAACCAACATTTTGGTATTAATCTCCTTTTATTTAGAGCAGCCATTCTGAAATTGATACGACACCAATAGGCTTAACTTTAGAAGTAAATAAAAAGTATATTTATTGCATTTTATCCTTCCTAATATTTAATGTATTTTTTTAATGAAATAACACTATTCACATTTTTAATTTTAAAAAAGCATTGCTCATATAAACTTATGTGGGTATTTCCGCTTTTTGAAATATTCCCAATATAGGATATGAATTGGAAGGCGGATAGATTGTGTCACGATTTTAATGTTTAAAGATTTCGAAGCAAAAAGGAAATTTTAATAATTAATTATTTAATTTAAATTATTTTTAGCTAATTTTTAGCTAAACGGAATAAAATATTTATTCATCAATTTCCCACAGAAACTTATGTTTCGCTTTTCAAGTTTACTGCTTAAAGGATTTAAACTGGATCGGGAAGGAAAGGTGTCTAGAAACTAATTTTAATATTTTCGTTACAACGGAAAGTTTTAATGGCTAATTACTCGTAATAGTTTTAATGATTTATTTTTCGCTGATTAAATCGTCAGAATATGTGAAACAAAACAGTATTTTAAGGAAAGCCGAGTTATTAGTACATAACTTTAAATTCCCCAATCACAACTTTTCCTGAAAGCAGAGTAAAGGTTTTCCATTGGAAACAACGACCCCGAAAATTGACATTATTGGGATATAAGTATTTAAATAAAAAAATCTTATAATTATGTATAAAAAAGCATTTTCCATGTTATTTTTACATGAATTACATCTTTTATTTATATTCTTAAATTTATATATATACATATATATTAGCTATGATAATCATCTTGTTGGCATCCTGGTAATAAATATAAAAACATTTATTTGCAAGGATACAATTATAATTATTATATCTTTATGAAAATCTGGAAAAAAGAAGCTTTAAAAAATTAAACTTTAAAAACAAATTGAATGCAATTTTTAACCAATTCTAATTTCAACATAAAATTTACACTAGTGATATTCTCTATTTCTAAATAAATGGAAAAAATTTGTGCCAGTTATTATTTCTCAAATTCTTCTTATAAATTTTTTTAATATACAAAGATTTAAAACTATTATTTGTGGTTATGTGATTTTCTTGTTTGTAATTTATTGAATTCATTATTTTAATAAAATCAAGTATCAATTGCTTATATGATTTGATGGACTATATGATTTGCAAAAACACATTAACTTTTATCAGGTTGGAAGGGCACAAAATGTGATTCTCCTTGTGAGTCTGGAATGTATGGACAAGACTGCAAACAAAGCTGCCTCTGCCAGAATGGAGCCATTTGCAATCCTGTGGATGGTACCTGCAACTGCACTTCTGGCTACAAAGGGAAATTGTAAGCTTATATTTCAATGAGTTTTCGTCTTTAGTGTCTTGTTGTTCTACTATAATATTCTCATGTTTTATTATTTATTTATTTTTTTTAAAGATGTGACGAAGTGTGTCCGAGCGGAACATGGGGACACTACTGCTCTCAGAAGTGCACTTGTATGAACGGAGCAATATGTGTACCATCTAATGGGATTTGCTTGTGCACACCAGGTGAGTTATTAGTACTTAAATGAGCTTGGCATTCGCGTTGTTATTTATTCTTAATACTTGAAATTTTTTAAAAGAAACTATTTTAAATAGAACATTTTGCGCATCCATAGAAAAGTAATTGTTTCAATTTGCATATTAAAGTTATATGCTTCATTGTAAATACACAATTTTAGACATGCGTTTGTAGAAAATATATTTTCTCAGGTTGGAAGGACACAAAATGCGATTCTCCGTGTGAGTCTGGAATGTATGGACAAGACTGCAAACAAAGCTGCCTCTGCCAGAATGGAGCCATTTGCAATCCTGTGGATGGTACCTGCAACTGCACTTCCGGCTACAAAGGGAAATTGTAAGCTTATATTTCAATGAGTTTTTGTCTTTAGTGTCTTGTTGTTCTACTATAATATTCTCATGTTTTATTATTTATTTATTATTTATTTATTGAAGATGTGACGAAGTGTGTCCGAGCGGAACATGGGGACACTACTGCTCTCAGAAGTGCACTTGTATGAACGGAGCAATATGTGTACCATCTAATGGGATTTGCTTGTGCACACCAGGTGAGATGAGATATTAGTACTTAAATGAGCTTGGCATTCGCGTTGTTATTTATTCTTAATGTTTGAAAGTTGTTAAACAAACTATTTTAAATAGAACATTTTGCGCATGCATAAAGAGTTTTGTTTCAATTTGCACATTGAAACTCACTTATATGTTTCATTGTGAATACACAATCTTAGACATGCGTTTGTAGAAAATATATTTTCTCAGGTTGGAAGGACACAAAATGCGATTCTCCTTGTGAGTCTGGAATGTATGGACAAGACTGCAAACAAAGCTGCCTCTGCCAGAATGGAGCCATTTGCAATCCTGTGGATGGTACCTGCAACTGCACTTCCGGCTACAAAGGGAAATTGTAAGCTTATATTTCAATGAGTTTTCGTCTTTAGTGTCTTGTTGTTCTACTATAATATTCTCATGTTTTATTATTTATTTATTTTTTTAGAAGATGTGACGAAGTGTGTCCGAGCGGAACATGGGGACACTACTGCTCTCAGAAGTGCACTTGTATGAACGGAGCAATATGTGTACCATCTAATGGGATTTGCTTGTGCACACCAGGTGAGATGAGATATTAGTACTTAAATGAGCTTGGCGTTCGCGTTGTTATTTATTCTTAATGTTTGAAAGTTGTTAAACAAACTACTTTAAATAGAACATTTTGCGCATGCATAAAGAGTTTTGTTTCAATTTGCACATTGAAACTCACTTATATGCTTCATTGTGAATACACTATCTTAGACATGCGTTTCTAGAAAATATATTTTCTCAGGTTGGAAGGACACAAAATGCGATTCTCCTTGTGAGTCTGGAATGTATGGACAAGACTGCAAACAAAGCTGCCTCTGCCAGAATGGAGCCATTTGCAATCCTGTGGATGGTACCTGCAACTGCACTTCCGGCTACAAAGGGAAATTGTAAGCTTATATTTCAATGAGTTTTTGTCTTTAGTGTCTTGTTGTTCTACTATAATATTCTCATGTTTTATTATTTATTTATTATTTTTAAAGATGTGACGAAGTGTGTCCGAGCGGAACATGGGGACACTACTGCTCTCAGAAGTGCACTTGTATGAACGGAGCAATATGTGTACCATCTAATGGGATTTGCTTGTGCACACCAGGTGAGATGAGATATTAGTACTTAAATGAGCTTGGCGTTCGCGTTGTTATTTATTCTTAATGTTTGAAAGTTGTTAAACAAACTATTTTAAATAGAACATTTTGCGCATGCATAAAGAGTTTTGTTTCAATTTGCACATTGAAACTCACTTATATGCTTCATTGTGAATACACAATCTTAGACATGCGTTTGTAGAAAATATATTTTCTCAGGTTGGAAGGACACAAAATGCGATTCTCCTTGTGAGTCTGGAATGTATGGACAAGACTGCAAACAAAGCTGCCTCTGCCAGAATGGAGCCATTTGCAATCCTGTGGATGGTACCTGCAACTGCACTTCCGGCTACAAAGGGAAATTGTAAGCTTATATTTCAATGAGTTTTCGTCTTTAGTGTCTTGTTGTTCTACTATAATATTCTCATGTTTTAATTATTTATTTATTTTTTTTGAAGATGTGACGAAGTGTGTCCGAGCGGAACATGGGGACACTACTGCTCTCAGAAGTGCACTTGTATGAACGGAGCAATATGTGTACCATCTAATGGGATTTGCTTGTGCACACCAGGTGAGATGAGATATTAGTACTTAAATGAGCTTGGCGTTCGCGTTGTTATTTATTCTTAATGTTTGAAAGTTGTTAAACAAACTACTTTAAATAGAACATTTTGCGCATGCATAAAGAGTTTTGTTTCAATTTGCACATTGAAACTCACTTATATGCTTCATTGTGAATACACTATCTTAGACATGCGTTTCTAGAAAATATATTTTCTCAGGTTGGAAGGACACAAAATGCGATTCTCCTTGTGAGTCTGGAATGTATGGACAAGACTGCAAACAAAGCTGCCTCTGCCAGAATGGAGCCATTTGCAATCCTGTGGATGGTACCTGCAACTGCACTTCCGGCTACAAAGGGAAATTGTAAGCTTATATTTCAATGAGTTTTTGTCTTTAGTGTCTTGTTGTTCTACTATAATATTCTCATGTTTTATTATTTATTTATTTTTTTAAAGATGTGACGAAGTGTGTCCGAGCGGAACATGGGGACACTACTGCTCTCAGAAGTGCACTTGTATGAACGGAGCAATATGTGTACCATCTAATGGGATTTGCTTGTGCACACCAGGTGAGATGAGATATTAGTACTTAAATGAGCTTGGCGTTCGCGTTGTTATTTATTCTTAATGTTTGAAAGTTGTTAAACAAACTACTTTAAATAGAACATTTTGCGCATGCATAAAGAGTTTTGTTTCAATTTGCACATTGAAACTCACTTATATGCTTCATTGTGAATACACAATCTTAGACATGCGTTTGTAGAAAATATATTTTCTCAGGTTGGAAGGACACAAAATGCGATTCTCCTTGTGAGTCTGGAATGTATGGACAAGACTGCAAACAAAGCTGCCTCTGCCAGAATGGAGCCATTTGCAATCCTGTGGATGGTACCTGCAACTGCACTTCCGGCTACAAAGGGAAATTGTAAGCTTATATTTCAATGAGTTTTTGTCTTTAGTGTCTTGTTGTTCTACTATAATATTCTCATGTTTTATTATTTTATTTTTTTAAAGATGTGACGAAGTGTGTCCGAGCGGAACATGGGGACACTACTGCTCTCAGAAGTGCACTTGTATGAACGAAGCAATATGTGTACCATCTAATGGGATTTGCTTGTGCACACCAGGTGAGATGAGATGTATATTATCATTCTTGAACCTGAAGTTATTACAAAGTTCTAATAGTATTAATTAAAATATATGTGACAAGAATAAGAAATTTTTTCGTGTTTCTTTCACATGAAACTTTGAGCTTGAGAGCGTTTATTTTTATATTTAAATATGAAATAACCAAATTTGTAAATGAAGTGTCTTTTTTATATACTTTGCAATATTGCTAATTTTTTTAATTAACTTAAAATAATTTAAGTTATATATTTAGATGACCAAAATTTTCAATTTAAAATTTTTATCAAAGAATATCTAGAAAGCATCATAGATAAATTAGTTGTTTTTAAAGAATCAATACTGTATAAGGTTTATGGAGTTCAGTCTTCCTTTATTGTTCAAGAGGTCTAATTTGACCGTGACTTACAGTTTAAAATGGATGTGTAAATACTATAATTATCCAAACTTGAGATGGGAATCAAACGCACGAACTTTTGAACTGAAGGCAAGAGCCTGGTACTTGAGAGTGCGTCATTAACCATTACAAATGCCAATCCTTAGGAAATGCAAAGGAAAGGAAACAAAAAAGTTCACTTAACACTTAAAATTAAAATATATTTATTGTTACAGTAATCAAAGTGTAGTCTCAGCAAGCAAGCTCATTATCGTCAGGTAGGATTTGAACTCACTACCTACCGATAATGAGATGATGCATTAATCAACCAGGCCCTATAAATTATCTAAAATTGTTTTATATGTAAAATTTAAGGAATATTAAATTAAATATCAAATACTTATATACAAATATTAATAATTATAAGAACATACAAATTTAAAATTAATCAAATATATCCGCGTATTTTAAAACTATAAACATTTGTCTGAAAAACATAACAAAGCAAAATAACAAATACTATATAATTTAAAATGTGTCTAAATATTTCGCTAGGATGAAAGTGAGTTAATGTTCCGTACATTCTGAATGTGAAAAATGTAGCAATGATTGAAAGAATTTTAGGTGTTTCAGAATGCTATAAAGTGTAATCACATTGATGAAATTTGTAATTGCAGTCTTGCATTGGAAGGACAACTATCTAAATTCAGATTAAAATATACAAATTGTTCAATATAGACTAGCCAAGACATATATGTGCTTAAAATCCACACCAAGTAAAAACCTAGATATTAATCAGAAGTGTACCTGCTGGGATCTCGCGTCTAAATTGTCTCAGCATGTTTTAATTAAATATTCCCCAGACGTTGTGATTGTTTGCAGCCGCTGATGAGTGATTTTTGTCAGAGAACACATTGAGCTGTTTTAGCACAACATACTTGTTTTTGGAGATATCTGAGATGCTTCCAAATAGTTATTTGATAGTGTTTCAAGTATATTTTTTTCTGCTATCTCATAATATTTCGTTTTCAGGTTGGATTGGTATCTATTGTGAGGTACCTTGTGAAGAAGGATTCTATGGGAATGATTGCGTAGGCGTTTGTGAGTGTGAAAACGATGCTAGCTGTAACTATGTGGACGGATCATGCAACTGTACCTCTGGATTCAAAGGGAAAAAGTAAGAAAAATTCTGCTCTCACATTTTATACTCAGTAGCAACTTATTTGTATGTGGGGTATCTCATAATGCATTAAAACCTCTCTCTACCTCGAGGATATAACACTGAAGTAAGCTCCATTATTTTCAAACACTTTTACAGCATCGGATAATAAGGAATTATTCTGCAATAGATATTTTATATATTTATCAGAACGTGATTTCTTAACTGTTTTTAGACGAAATCATTTTTCAATAATTCAATCAACTGTTTTTATGAGTTACACCTTGCCTGCTCGTCACTCTATAATTACTTTTTGCATACGAGGAGTAATTTAACTGGAGCCATGCTTCGAAGTGAATTTTGTAGTATTACAAATAACCCCAATCGAGGTGAAACCAAACATCCATTACCACTAGGGAATTGATACTTGTTGTATTTTAGAACAGACTTTTTAAGCTTGAGGACCCGGTCAAATCGGACTTAAAGAGCAAAAAATGACTAATTAGAGACAAACAAATCCAAAAGTTATGAACCAATCCTACCTACTGTTGAATTGAAAATAAGAAACTTAACTTTTCATCAAGAAGTTAGCAAGCTTATATAAATTCAAATTTTATGATATTTAAATTTTATCTGACTTTATTTAATTCTATAAATTAATTTACACTTTTTCAAGAGCGAGATTAAATATTATTCTAAAATGTACATTTTGACAAAGAAATTGGATAAATGTACCCCAAAATGTATACTCCAACGAATTGGTGTTTCAGTGTAAATATTTCCAAAACAGCAACATGTGTAAGACTAAAATGATAATATGTCATCGAATATTGATATCAATTCGAAAAGAGTGATATGTTCAATGTTAAAAATTAAAAGCCCAGAAAATAAGAATTATGAACATATTATCATCTGTGCATTTATAACTTCTGAAGTACATTAAAACATCTGCACATTTTATTTCCAAACTTTTTTAATTCAATCTTTTCTTGATTTTCTTCTTTAATTTCTTTGTAAATTATTTTAACTGCATAACAACGATTTTAATAACTATCACACTGACTCTAATAATCGTAACAATAGCCGTGACATGCCTTAAAAGCTATCAGTATAAAAGCAAAGTTTTCATGATGATAAATCACTTAAAAATATTTTAAAAAGCAATAAAATTCCAACCATAGAATACAATTAAAAAAAAAAAACCCAAATATTTTTTTCAAAAATAAAGACAAATCAATACAAAATACATCAAGACGTATATAGTGTGGTTCTTTTGTGTTAGATTATTTGAAATTACTCAAATTTTACTAAATAGTTTTAAAAATTATTCGCAAATATTTTATAAACTTAAATTTAAAGTTTGTATTTTTTAAATTTTTTTAAAAAATAAATAAGTAAAAAGCACAAATTTATATATTTGTTAAAAAGTTTTTTTTTTATATATATATAAAGGGTTAATAATTTCTGAGTGCCATTTTTGTTTTTGTTTTAATATTCCAAAATGATTTTAATATTCCATTCTTTTAATATTTTTTCTTGTTATTTATGACACTTGGGCAAGCCAGTCTCGCTAGCTAACGGCTATAGGAAATTAAGTCAAGAGCGTGAGTCTCTTATTCAACCAGAGCACAACCACGAAAATGAAAGAAAGTTTTTTCTCAAAGACACCTCCGATAGATGGCACCACCTGAGGACCACTCCCTCAATTTTGATTTTGATATGGAGAGGAATGAAATTTTCTCCAGACCATTACACTCACGGTAATAGTTCAATGACCAACCTCAGGTCTTTCAATTCCCTAGATTTAACGAACACGTATATCGCATGTACTCGTTGGATCTTTGGGAATCGAACCCAACCCTTCCGGACGGAAGGATGATGCCCTAACACTTGGCAACCATGGCCCGTTTATGTTTTAATATTCCATTATGATTTAGTTTTAATGTTTTCAGGAGTATCGTAAAATATATGATAATAATACATAAATAAAAAAATAATCCGTTAAACTTAGCAGATGTACATTTAATCCCATGTAATGGATACCCTAACTGATAAAAAGGTGCTTTATTATTCATTATACAATTTTAAAGCGCTTGAACACATGTCCCTATTGTCCTTTAAAAGAAAAATTTATTATGGATCATATTCATGAGTGACTAGGAAGGAAAGCCTGAAAGTCCCTAAGCATACACACTGACAAATGTGCAAGATAGAAAATATTTATCTCCAATTGAAGCCACATTCTTAAATCAAAAGGGAATAATTACCAAAAATTTAAGTGGATAATGTTCCATCCAGAAAACAAAGTTGTTGTCCATCGCCCACTGTTCAATAAGGAATAGAATCAAATCCTGAATTTCATATCGCAAATTTTATGTTCTAACTATTTAGACACAGTGAGATCATTTAAATGGATTTTGATAGCACAAAACTGAGAGCCTTAAAGATGAAAGCCATTGAAAAGCATTTGTATACATCATGAATATTCTGTTTGCTCCAAGGAAGGATATACAGATGGAAATAATTCCTTGAGGTTTTATATTAGAATCAAACGATGAAATCCTGCACTTCAAAATGAGTGTCTTACTGTAAAAGTGTCTTATCGTTTTAATGACTAGATAATTTTTCTCAGTGATGTGACTTCGAAAAATGTAAATGCTTATTCAACTCGAAAATCTTCGTTTGCATCAACGATGACTAAAGCACTGAATTAGTAAAGAATACAATACAACTTCCTCTAATAGTGTTCCAGAAAGATATGCAAATAAAATATGTAAGAAAGCCATTATAATTTCAAACATCTTAATAACAAAACGGTATGGCAGAACTTCACGAGAAAATTTATTTATATTTCAATGAAAAAAATATTTTAATTAAAATTTAAAATTCAAATAGATAATGCATTTTAGGTGTGATGAACTGTGCGATGAAGGTACTTGGGGGTATAATTGCACTCAAAATTGCACTTGCTTAAATAATGGAAAATGCTTACCATCATCAGGACAATGCGTATGTGCTGCAGGTATGTATATGACCAAAATTCTCTTGGCCAACTAGATATTTTTGAATTTTATATATATATATATATATATATATATATATATATATATATATATATATATATATATATATATATATATATATATATATATATATATATATATATATATATATATATATATATATACTAGCTGACCCAGCCACGCGTTGCAGTGACTGAGTAATTATAATATATTGAATCAATTTTTTACTAATTCTTTGGTACAATTAAATTAAAATTTTCTAAAAAAATTTAAAATAGGTTCATTCATATGAGATTAAAAATAAAACGTTTAGCCAAAATTTAAAATTAATAGGTAAAGTATCAAAATCTTGAAATTAAGCACAAATCGACATATACTTTCTGAATTTACATTTTATTCATCTTATATTAAATTATAGTTTGTAATCAGTGACTGATTGTTAAGGTTAGATTTTTTCCACGGCATTATACTGAAATAAAAAAAATTAAAAGAAATTTATCATTTGAATAAATAAAGTAGATCAAAATGTACGGCTGAATAAATTAATAATTATCAAATTATAAAATAAAAATAAAAAAATAAAAGGCTATCAAGAAATACTTACATGTTTTCGAAATGGTATGAAAATTAGTAGAGAAAAACAGTAATAAATAAAATTTTATTTTACTATTTATAATATTAAAAGTATTCATACTGAACACTGCACAATAATAACACAATACAAAGTATAATTATGAAAAGGATTCACGAAAAATTGTTATAGTTTGATTATACATCATGAAAATATATGTAAATTCTATATTCAACCACGCGCTTGCACGCGCACGTTAATTTTCGAAGATGGTATAATCTAGAAAAATAAAAACGTCGCCATCTGCCGAATACCTGTGCAACTTAGATGCTAAACCGCCATCTATTAAGAATTTACAGAACTAACCGATAAATAAACACTAATGTCGTATAATAAATATTGAGATCAATAATTAAGAGATAAAAACTATTCTATCTTTTAAGTTGGACCATATTATAAATGGTTACAAAATTTTATCAAAATCCGTTCAGTAGTTTCGGAGTTTATCGCGAACATACATCGTGACACGAAATTTTTATATATATAGATATATACAAATATATATATATATATATATATATATATATATATATATATATATATATATATATATATATATATATATATACTATATAAACACATTGAGATGAAAGCTGAAAGGACAAAATCATTTCGGATTCATTTAGGTTGAGATATGAAGACTACACAAGTGAACTGTTACCAGCTCCTTTGACTCAATGCAGATGAATAAAAAGAGACCATAAAATTAATTTAAATAATAATTAACAAAATATTAACTAAAGTAGTAAAAATGAAAAAAGATACCAATCAATTTATTTATGGACATATTCACTATACCACTTTTGGAATGCATGTGAAAATGCAATATGTGAATTTACAATCAGTCTAAGTTTTTTTTTTTAGTCAGAGCTCTAATGAGTGCATAATTTCATAAGAGTACCTATAAATAAGTACTATAATATTTATTGGTTCGGCATATCCTTGCTCGAAAATCATTCATAATTCTTCCCAAAAAACTACTCGAAGGTTTATATTAGTAGAAGCGTACAATCCTTACTGCTTGATCAGTATTGAAAAATCTTGCGATATAGTTAAAATGCAGCTGCAAATATATTTTATCGTGAAAATAACTTTGGATCGACTTCATTACATGTTGTATTTTATCCCTAACATTACTAGGTCTGCACAGTTGACAATTTCCTTATTGTTGTTGACGGTCGTAATTTAAGATATTTATTGAACCGTAGCTTTTAAAGTAACGCTTTGTGATAGTGATATAATTTAACTACTACTTCTTTTTCCAGCTTCATATTTCCTATTCGTGCCTTAACTCATCACATTCGACTAGTAATACTAAAAATTAGTCATTTTGTTTGTGTGTACCCCACTTAATAAACCCATTATCGTAGAGTCATTTTGTGTGTACAAGATCTTTACCAATACAAATTTAGAATTTTTTTAAACCTATCAAATATTGCAATGTAATATCCAATAAATTTTCGCTACCAACTTTAAAGATTTTCTAAATACATTTTCAATGTAATGTTGATTTATGCACTTCGAATAACATGATGAATATAAATAAATTGCGTTAATTTGTACAATACCTATGTATAAATTGTGTCACCATAAAATAATATTGATAGAATTTTAGCATACAATTCTTATAAGTTTGCACATTATTAATATTCATAAGTGAAAAGTGAAAGTTTTATCTAAAAATTGCATTTTTTTCTTAAATAAAAATTATATCATGAAATTATTTTAAACTTTATACATTTCTTCTTATTGTTTACTTAATTATATATGGTGATTCTAAATTGTGAAAGTAAAATTGTTGGAAACTGAACACGTTTACGTTTCTACCTTCCATAAATTCTTGAGTAACCGGAGATTTCCGATTCTTTTTAAATAAATAGGCTGGCATGATCCAGTTTGCTCAACTCCATGCGACGAGGGTGCTTACGGTATAGAATGTAAAGAAATATGCATTTGCCAGAATGGAGCGCTGTGTGATCATGTAACTGGTAACTGTAACTGCACCCCTGGATACAAGGGATTGAGGTAAGAGAGTTCGTTTTTTGTATAACGCTTAAAATTTATCAAGAAACGTGTACTACAAAGTTTTCTTTGCTCATATACATAATAAAATTTTCTTTAATTAATTAGACTGAAACTATACGAAACTTAACATACTACAATTGAATAATTCATAAATTCATCAATTATGAGTTGTGAAATTAAAAATGTAAATTATCTTTTTTTTAAATTTAAATTTAACCTTTTTTAATTTAAGTTAAACTTTCTGATCTATAATTTTTATACGCAAACTAAAGCGAAAGTTAATGCAATTTCAGTATCTAAATAAATATCCATTGTTTTGTTTTGATATTCTAAATAACCTAAATTATTATTATTAAATCAAAATTATTTGCGCATTTATGTTTATAAATTGCATCCTTTTAAATTTAGTTAATTTATCATTTTATTTTAAGGGATTCAGCCAAGTGAATAATTTTGAAGAGGCTCAGTTGGTGTAAGAAACGATTTAAGAAAAATATTTTTATACTTACTGATATATATATATATATATATATATATATATATATATATATATATATATATATATATATATACATATATATATATATATATATATATATATATATATATATATATATATATATATATATTTATATTTATATATATATATTTATATATATATATATATATTTATATATATTTATATATATATATATATATATATATATATATATATATATATATATATATATATATATATATATATATATATATATATATAATTCCTGAATTTCCTTGACTTATCCACATCATTTCAAATACTTGATGCGCAGAAAAATTTGTTCTTAGATTTGGAATATCCTGTCTAGTTATGGACTGATGAGGAAAACATTAAACTAGTGAAGGTTCAATTTAATCGCGAAAACAGGAAATTCTACAGTTGTAATAAATATAAAGTTGTAAATATTAACTGTTTGTGTTTACATATGGTACTGTTACACAACAATGTATTTGTTTAGATTAAGTTTTCATTAATTTGTGAATTTTCTAGTACGTACATTAAAATGTTAAACGATACACAGGGATGTCATTTTCTTGTTAGCTAGTGAAGAAGCTCATACACTTAATATATAAATGTGTATAAAAGTTTTTAAGTATAAAACACGCACACACACACACATATATATAAACATATTTATACAAAATATACAAAACATTACTAATTATGAATTGAAAAGACAAACATTCAATATTGCAATAAAAATACAGGAACGGAGAAAGCATCAGATTTTGTTGTATGTGACATACTGCAATAAATATAAACAGTAAAGATTCTCAGAATATCACTTCTAACTGAACTCTATAAAATGTAAAGATATGAAAGTTTGCAGTTTAACTCATAAATGTGTACACACATTACAAGAGAATTCAACGTAGGGCATCTCAAAATGATGCATCCCGCAATAAAGTTCACGCGAAAATTAGCTGAAAAAATCGAAAGATACTTAAAAACTCTATAATTATTGAATATTGTCGAAGCTCTAGTTACGAAGTTATTGAATATTGAAGTTAGGTCTCTTTTTCAATCGCATTCCAATGCATTTTCCAAAGAGCATCGTATTGGAAAATGCGAAAACGCATTCGTTGAAAAAGAATTGATAACGATAGATCTTCTGAAACAAAAGTAGTAAATATTATTATTTTTTTAAAAAATATTATGTGAAAGATTTAGAAAAATGACAAGATCTAATGCCGTAAATATTTTTCTCCACTTCCAGTGATTAACTCATCGATGATAATTTTAAAAGAAGTCTCACGCTTCTTTCTTGAACCGAGAAAAGTTCCGCAACGGAAAATTACATCCCTTAAAAAATTATGCCATAAGTAAATTTACAAAAAATCAAATCAATGCTAGTAATGTTCTAAACTAAATACAAAAGCTGTAATCGAAATTTCGAAATAAAGCATAGTTTCAATTTTTACTTGGGCGTGAGCGACATCTTGATATAAAATTCTCTGCATATCGTGCAACTGAAACAAAACAATTAAAAATTTTATGGACAAATAGAATGAGGATTCCATTTCTTATAGGTGCGAAGTAGCATGCCCTGAAGGAACTTGGGGCTACAATTGTTCTCAAAATTGCTCTTGCAAAAATGGCGCCACTTGTGAACCAATAATAGGAGAATGTTTCTGTTCACCAGGTTAGAATAAGAACCAAAATTGCATGAAGTACCTTGTAAATGTATTATTATAAAAATATTCGTTAAATAATATTGATCACAAAGTTTACTTCATTTCTTTTAGGTTGGACAGGTACTCAATGCGAAACGCCTTGCAAAGAGAACACTTACGGATTTGAATGCAAAGAGACGTGTTTATGTGAAAACGGAGCCAAATGCCACCACATAACTGGAGCTTGCAATTGCACCGTGGGGTACAAGGGTCAGAGGTAATGCAGCTTCAGAATAATAATGCCTTTCAGTCAATATAAAATTTTCAATATTTGGAGTCTTTATTATTGTCACCAACTACTTCGAAACGCCAAAATGTATCTAAATTGGTTTGTTTGTAAAATAAAAGAAACTATTCACCAAAGAGAAGCACCAATTGAAGTACTTCGCAAACACTTTCTCAGAGTACTCCTTTCTCTTTCATTAATACCAGTTCATTTTCTTTTAACACATTGTTGATAAAACAAACTTATTCACGAATATTAAAGTGCTCACCATTTCTTAGTTATAAACTATAATTTGATTTTATGCAATTTTTGTGAATTCCATTAAAATTTCTAATATAACTGGGGATTTCAATTACGGATTTGTTTTCGTTCATAAATTTTTATAGCTAAAATTGTGTACGAATTTTAAAATAATCCTTTTGTATAATTTTTTACTATAACATACGTTTTGAGAGTTATAAAAAATTTAACTAATTTTTTAAATTTTATTTGTGTTACTAAGAGTGATAATTAAACTAGTATATTTTTATGTTTCACAGTAATAAATTTTATGATTTAAATTTTGTTAAATTATTTCGATTATTATTCAAAAATATCATTTTGTTTTAAAATAACAATAAGTGTTATTGAAATTCGAAGAATCTGGAATCTAGATTCATCTTGGCAGCTATATCTAGATCCATTAAAAAGCATGTTTATGTATGCGTTTAGAGAACTTCAAGAATTTAACCTCAAAACAATCTTACAGCTGAAACGCTAAGTGTCTTTGGTAGCTAATACGAAACAAATGTAATTTTTCCTCATATTAATTTGTTATGCTATGTGATAAATATATATGAATATGTTGCAAAACGAAAATCTCAAATTTAAGATGTAAATACTTCAAGCAGCGTAATAATCCATTGTGTTGCATGGTAATAAATAATTATTCTAAGGTAAGAGATAAAAAATAATATTTTTCGTAATGATAACCAATTGTATAAAATTATAAATTCATTAAAATAATGTTGCTTACAATATATGACAATGCTTACAATATATTGCTTACAAACTATTCTAAAATCAGTGATACAAATATAATTACCTCTTTATGATAAAATGTAACAACACAAATTTCAGAGATGTAAATTTACCCAAATCATGAATTTGTTACATTCAATACTGTTTACTTGCGATTCTTAAGAATGATTATGAAATTATATTTGAGTGAATGATAAAAATATAAGTAAATCTTCGAAAATAAAATACTTAATTTAGAAAAATATAAAATCTTCTTTGTCAACGATTTAAAAAAAATTATTATAAATTAGACTGTAAAATTTTATTTAAAAAATATTAAAAATTGATTTGCAAATGATTTTAAAATACGTGTTATTAATTAGACTGTAACACAATATTAATTTGAAAAATATTAAATATATTTTGCAAACAATTTTATAATGCTTATTTAAAAATTATAAATTTAGGAACAAATTCAAAAATAGACAAAAGAATTGAAAAATTGCAATAGATGCTAAATGTCACATTTTATGTGAGAAGATAAAACGAAAATATTATTTATAAATTGATAAAATTATTTTTATAAATTTCAAGAATTTTTTTTGATTCAAGAATCCATTGCAATCTTATCTTATCTGGAGATTCAAATGAGAAAAAACTATTAAATGAGTCGGATCGTGAATTTGAAAAATAGTTTACAATTGATTAAGTATTTTATCGAATGTCTCTAGAGACATTTTGCATTATCCGTGGTAGTGAATGAATAGAAGAAATAGCATCTTGCAAAGGGATTGGAAGCCATTTAGATTATTTCATCAAATTTCAGTTCATCACCACATTTTTTAATAAAGTTTTAGTAACTTTGAAACTTTAGAATAATCTTCATTTTTAAATTTTGGAAAATTGTTTTAAAGTTATGTTTTAAATTAGTTTGAGTCATGTTATTGTAGTTAAATGACAAGGAATATTCAAAATTAAAGTACTAAAAATCCAAATTATGTAAAGTCACGAAATTTCGGATTTCAGGTTAGGAGTTCGCGAAAGTTGTACTGCGATTGGTGACAAAATTGAATATCCAACTAAATCCACACCATATAGTAGGATTTTACCTTAAATTATTTGTTGCATTTGAAAATTACAACCAGAAAATTTATTTTTCATTGAAAATTATTAATATCAAAGTGAAAATTAACGTATTTTATTTCATCACCAATCTTGTATTAAAAGTCATGTTATTTAAAGTTTGTATTTTGTATATGAAGAAAAACTTGAGGAGATGTAAGTGTGTTTAATTATATTTCAGTAACCAATGTTAGGGGAAATTTATTTTTATTGCTGTTTTCTTTAAATTCCGCTAAATTATTTTTTAGAATTTTCAAAACTGTAACTATCACTACTAAAATCAATACAAAAATTATTTTTTGAAATCTTGCTTAAACTGCATTGTTAGAAAAAATAACGTGTTATCAAAATTATTTTTAGGAAAAGCATAAGAAAAAGTTTAAATAATGTTTAAAAAGTGATATTTTGCAAGAAAGTTTTATTATCATATTGTACAATTTTATTTTTATTTTTTATATAACAAATAAAATGAATAAAATTTTGATTCAAGGATAATTTTCCTCAATTGTTTGTGCTGAAATTAATTAATATTACTTAGCTACGATATATCTGTTTTGTATTTTGGATTATGATAGCATTTCATTCAGTAAGTATTTTATTCATTAAGTATTTTGGATTATTATAGCATTGCATTCAGTAAGTATTTTATTCATTAAGTATTTTGGTTATTATAGAATTTCATTCAACAAGCATTTATTCATTAAGTATTTTGGATTATTATAGCATTTTATTCAATAAGTTTTTAAAAAAAGACGATTTGATTAATCTAAAGGATAAGTTGGGATTAAGTTGCAGCCAATATAAAAGTCATACAGTTACTTACTTAGATAATTCAGAGAAATTGTTAAGACGATTGATATGTGAATTGTTAAATGCTATAGTAAGAAATAGAGAAGTACCAGACATAGGAAAAAGAATGATAAGAATGGCAACGGCAAGAATGGAAATATGTGCAAGCCATGGCTGAGCATATACCAATTGGGAATAGAGAATATAAGAATGGAAATAGGAAGCGAGACAACGAAATCGTTTAGAAAGAAAAAAAAGTTCAAGAATGTGACTAGTAGTGGAAGCTAGTTTCAGGTTCCAAAAATGTCCCCACAAAATCATGTTATAGAAAATAAATCTAGAATTCAGAATATAGTTCAAAAATTTAATTCGTAGTAAGGTGAAATAAATTAATTAATTTATTATTTTTGAACCACAAGCAATTGTAAATGTTTCCAAAGAAAAGTGGTGCTCCATTTGTATCAGCTTTAACTTAATGATATCGTCCCTTTACATTCTAGGAAATCGGTTGGACATTTCCTGGATTATTTTTTATATTTTTTCTTTATTTATCATGAAGATTTAAAATTTATTTAAAAATGTTTTAATAATTATTTTTTCGGCATCAGAAATCCTCAAAAATTAATTGCCTTGATTCCTACAATGAACTTAACGGCCGGATTGGTTAACTAAATATTTAAAATTTTGAAACAATTTAAAAATTTTATATTTTAGATCAAATATAGAAGCGCAAAATGAATTAAAGAACATGAATTGTCAACGGTGATATCCTTAATAGATTTTGTAGTAAAAAATAGAAAGCTCGGAAGATGTTGAAAGATTCTAAAAATGGCGCAAATAAAATTCAAATGGCAGATTCTGTCAAAAAAAAAAAAACTTTTAGACACTGAATATAGCAGTAATGAGTTTAAACCATTTAATGCAATTCACTCAATCATGCACAATCACAATCAATCATGCAATCACTCATCATTAGAGAAAGAAAAATATTCTGGCAAATCTCCAAAAGTGCATGACACACTGTTTCTGTAATAATCCATTTTGTTCTTTTGGGGATTTTAAAATTTATACATGCCCATTCTTTTAAAAATAATTTTAAAAAAATGGATTTTAGCGAAAGTAGTTTAAAATATGTTCCACATTTTTGAGAAACTATATTCTGTTTTTGGAAATTGAGTAAAAAGGTAATTAATAAAACTTTATTTTAGGTAATTAAAATAAATTGAAATTTCGTCAGCTCAATTAACAACCTACTTGCATTCCAAAATACTTTTATATCTCATCAAACAAATTGAACAAAATTTCTTAAAACAACAGTCATCATTTTATCTTTTTTTTAAAAACATTTGAATTTGATTTTTATTAGAATTTTTTTATACTCAGAATAAAAACTATGCTATTTTTTATACTCTTATTTTTTGTATTATTTTTGTTTCTATTAAAGAGTCAGGGTATTGGTTAAATTATAAAACATTAAAACAGAATACAAATTTAAATTCACAAAAAATTAAAGATCACCTTGATTCTAATTTTTATGAAACATATTTTATGAAAATTAATAAGCGTACTTTGAACCATAATTTTGTAACGGTTAAAAACTCAAAAATTTTATTTTGAAATTTATATATTACCAATGGGTTAATCTTGACAATTTTTAGCGTAGATTTCCTTTAAAAATGTAAATAGGTTTTGGATAATAATTATGATTTGGAAAAATAATAAAACTTACAATTTATTCAGCTTTGTTCATAACGCTATGTACTTCGAAATAAGGTCTGATGTATAGATTAAATGAAAACAAATTGAACGAGGAATGATACTCTAAAATAACCTTCATTTGCGATGTTATATAATACTGAAGTTGGAATTCCTTTCATCCGCTATGAAATGCATTTCCAATCTGTGACGTATTTCCGAAAATCCAAAACACAATTGCCCTAAATAAATATTTTATCAAAAACTTAAAAAAAATAGTTGGAATGTTGAAAAAAATGGAGAATCTCCACTTTTACACATTTTAATACTAATCAGTGTTTGCCTATAAATGACAATATTAAAAAGACAATAACAATAAAATAATCATTTGCCTCCATTTTTTAAGCGAGCAGAATTCCGGAGCTACTTAAATCGTTGGACATAAAACTTTACACTGCATTTATATCAGTTTATATGTTGTTTAGGATTTAATTAATTAATGTTCTTTTATGATTTAATTAGTTACTGTTATTCATAATTTAAATTTAATTATACATGGTTTACATTCAAAATGTGGAAGTGAAACAAAGTTTATATTTTAAGTTAGCCAGTGACCAATATCTTGATTTGAGTTTCATACGCTGTTCTGCGGATCCTTCTGAATTCAACTTTGGACAAAATTATTTATGAGTAGCGGAATAAAGGATTTATACAATGTTTATAAGAGTTATATTGGTCAAAATTTAAAAAAAAATTATTTCCGAAACTTGTATATTATAGAAATATTTAAATATTTTATTAAGTTTCTTATAATCCTTTTTCTCTGCTTTTCAGATGTGACGAGGTATGCGATATAGGTACCTGGGGCTATTATTGTTCTGAGGAATGCTCTTGTTTGAACGGTGCAGATTGTCTTCCCACAACAGGAGAATGTTCATGTCCACCAGGTAAATATAAATGTCAAACGAACACTTTTCTATATAAATATTCGCACAGCTAAAAGAATTAAGAATACTTGATATTTCCTTATTCTCTCAGTTTTCAAAATTAAAACAGATATGATGAATATACTAATGTTTCTAGATTCTATAGTGAGTAACGAATAGCTTAACAGGTAAAGTCTATTGTAAGACATTTTAACACCCATTGCTTTTTTGCCTCTCAGATGCACTTTTCAGAATATAGAGGGCTATAGTCACGTATAGCAGTATAAAACAACTGGAAAATTTCCTAGTACACATCCTGACAGATGTCAGGTGTGCTTCATTTGAATTTTTTACCTATATCAGAGAGTATTTTGATTTTTTAAAAACTAATCAGTTCGAACACCACTGCTGCTGTGGTGTTGGAACTGATTGTTTTTTTTAATGATTTTCTGTAAAATATCTTTCTTCAAACCAAAAAGATTTAGTCTCTTGTTCTAAAAAATATCCAATCTTGGTTCACGTTTATATTGAAATAAATGCAAGGTTCAGATCTAGATCAGTACTATTTAATATACTGTTTAAGATTCAGAACACATATAATCTTGTATTTATTTCTGGTTGTTCAATATCAGTAACGATTGAACTCAGAACCAACCGTGAAGAATGTGGTCTTATTAACATTTCATGGTCAATTTTATAATGTTTTTATGACACAAAATTTTTCCCTTACAAAATTATCGCAAAAGAAAGCCAAAATGTAAAAAAGACTTGTTGGTAAGTATGCTGCATATTTAGGTTATCGGTTTAATATGAATATTTCACTCAAATCATTATATCTTTCTACACAAAGATAAAAATAAATTTAATTTACACTAGTTAAGCTAACACTACACTCATGTCCATAAATTAAGGATAATGCAAGTTCAGACAAAGAATGAGACAGAAGCAAAACTAATGTGACTTATTTTTAAAACCTATTTATTGAACAAAAAGTAAGGAGCAAAAAAGATGCTATATGTTTGACATCATTTATAAAAATTACAATTTTTACTGTTATTTAGCAAATTTAGAAAAAGAACCTATTTACAAAAACCAATATAACATGGTTGGTATGATAGTTAATACATAGTATGCTCTCCAGACGATGCAAAACATACCGTTCAACGCCTAGGCATGCTTAGTATCAAATAATCGATCTGATCTTGGGGCATATTACACCACTCATCAAGCAATGCTCTCCGAATCTCCAGTAGATATGTGGGAGAGGGGTTGACTGGCTGCAATTTGTCGGCCAAACATGTCCCACACATGCTCTATTGGATTCAAGTCTGGTGAGTATGCTGGCCAGTTCATACGGGTGATATCCTCCGATTGAAGGCATTCGTCTACATTTTTTGAATAGTGAGGACGGGCGTTGTCATCCATCAACAGAAATTCTACCCCCATGGCACCCAGAAACAAACGTACATGTTGTTCCACAATGATATCCCGATAAATGTGGTCTGTCATGGTTACAATCTGAACATGATGGTTAGTTCTGGAACCCTAATAATTCCTCCTCAAACGAGCAATCCTGCACAACCGTAACGTTGTCGTTCAATGGTGTTCTCTTGGTGGTAACAAGTACCTTGCCCTCTCCATTTGAAAGTCCGGCGAGAATGACTGAAGGCTAAACCTGGACTTGTCGGAAATCATCACACAAAACCACTGTGGTGTCCATAATACATGCTCTCTACTCTAGGATAACCGCAGGCGACAGTGAGTTTCGGTATGTGGAACACATCTGACAGGCCTACGAGCATATAGACCAATGTGCCCTAAGCGTCTGTACACGGTCTGCCTTGAAACTGTCGTACCGGTAGCCGAAGAGAGCTGACGAGACAGGTCTGATGCTGTGCTCCGTCGGTTTCTTTTGGCAGTAACTGCCAAATGTCCTCGTTCTGCGTTGTAACTCGGGGACGACCTGTGCTGTAACGCCTACTCTCATTACCATCATCTTTGAACCGTTGCCAAATTCTGGAGATGACACTCTGGGTCTAAGTTCCTCTGATACTTCCAGCTAGGTAAGTCCACATTCCAGACGGCAGATAAATCTACCACGTAAAACATCATCCAAATACTTCCTTTGTGCCATAACTAACTGAAAGGCTTTTAAAGCGCTTGTGAACAATTTTACTTCTTTGCAACCATTCCTAATATACCCTTCTCTTACACTCTCGTCATTGTGACGTACTATCAGCGCCATCTGGTAGTTTCTTATAATTTGCATATTATTCTTCAAGATGTGTGTGATAATTCTACATGTGAAATTTTTATTTTAGAGTTCAATTTCCGTGTGATTCTGAATTATCCTTAATTTATGAAGATGAGTGTATTAATTAGAATTTAACATTAATTGTGTGTGTGTGTGGGGATCAAGAAATTAAAAATAATCTTAACTTGGACACTTTAATTGACACTACATTGGTGCATTAGAAAATTCAATAGTATTATTTTAAGAAAAATGTAAAATTTTACACACGGTTCAGGCCTTACATAAAATGATATTTGTAAAGTAGGTACGCATCTTACAAAAATATATCCAACAACTCTAACCACAACTAGTAAAAAATGTTTCCGAAAATAACATATTAGAGCGATCATGTGGTTTAAAGATTTTATATAAATAAACTTATATCAGTCAGCAATTTACATAAAAAATAAATGATAAGCAAAACATTTACACTTCCAGGTATATCTGGATGTCAAATGGGTTTTTTTATTAAAGAATAATTGCTCTTTGAAGTAATGTTGTTTTTTGTATGCTACAAATTCATAGAGGCTTATCTAATTGATCTTGATTCAGATTTAATTGGTTATGATTTTTCTGAATATAAATTATGATTTTTATGCTTATATAAATGCCAACAATTGTTAGATCAAGACTATGACCATGATTAGTTTGAAATTTTTTAGATTAACTTGCATTGAATGCGTTGTTCTTTTAACTACTAATTATTTTTGAGATTAAAGTTTTTTGTTCTTACGCACATGTCTAGTAAGATTAATTTTCTTTTGATCACGTTTTTGTCATGCGTTTTCTTTCAAGGTGGAAAGGTGTGAAATGTGAATTCTAATTTGTATTTAATTGGTCATGGTTTTTTCTGAACATAAATTAAGAATTTTATTCTCAGATATACAAAGAACTGTTGAATCAACACCATGACCATGATTAAGTTTGAAGTTCTTTAGATTAACTTGTATCGAATGCGTTGTTCTTTCAACCACCAATTATTTTCGAGATCTAAGAAGTTTGTTCTTACGCTTGTTCTAGTAAGATTACTTTCCTTTGATTACGTATATGTTATTCGTTTTCTTTCAGGGTGGAAAGGTGCGAAATGCGAATTCACATGCGAAGATGGTAAATATGGAAAGGACTGCAAAATGTCATGCACATGTAAAAATGGAGCGAATTGCTCACACATTGATGGTTCTTGCGCTTGCCCTGATGGATATCTGGGAAAGAGGTAATCAGTTTTATTTCAATCTCTTGTGGAATTGTTGTTACCTTATTGTACCAAATGGAGATTTGGAATTTGCAAAGTTATTTTAACTATTAAAACATTTTAAAGCATTTTTTACTATTTATAATATTATTCAATGAAATATCATGTTTTACACATTGTTTTTTAATCTATGAAGTGGTCTCCTTGATTTTTTGAAATGTCGATTTGAAATTCTTGTGATTATAATAAAATGAATCAGAAAAATATTTGTCATTAATCAGAGACCGATGCTGTTTATAAGATTAAAGATATTTAGCTTAGAAAATCTTGGTTTATGTGTGGAAACTATTTATCAAATGCCTGTATTTCTTGGCTAAAGCATGGTGGAAGCTAGTTAAATATCCACAATCCTGTTCAAATTTATACCACAAAATATACTCTTCCCTCAGTGAAATAAATTTTCAACAAAATTACTTAAATTGTATGTTTTGTATTTGTTTTGTGTTTTCTTTTAAAGTCTATAATTGCGAAGCAAAAAGTTGAAACAGAAAAAAATGATATCATAGTTGAATTTCAACGTTTGAAGATACAATCAACCAGAAATCATACTGCCAGTACGTTTGTAAGCAATTTGAGCTATTAATGAAAACCATGTTTTATAACTTAGTAATATAAATTGATGGTTAAATTGCCGCAAAATATGTATTACATTATTTTCTTTTTATGATACAGTTGTGAAGAAGAATGTACTCATGGATCCTGGGGACCTTATTGCTTTCATAATTGCACCTGTCTCAATGGGGCTACTTGTTTGCCAAACACTGGAGAATGTCTGTGTTCACCAGGTACACTTTAATAAAATTAGAATCTTGTGATGGTAGAATTTCTTTAAGCTATATAATGAGGTATTTATTAACATTAAGAAATTCTGTGTATTCATTCCAACAAAACTGCGTGCAATATATTTTCAATGCTTGCCATACTTGTTTAAAAGATTCATTCGTTTTTAAAAGGTAGTACTTGAAAAGCATTATTCGTACACTAATAAAAGATATGGGGAAAGAATCACCACTCAACATAGTTGTATTGTGTTTTCCTGGTGTCAGAATAAGTTCATTATCTTTTCGATCGGGTGAGGAAGTACGAGTTTTAGTATGTGTAGATAATCGGACAAAGCATGAAAAATGTTTTATGACATTAAATATGCTTACTGCTAGTGTATTAGAAATGATGATGTCATTGATGGAGAAACGAACCACCGTTTAAATAAAGCATTTTATGATGCTATCGGCAATTCAAGGAAACTAATTATTTACTTCAAAATGTATGTAATGAGTTTGATTACTGTCTGGTTTGTGTCGAGTAACCAAATAAAGATTAATGTTCATTTGGTTATTCGAAACACGCCAGAACTAATTTTTTGGAGAGTTTGAAACTTGGTGAGCTTGTGGTTCTTTTCATATACCTTTAATGTATATATTAATATAATCTTTTCAAAAGGAATGAAACATTTGTGTTGCTGCTGTGTCTGTGATTGTGTTCTTCAGCGTTGCATACTGCGTTCTTTAAGAAGTATAATGCCAAAGCATATCGATGCAATGTTATGTATGAGTATTAATTTTACCTTTATATCCTTGATCAATTCTTTTCATAAATTACAGGTTTCATTTGGAAAACAAGGCTTTATAATCAGATATTGTACCATAAAATCAATTAGTCATCTCCTAATTTGCCTATGTTATTTTTATATAGTAGACATTAAGTGATGTACTTCCAATATGTTTCATATTGTTTACTTATGCCAGTATTAGCCTCCACTTCCTCATAACGTTTAATCGAAGTCAAGTGGTGAGGTTGAGATCTAAGCTGTATCTCCCTCCTCTTCAAACTTCTCGTGAGCGAAACATTACTGGAGAGCGACAAACAAATCAAATCCCTCCAAACTTCCGTACAACACAATGGCGAAATATACCCTATTATACATTAATATGCAATTGTTCTCTCAAAACAACGATCTTGGGCTATGTTAAAAATCAGGCACGTTCACGTCAAGTTTCACGAATTACTTTGGATCTTTTTCAAGGCAAAGTTTCATCTAATGAATATGTGATAAGAAATGTTGAAAAATATTTTCTACAAAGAAGACGATTACCAAGATGATTTTCAAATCCTCGACATTGTTTGGTCAATAATTAAGGCTTTTTTGGTTACTTTCTGCACGTTCAGCAGACTATTGTTTTAGGGTTTTGAAAGGCCTTTTTAAATATGGAACCGAAATATATATAAACTTGTAATTTTAGGTGTGTTCTTTGAAAGAAACACAATCATGCCCTGTGGCTCAAACAACAAGAAGTAAATAATGCAAATGTAATCTTAGATGAAGCTGATGAAAATCTATATAACACATTTTAGTAATGTACTTAAGATTCACAGTTATGATAATTACTCTGAAGTTCTTGTAATATACCAACGGATTTAAAGTTATACCTAATAAAATTAAACCTGAGGGGTAAGAATTCAAAAAATTTCAACCATCGATTTTAAAGGAGGGATATTTTCAGTGCTTTCTCATTTCACTATAAAAATTGCTCTCATCAGAATTTTAATAAACCAAGAATATTTAGTAGCATTATATACACTTAATTTCTATACTACAAATTGTGGTTTCTTTGATTTTGTGTGATTTCATTTTTTATTAATATTGTACAAATAAATTATGTTAGGTAAAAAAAGTATCGAAGTAGCTGTTGTGTTATGTGATAAAATAGAATCCTAAAATATTTGAATTACAATTTCTTATAAAGTTTTTCTTTAGAAGTGTATACTTATCAGACGTTAACTTTCTAATTGATACTTATACAACTCCACTAATAATAATAATAATAATAGCATTCAAAATACGTTACATCAGAATCACTCAATTGTGAATTAAAACTGTTTGTTTTCACCTAAGGATGGAGAGGTGCCAGTTGCGAAACACCGTGTGAAGATGGTTCTTATGGCTTCAACTGCTCCATAACGTGTGACTGTGAAAATGAATTTAAATGCAACCCTATTGACGGATTTTGCAACTGCTCCCTCGGTTACAAAGGAAAAAGGTATACTCAGTGATATTTTACACAGTATAATTCTGTATTTTATTGACACTCAAAGTCACTTGTGTGATGGTGTTTAGGTGTGAAGAATTCTGTGATCAAGGTTCGTGGGGTCATTATTGTTCCCAAAAATGCCAGTGTCTGAACAACGCAACGTGCCTCCCACACAATGGACAGTGCATTTGCACCCGAGGTATGTATGAAGAGGTAGGTGAGAGATATTTTGAGAAATGAATGCTTTTAGAACCAGAAGGGAAAAGTGAAAGTATGAAGTTAAGATTCAACTCAAAACCCTTCAAGATTCAATTAGCAAATGAGCATGTTTACTAACAAAGTGAATTTAAATTTATTCTGTTAAAGAAATCTCTCTTTCTAGATAAATGCATTCTCTCATTTTAAGTCCATTCAGTTTTCTAAATTCACTTTGCTTAGCGGATAACCTAAACTTCATTGTAAAACATTTAAGTAATTGACATGTTTCGCCTTCCGAGAAAATATAACAGGCTTCAGAAGGGTAAGAATCCATAAAGGTACTAAGAACTATCTTGGCTGATATGCATGTGAAAAGAAAGTCAGTCCATATTTTATTGCTCATTCTTGCTTTAATTAATCACTAGACGGATTATCTTTATTGCTTATTCGTGATTTGATTAATCTCGAGACCGATTATCTTTATTGCTCCGAAGTATGTTGATTACTAAGTTACAAACAGGCGATGCACTTTGCTTATGTACTAATGTAGCTCCTTTGTTTTTAAATTTTGTTATTAAGCTCTTACATTGAGCTTTTAAAGTCATTGAATTTAAATAAATAAGAATAAACATTCTGTCATTTAAAAAAGGACAGGTAAAATAAAAATCAGAATATGTTCAGAAAGTCTTGTTATGTTTGTAAACTACTCACTCATTGTAGAACCAAGAAGGAAGCAGATAGTTTAGTTTTTAGCCGTTCTGTTCAACAATTCCTGGATTTGATTCACATTGTTGGATGTGATGTTTGTAGTGGTTTTGAATACAATGTGTAATATTATGTATTCATTGAATTAATCATTGCTTTTAATTATTGATCGCTTAGCGAGCATCAAATTAGTCTTATTATTGTTTCCAATAATTCATGTGAAGCAAATGTTATCGATTTACATTTTATACAGTCAACTAAAAACTACGTTCTATTATGATCAACTATATAATCATTGAAAACATAATAATTTATTACCTTTAAATTAATTTTTTATTACTCGATTCTTAAGAGGCAACACATTCTTACTTATCGTTAAGCTTTTATTTTAATAAAAAAACACGCTGAAGTACATTATAGTGTCACTGATGATTGTCTTTATTGTTAGATACGAGTAAAAAGTGTTTGAGCAATCTTACTTGCGGTTTTTAATACATTAGGATTTAAAGGAGAAAGATGTGAATCGCCTTGTGAAGAAGGTTCATTTGGCGACGATTGTGCTGGTATTTGCGACTGCAAAAATGAAGCCAACTGTAATCATGTGACTGGATCTTGCAATTGTACGTTTGGCTTTAAAGGCAGCAGGTTTGATTGTTTTATTTCTTTTGCTTACATGCGTAAAACTTACACATTCATCTGGATTCTCAACTCTCAATGGAGTTGTATTGATTTGTTAACCTTTATGTTTTTATTTAAAAAATTTTTAATTTATATTTCCTGCAGTCATTATAGAATTGAATATATACCTAATCAATATTTTGTTTGTAATATTGAATATTTATTCTTGATATGTTGTAATTTTTATATTTACTGAGATTTGCACTTCATAAATATCTACAAATCTGTTTTAAGTATCAATTTATACACATTTTATTTATATTATACAATGGGTATATTCAATATAAAGCCATTTTATGTAAACACAAGTCTGCATAACTTAAAACAGAAATTTTTTTCAAGGTCATTTTCTATAGAGATACATTTCATAAAAGTTTTTTGGAATTGTTCTAAGTCTTAATCTATTAACTTTTCCCTAATTTTTAGCATGTTATAATTAAAACAAAGAAATATGAAAATATTTTCATATTACAATTTCATTTTTAACTATTTTATTACATTAAATTCAATATCGATACAATTGTGGTAAGTGATTTTGTTGTGATAGTTATGTTAAAATGAAATAAATTGCTTTTTGAGACATATTTTGCAAGGAATTCTTCCCTTAAATTTTTAAATATAAGAACTGTTTTAACATTATTTACATACTTGTTGACATCGGTACAATTTTACTAAATTTATTTCTTTACATATATTTCATAATGGATATACATAATTAAATCAAGAGCCATTTTATGTAAACACAAGTCTGCACTACTTCAAACTGAACTGAATTATGAATCTACCGAATTCTTTACTGTCAAATTTTAGAGTGATATATCTATAAGATAAATTTTTCAGAATATTTTTTCAATACGATAGTAATATTTTTTGACAGTAAAAGAAATTACTCTATATTGACCTCTGGTAGTTTTATTTGTTTTTATATAAATTAATATATGCTTTATGATATTAATTCTAGCCAATGTGTGTACAGAAATTGAAATATGTGATTATTTCTGTAGTTTCTTCCAAGTTAAATAAGCGTTGATATATTCTACACAAAAATAGTAATAAAACTGCTAATAATGATAGTTATGATTTAAGTAGCTTTTATAAATACTGACTTTGTATTCATTTTATCGTCATCATTTTCCTTATTCATTGTTCCAAATTTGCAGAACTTTGCAAAATAGAGCCCGATTCTCCTGTTAGTAACATTTTTGTCATTAAATCTAGTTTTCAAACTTTTTGCGGTATAATATTCCATTGTGTTTAACAAGCCTTTTTCAAATACATCTTACAGGTGTGACGAGGTTTGCGAAAACGGCAGATGGGGGTATTATTGTTCTCAGAACTGCTCGTGTCAAAACGGCGCCAAATGCTTACCCGCTACTGGAGAATGTATCTGCAATCCAGGTAATTAGTTCTTTCGATTTTGAACTTCCTGTGACTTACATATTTTAAATAAAAAGACAATCTGAATCTAATAACGCTTTTCACTCAAGGTTTTATTGGAGAAAACTGTGAAAACGTTTGTCCAGAGGATACTTTTGGTCTTCAGTGTAAGCACCAATGTGAATGCCAAAATGGTGGAGCATGCAATCCAGAAACTGGAGAATGTACATGCCGTTCTGGATACCATGGGAAGCACTGTGAAATGCAATGTTCGGTATATAGTTGTTTTTATTCACAATAAGCAGCCAAAATCCATTTCTTGTTTGAAAAATCACTTGAATATTACTGGTTGCTAGAAGTATGTAAGAGTGTGACTGACTAAAATTTAACTGTGCTAGGTTAGATTACAATGAGGCTCTTCCAGATTCACATTTATGTCAACTAAAAACGCTCAACACAATCGATCATTTCGTGTTTCTGAATCGCGGTTAATGGAAGATATAGACACCTAAGATGGCACCCTCCTCATGCCCCAGTGAATGGACGTTGTAAAATGTACTTGCCTCTCTTTCTGAGTATCGTGGGAAACACAGTGGAACACAATGCCCGGCATCGTTCTTATTATTGGTAGTTAGAGATTTCAAATCAGAACTTAAACGAAGATCCATTGTATTTGCTGAAGATGGTTGGGGCACATTAAAGAGGTCGTGGTAGCAATGTTCTCCAAATGAAATGATACTTGTGGGAGTGGCAGACGAAGATTTTGGGGAGATTGTTCAGTTTCTAAATTACGAAGACTCTCACTCTGCTGCTTCCACGTAACTGGTATAGATCGGTTATAAGCTAGGTATATTGAAACATACTGGTGCAACCACAACGACTTGTCATTGAATTAGTTTAACTTCTTGAAAACACATGACATTCTACAGTTTAAGACTTAAAAATCTGCAAATTACAAAATAAGTTAATTTACAACTTCTCAAAACAATATTTTGTATCAAAGAATGAAGTCTAAGTTACACTAGATGAAAACAAGTCGAATGAGATGTATAATATTTGAAAACTTTCCCTGGTTATGAATTTATTGAATACTTAAGTCTTTTCCTCCGCATTACAAATCATTTCCGGACTGGAATGTATTGAGAAAGGCGAAAATGAATTTACTTAAGAAGTAAAAAACAGTTTTTCAAAAAAACTTTAAAAATGATTAGACATTTTCATTTTTTAAAAAAAGAATTACACTTTTGGAGTGTAAAAAGAAGATATCTGATGCCATATATTTTTTCTCTACTCTCAATGGCAAGGCATAGATGATAGTTCTAAAATAGGAAAAAAGAACTATATGACTTTTTCTTTTTTTTAAGTCGAATATAGCTCCGGAGGCGAAAGTTACATCACGTACATTAATTACATTGACGCATAAAAACCTTTACTGGAAGTCCAAATCATTGCTAATTGTGTTTTAAATTGATTACAAAAAATAATAACAAAATTTCCAAATAAAACAGTTTTTATTTCAGTATATCAGATTAACATTTCGTAAGCCTACTTCGGGCAGGCATGATTTGATTGTCGTGATCTTTAAGTAAAGATAATTTTACAATTTGTGTTCGTGGGCAAAATGTGATCATATAACGATGAAACTAATCAAATTTATGTCCTTGATTGAAATTTGTAAAGATAAAGCAATGGAACTGGTTGTTGAATGGTCAGTGCCCTAAATTTCAGTTCAAGAGTCTATGAGGCTGAATGATTTTTTGCAATGGTTTGGAATCCATTTTAAACTGAATTAATATTTTGTATGCAATAGAGTGGCAGCGTAGTGACCAAGCAACCAACTGTAATAAACCATAGTTAATGCTGCCTTTAATTTTTTTTAAGAAAAAAGCAAATTTCCGAAAATTTCCCATGTCTGTGATTGAGATCATTGTGAGAGAGCATTCAATGTGTTATTACAAAAATATAACTTATATTTAATTATTAATTTAAAATGCTCATTAATGTGACAGCTTAAGAAGATGTTCAATACTGGATAATTTTCAATGCATTTTAATAAATTTGACAATACACACTAAGAATTTAAATTCAGTGACCCAAATTTTTATTGTTGTTTATGAATCCCTTATTAATTTTCCTTTCATTTTATATGGCCATAACACTTTCATATAATTAAATTGTATCTCCACTCAAGTCTCGATTTTCTTAATCATTAAGATTTTTTAGTTTCACAAATTTGAAATAAATATTCACAATAAGTAAACAAATACACTTATATACCAGTTATTAAAAATGCACGGACATTCTTAAATATCTTTACATACTTCTTAAAAATGAAATAGCAAAGTTAACATGATCAGCAGTTATTGATTTTTATAGTACAACAGTAAATACTGCTGTACATGAAAGCACAGTATCGTATGGTTTTCAAGTTCAATATGCTTTTGCTTACCCTGAAATAATTAAACTACACGCTGATGAGAATTGGCGGAAAACGATTAATAATAAACTTGAAAATACGAACCCTTTTATCACAGTAGATGATTTTTTATCGGCCAGTTACAAGTAGTTTAACTTAGAATTTATTTAAGATGTAATAAAAACAAATAACGTTGATGTGGGATCATTATCATTCTATGATTTTAAATTAAAATTAACTAAAGATGTATGAATTTTATGTGTATAAAAAGCGTTTGAATATAGAGGTCCATCTGCTAATAAATTCAGAGGATTTACAAAATTTTACTGAAGTTTTGTATCTGCTCAGGATATAGAATATTCAAGAAGATAATATTCTCTCTAAGAAATGGATAATAGATTTCAGGAAAAGGATGATTTGAACCATTTAATCTTTGAAACATTCGAATACAGAAATGCCTTAATCACAGAAGAGACAAATTTTAACTTTTTAAAGTATCATAAATATAATTTTTAAAAAAATACGTTAATAATATCACAAAAATTTCACAGTAATTTTCATATAGTGATGAATTTTTGTTCTCTATGAAAAATTTTAATTACTTTTGGATATGTTAGCGTAGGTGAAAATAATTTCATTTTCTTTTGAGCATTTTATAAAAATCTGATCTTCATATTTCAATTTATTTGTCAGTAAAGAATTATTGCTAAATATTTGTCATTGAAATATTTCTTGACGTTAAAAAGATGACTAATACATCGTACATGAAATTTTCTTTCTTTTTTTCTACTTTTTCTTATGATGCATTTGCTCTAATATTACAACTAAACCACTATAATAGTAGCATAGTTGACAAATTTTCAGAAATTTTGAACTTTTAAATCAAATTTATGAAATATTTATACTTTTATTCATCTTAATATTTCCCCAAAATTTTGTGGAAAATATTGCTAAACAAATCATTCTAAGAATGAAAAAAAGTTATAAATAATATTCCGCAATCAATCATAATTTTACTCTGACATTTTCCCCATAATTGTGTGTGTCTATGCATTTGTTCTATATTATTAACAGATGATCTTGTAAAGTGCATGTAAAATGTTTGACTCATTTTAGCATTTAATAATTCATAAAATAATAAAAATATAAACAAATATTTAATAAAAATATAAACAAAAGACATTTATTTATATAATTTGTATAACAAGAAATCTGCCCACCGCCTTGTCTAGTGGTCAGTGTGCCTGACTGCGGATAAGGAGGTCCTGGGTTCGAATCCCGGTTCGGGCATGGATGCACATTCTCTCTCGATCTATCCTGTCTTTGTCTCTTCCTTGTATGAATGAGGTGTGAATGGTTGCCTACCCTATAAACTCGTCCCTATAGCATATGTGTACTGAAGAAGTCGGACTCCACACCTAAATATGTTTCAGTTGGAAAAGTGGAGCAGCGCACTCTATATTGCCAGCCTAGCTGGCACACAACAAGAAAGCTTCTGTAGACGATTATCTTTTTCAATTTGAATATTTTTGTAAATATCATCTTCACATGTTCATTCCTCCTCTGTATTCAATTCCTCTAATAACGGTAACAATGCGATGGAATTTAATATTATCAGATGCAAGGAAAGGGGCATACATCTAAGTCTGCTTTAAATAGTTATAAAATTTTTTAACTTATTTAACTGTTAATGTTTCTAATATAAATGTATTAGGACGTGTGTAATGTATTATTTAATCTATTAGAAATTATTTGGAACAAATATATGTCTAACATTTTATCAATTCTCTAAAATCATAACGTGAAATAACTGTCACAGACAAATTGCATCAAATCATTTAACTTTTTCATTGGCAGTTTCTTTTTACTATGCATTACGTTTTAATTTTTTTAACCATCTATTGATAAACGTGAAAAATTTATAAAAAAATTATTTAAGAATAATATAATTTATCATTTTACATATCGAATTTTGTATTAAGCTATGAAAAAAATATAAAATAAATCATCAGACTAGTTTATATAAATAATAGTTTAGAAAAATTTTTATTTTGAAATTGTATGCAAATTGCAAATATCTTAATATGGATCTAATTTTAGAATGGATTTTATGGGTTAAATTGTCATGAAAAATGCCGTTGCAACGTAACAACATCTGAAGAGTGTGATTTTGTGACCGGAAATTGCACCTGCTTACCTGGATGGAAAGGCAAGTCATAAGTTATTATTATTATTATTTTATCTACCTTTTAACTTATTTATCAAAGGTAATTAATCAATATTAAATTATTTAAAAACCAATTACTGTTAAGAAATTGTTATTAGAACAATGTACTGTGAAGTATTGAAGTTTTAAAAATTATCTAGTATTTCAAGACTATAAAAGTCACCCTTTTTACAATTTTTTATTTATTTGCTTTTGTAGGTTTGGAAATAATGCTTTAAATTTTATAAAATTAGAGACATTTTTATATAAAAAAATCTTATAAAGTAATTTTGAAATGAATTCCAAATTTTTACAAAATATAAAATAGATAAATACAATGCAGATATGTTTTTAAGAAACTGGGGAAATAAAAAATCAGTGTTTATCTATTTATATATTAAGTTTAATAAACTTCATAAAACAATAATTTGGTGTTTGCTTTTCAAATAAATTTAAATTCACAGCAATTATAAAAAGGTTGATTAAAATAGCTCATTCTCTTCAACAAATCAGAGAAATAGTAAATGAATGTTAAGTCTTCCAAGCTGTAATTTCCGAAATTTTACTCGAAAATCAAAGAGTTAATTACGAAAAAGCATTTTGACACGAAATTTAATAAAATAATAAAATCTTTTGGTTTTTTTTTACTATTATAAATGATTAAATATATAAGCACTATTCAATTTTATTTCCTTGAAAAAAATTATGGCTTTCATTTAGAGAAATAAATAATTAGTCATTTTTAGAATAAAAAGTAAATGCATTAACATGATGCATTTTTATGAGAATTCTAATTTAATAAGTAATTATTAAAATAAAAGGACGCACAATTCTGATAGTCACATATAAATCAAAATAAGCAGACACAAATAAACATTAACATAAGCATATCCATTTTAAACAATTATGGTTCTCATTATTTTGTGATGTTTTAAAGCACTGTTTTGTTTTTTATTAATTAAAAATATATCTACATAAATATAAAACTCGTATTCTGCATATCTACCGATTTTTTTCCAGGATAGAATTGAAAATGATGTCACGGAGTGGGTTATATTAAGAATTTGGTCTCCAGTTAACTTAAAACATGTGACCTATCACATGCAATTTTACAGAATATTTCATTTTTAGAATCCCTCCCAATTACAGCATTCGTAACTAGTTTAAACTGAAATTGAGACTAAATTAAACTTTCTGTTAAGTTGTGTGTGTGCTGAAATTTACACTATTCTTGAAAACTATTCGTTTCGAGAACGAAGACGTGATTCTTTGTTCCATTTATAAAACTGCCATCTCCTAAATTCCTGGAAGTTGAGAAAAAATAGGTAAGGCATCGCGTATTTTTTCTTTTTATATTTCTACAGTGTATTTTTTAATAGTGTTGACTTGTTGTTTTTCGACCTTTAAAAAATGTTGCTATTACCGAGTACTACGAATGAGTTTGCGCTTTTCTCCACACTCCGCCGTTTGCACACGTGTTAAAATGCATATAGAAGGAATATCGACATTAATATTTAATAATTTTGTGACTAAAGGGAATAATGAGGTTATAGTCATTAAAGAAAGAGGCCATACTAAGGGAAATAACAAAACAAAATGACTCATAGTCCCCAGCAATAAAATAAAGTGGGCCTGTGTTCAAAATTAAAGACAATGAATGAGAAAATAAATTCACCAACAAAGTTAAAGAGTGATTTTCAAACAGCAACCAAATTATATCTAGCATAGATATGATTTTGGACACTCTTTATGATTTTGAACACTTTTAAATTACAAAATGTGTTAGAAAAGAATAACCAATGCTTCGATTCCTAACCTACTCGTACCACAAATATACAATTGATTAAGTTTTTGGAAAATAAAGTTCTCGTACTACTTCTCTTTGGATGACGTTAGTTGAATTCATGCACAAATTTAATGCGTGTTATATAAGTTTTTTAATCCCATTTTTAAGCACAAGGTATAGCTCTTAATCTTCGTAAGGTTTTTCCTGCTTCATTTAGTTTACTAAGTACATCCGCTATTTCTGGAATCTTACCGCTGAAAAACATGGCTTTCGCCACCGCTTGACTCTGAAAAGCTGGGAAAAAGATACTAGCAGCCGAGCGTTTTAATAATAATACAATGCATATGTTTGGCCATTTTTTGTTTCCAGGTCCTTTTTGTGAAGAGGAATGCGATCCTCCAACTTGGGGCGATTCCTGCAATAGTACTTGTCCTTGCAATGAAAGCATAGCTTGTCATCACGTGACTGGTGTATGCATCTGCGAACCAGGCTGGGAGGGTTTCAACTGTTCCGAAAGTAAGTCCAGTTACTTAATGTGCCAATTGTTTTTCTTAAAATACAATGATATCCTAAGAATTATACTACATAACGTACATCATGTTACCAAGAACGAAGTAAATTAATTTTCAGTAACAATTTTCTTGGCAGTAACAAAACGCTTATTCTAAAAGCATCTTTTAATAAATTTTTTTTCTATTCGAAGGTTTTTTTGTGCTGTTTTATCAAGAGTTTATTGTACATATAATTTTTCTCAATATGAAATGTTTTTATATTATGTGTTATACTATTCTTAATATGAAATGTTTTTAAATTTTTCTTAATATGAAATAATTTTTCTTTTCATAAAATGAAATGGCTCATTTTATATATAGGTGTGACAATATCATTCGATATTTAAGTATAAAAAACAGTTTGAACTGAAACTGATTGCTATAATATTGATTAAGTATCATTTGACAAATGGAAAAACTTGTAATTCGATGTCATAAACAATTTTAATTATATCATTTTAGTCACATGAACTTACAGCGTATTTTTTAAAAATTAGATTCAAAATAAAATTTGTAATTAAAGTTAGTTAAAAAAGAGATTGATATTTTCAACAAATTTAAATTTAACAAGTTAAAAAATATAATGCATTGTGTCTCTTAGTAATAAAAAATCAAATAACCAATTAAAAATATAGTTTATTCAACATTGTGTACTAAGCAAGAAAATATGATTTTGCTTTTCTAAAAAATAGTAACTATTAAACAAATTAAAATTCGGAGAGAAATATATTCAATAAATAAATGACTAGCTAAATTAAAAGTTTAAGGTTTAATTTTAAAAACAAAGGTAATCTGCACACTAATATCTGTATAATTTATAAAAGTCATTTACTTATATATTTTTTATTAGACAAGTGCTTAAGCAAAATTAGTGAAGTAATACAATATTTTACGAAACATTTTATTATAAACATATGTATTTTCAAACTTATGATATACAGGTTTAATTGTGCATTTTGAATCACACAGATTTTTTGTTTAGATTATCCAAAATTAGAAATGTGTGACTAATAAACATTAAGCTTCCTCTGAGACGAAATATATATATATGTATATATATATATATATATATATATATGTATGTATATATATATATATATATATATATACATATATATATATATATGTGTATGTATAATATGTGACTTTCAGACAACTGGTTGAGAAAGAATATGAAATGTTTATAATCTGGCTTTCAATTCAATAGTTGGTGTGTTTTATAATCGTCTTTGATCTGAAAGTTTATAGTGATTCGGAATCCCCTTAAACAATTTATTTTAGTACAAATCTATCAGAATACGAATATTAAAATGACCAGAGTGCGATCTTGCAAATATATGTTACTGTCTAGATCTTAATAACATATATGTGTAAGGTATATATCATTAAGTACATCATATTTGTAAGAAAGAAATTTACAATTACAGTTGAAAAACATGTTTTTCCGTTGCAGTCCAGCGTAGTTAAAGACTTGATGAATGAGAAAGTTGTGTTCTTGGATGCTTTATGTGAAAAGACTTTTATATTCTAGGCAACTTTTGAAAACAATTTTTATTTACCTCAGTAAATTAAATATTTATATTTGTGAGAAATATTTTAATGCCATTGGCAAACATAATTAAATGATAATTTGATGTGAAGAATATAAAAAATTTTCAACACTCTAAAAATCATACATTAATATATAGACAATTAGATTAATACATAAATTAATGCAATGATATAATTAGATTAAAACTCAAATAATAACAAAAATAATTTTTTTTCAATAATGGTAAAAGCAATTGTAAGGAATGTGTGTTTTCATCGTAACTTAACATAATTTAACGATTTTTGAAATATACATAAAAAATCTTTTACGCTTTAAAAATTACCCTTCTATAATTATATTTTTGATAAATATTTTCAACAATATTTCTCAATTATGAGATTATTTTTCTAGGAGAAAAATGCAAAGTACTTCTTTAATATTAAATGCATTTTAAAAACTCCTGACAAATAGTAAAATATTTATATTAGTAAGAGCTTTTTTCATGGTGAATTCCGTCAAAAAATCGATTTCTTATTAGAAAAAATTATACTGTCTTCTATACTTAGAAGAGACATTTTTCTTTTTAAAATTATCGATTTTTGTCTCAATAATCGTAAGAAATCAAAGATCAATTGAAAATTTTTTCATGGAATTCTTTTCGAGAAATTAATGTCCATCATTATAAAAGAATTTATGGGAAAATCTAAAACTTTGTTTGCATTCTAAAAATCTATAACTATATCATTTATCGTCTCTATAGTGACAAAGGCGTTTATATTTATTATTCTTTACAAAATAAAGGGATAGCGCCTAACACAGTTAAGCAATTTTTTGAGATTTATAGTTTTTTCCTGGTAACTTTTGCTAATTTTTTTCGGCATTTTTTTACTCAATAATTATACTAATATATGAAAACTTTTTGTAATGTATTCAATCACTACATATAAATTTTTTTTCAGAACCTTTTATGTTCTATGTTCTATAAAAATCCTTTTAAAGTGTAGCTTTTATTACTTTATTACGAAAGAACATAATTAAGTTTTTGCAAATTCTTTTTCAGCCTTAGCTACTAGTGGTTATGGGAACTAAAAAAGACTTAGAAAATAAACAATTTTGCCCTAATAATTCCCATTTATATTTTGGACAAATGCTTTCCTCTCTATTCACAGTAATTTAATAATAATCTTCACAGACTTTTTATTTCTGTGAATGAGATTAAAGTTTTTCTATAATGTAATTTTTTAAAAAATATTGATCTAATTATCACGACTTATACTACAAATCTTTGATTCTTAGTATAAATATTGGGAATGAAAATATATTTTACTATTTCAAGTAGTTTATAGTTTAATCTATATTTATAACAGTATACTATATAATAAAATCATCCGAATACTTTGGCATTTTTTATGCATAAATGTTTTAACCAAGTATGCTAATGATTAAAATTTGTTGTCCAATGGATGATGTATTCATCAGCGTATTGGATCTGCGCATTTAGTTGAGATCTTCTCGAGTTGTTGTTAAAAATTTCTGTTGCACTGCAACTAAAGGTACCTTTCAACGACTGAAAATGTGCCTCGCAGCTGTATTTGAGCTCATTACGAGCAACTGTAATTGTTTCAAAGAGGTAGTATCCTTCGATCGAAAGAGGCAGGTTGGGCAAATTGAAAAATCACCCGTTATATAGTTCGAAGCGATTAGATGATGTTTGAAAGAATAGACATACAATGGCAGATTTCAGAGCCATGATCGTAGCGGTTGTTGAAGAGCCACAACAGATCGGGAGAACAGAGTAACTGTCAGATCAGCTGTCATTGAGTCTGATTCTTTGCTATCAACTATCAGACTTACGACCCACATACGAGTGTCTACCATATTCATTCACAGACGGCTGATAGAGTAAAATTTATAATCGTAGCAACTGTTAATCCACCTGCCACCAAGGCCAGCACACTGTCGAGTCATATTACAGTAATGTTATGCTCGTTTAGATCGGAATAATGAGACGTATAGGTTTTAGCGACGAATCCCGCTGCCAACTGTGTCTTGACGATCATCGAATACGTGTCTGGAGACGCCCATAACAGAGGTCATATCCTACTTTCACTATTGCCTCCCACACAGGCCCTCAACCTGAAGTTATGGTTTGGGGTGCCATTTGCCTTTGACAGATTGACCACTTTAGTCGTTATTAGAGGCATACTTATAGCCCAGCAGTACGTCAACGGCATTCAAATATCTATTTCACAACCATTCCTTTTGCAGCACTCCATCGTAATTTTTCAGAAAGATAATGCCAGACTACTTAAGGCATACATTACTATGAATTTGTTAAACACTTCCTCGACGAGCCAGATCACCAGATCTTTCTCCCATCTAGCATGTTTGGGATACGATGGGAAGGCCATTATATCTATCAGGGAATGTTGAGGACTTATTCCGGCAGTTGGAGTAAATTTGGCAAAAAATACCGCAGGAGATTATCCGGGAGCTTCATCTGTCTTTGCCACGCCGTGTGGCTGCTTGTGTCCTGGCTAAAGGTGGGTCAACACATCATTGAATTTTTTACTTTGTTACTATGTAACTTTGAAATAAATCATTCAGTGGCTTGGAAATTTTAATCATTTTCTACTTTGTACATAATTTTCCTATCCACCAATTTTTGTTTTCATTGGACAATTCCTTCTTGGTCCATCGATTTTCTTTTGTTATAATGAATACAAATCTAAGTGTCATGAATAGCAGTTAGATAGATTTGATATCTTGCCGTTAATGGTAAGAAATGTGTATAAATATTAACTCTTGAAATATCATGTAAGATATAAATATGAAATATGATTAAAATTGTTGCTATTGATGTAATGTATGAGAAAAATCCAATTTATTAAAAATTTATGATAAATGAAATAATTTCTGATTAAAATAATGCATAATTTTATTAATCAATCAGCCTGGAACTTAATCAGTGCACTTTAAATCAGTTTATTTATTGCATGAATGTGTGTTTCAATGAGAATAATGGACGTTTTAACACGTCGTTGCCAAAATTTCCTATTTTAGTTGAGACAGTTTGATATGAAATTCTCTAGTTTGATAAGACAGTTTGCAAGATACTTTTCTGAAAGTAAACTGCCATCTTGTAATCATTTATGGCAGTAATTTTTCGTAATTAAAATTATAGAGCTATGGGACGTCCAAGCAGTTTCCTTACATTTTTACTTGGAACATCTACCTAATTAGCGTTCTAATTATTTGAGGTACATGAAATTTGATGCTTTGTTTCTCTGATCTCACAAAAACATTTTACATACAAAATCTGAATCTTTCAAGGTCTATTTTGAGCAAAAAGTAGTCGTTTTCTCAAAAAAAAAAAAGGAGTTAAGCAGTTTTAGTTTTTTAGATTCATAAAGTGAAGTATCACATACTATTCATGATATCAATTTAAAAGTATTGTAAAAAATTTATTCCACGATATTCTTATAAATCCTTATTAAGAATTATTTTCATAAAATAAAATGTAAAATTCGATACTCGAATAAAAGTGGCTTTACAATATATCTCTGTTGAAATATTTTATTATTGTCAAAATTTAATCACAATGTAATATTTTGATGTGATTTATTAAATTTCAAAATCATGAAGCATTCACAAATGACATATGTCATGGAAAACCATATCAACATGATAAATATATATTCAGTTATTGCGGTGCATTTTTTGTGCGATAAGCTTCTTTCTACTCTTTTAAGGTTAAACTGATGTCTTTTTACAGAATGTCCATTCGGAACATTTGGAGACGGTTGTAAAGAACTGTGTCCAGATTGTCCGGGTGAAAATACCACATGTGATCATATCACAGGTTGGTGTGATTGTCCATCAGGATACACGGGAAGACTCTGTCAAGAAAGTATGAATATTTTTTTCATTTAATTTTTAATTAGTATTTGTCTCACACCTATTTATCTTAATATATACATTTAAAATTTATTATTAAAATTACATTTACATTTTTAAGTTTAACAGCATAAGAGATGAATTACCATCTGAAAACTGTTTTCATATTTTTGCCCATTCATCCCTCATTAACTTTTGAGAAGATTTTTTCAAAATAGTGGATCATATTCACATAGCATTAAGCATAAAGAATTCGAAAATTGTGAATCCTCAACTCTGGACTGGAGTGATTGCAAAAAAACCCTATCTTCTGTTATACAATTGTCATTAGGATCAAAATCGATACCTTCCATTATACAAAGCGCAATATTACCATTAGTCTATGTTGAACCTATGAAAGTAGCGCATGTTGACCTATAGGATGCAGAGATTCTCTGGTAGGAAAAAAATTATTATTCTATAGTTGGGATTCTATCTAAACCTTCTGAAATCTGTATTAATGGTTGACCTTGGGAATATTTGAAAAGTTTTGTAGGGATAAAACGTTCTTTTGTTCGTTATATCTGTCATGGAAAGTAAGATGCCATTTCAGGTGTCGATTTTTACACTTAATTATGATTTGAAATTAAAATATATTTGACACGATGAGCATAAACATGTATTCCTTAACGTAATACAGCAACTTAACTAAGTCAAATCTAGTATCATCCTTTTATTACATCAAGTACTATGAGGTATGAATAAGTAAATGGTAGATTAATAAAGCATTTTGTTGTCAGATATTCTTATGAAAATTTTTGAAAGATTTCATTTGTCATATAGTTATTTTCAAAAATACATTTCATAACATATAGAATTAAAAAAATATGGAAATACAGTAGTTCTTTTACATGGATAAACTTGGACTCCAATTAATTTTTAGTGACAACGATCGTGTGATGCACAAATTAACTGTTTTAATTCCAGAGTTAAGACCAAGTCGATTTTTTGCGCTTAGTTTGGTTAAGTTAGGTCGTTCGATAAGTTTCCAACTGTCTATTTTTGTCGACTTAAGCCGCTAAACACAGCCAACTGCCTTGTTATTTTGAACAATGGTCTCAGATGAGCTGGCAGTTTCTGTACTGAAATGGTACTTCTACAAATAATGAAACATCCATGGAAGGATACTAAGCCCTATAAAACTTTGAACTTTTTTAAATCTTCTATATATGAGAGCATTCACTGAGTCAGGAAAAAGAAACAGCTTCTTCTTGATTGTTTATAATTTTTAATCACGCTTAAAGGATAAGGTTAACATCTGTGATAGTAGCCTTAAAAACTACGAAACTCTTAATGTGCATAGGTTGTCCTACCATTTTGTCCACATCAGGTATCCAATCTAATATACCGGAAACACCTACTTCGACAATAATATATATATAGGCATATGTGTCACAGACAAAAAATTATTTCAATGTTGTAAATTCAGGTGAGTTGCTTTTACAATTCTGCTCCTTGTTTGTCTCTTATTTGCAGACGGAGAACGCATCAAATTTTATCTACAACAATATTTAGTTTTCGAAAACACTATTACAAAAGAAAACATTATTTTTCATCTTATAGAATACAAATTTTGCATGCTAAATGAATTTATATCTCACAAATTCTCACCTATAAAGATAGTGATTAATGTCTACTATATTATTTCATTTCAGTACTAAATACACAACACCACCCACCAACATATAATCATTTTTACTCGACAAAGGAAATAATTTATTTGGAAAATATGACTTTTAATAGTAATTTATAGAAAATAGTGGACTCTGTCCTTATTTATTCAATGATCATTACGCTTATAAGAGTTATTCAGTTTAGACAGAATCTTATTTAATGCATTGTAAACTTTGTTGCGTTTAGAGTAAGAAGAGGCTGGCTCAAATGTTTCTTATATCATTTGACCGGAATTTTTATAACGAAATAAAAGTTGGCAGTAATTGTGAAAAAATATATATTCCTTTGAAAAAAATTTATTTCTTGAAGAAAAAAAAAAGAAACGATTTACAGTTTTATCTAAATGAGTAATTTTTCGTATAGACTGATATATGACAAAATGTTTTAATTCTATATAAACTTGAAACAAACAGAAACAATTACCTTACCTTTTATTTTCTGTGTCTGTGTGTGCGCGGGCACTTATTTTAGCAATTGCATAGTTCTTGTTAATCAGGGTGGGGTTTTATAAGTTTTTAAGTTATGAACGTGTGTGATTTAACTATTTTCCATACGACTGTTATCAAATATTAAAATATTGTAACCGTATATAATCAAGTGGTGATTTCCACCAAAAAAGAAGCTATATTAATTATAAAACTTAATTGATGAGAAAATGGAAAAAATTTTGAGGCAGTTTCTTTTAACAAAGATGTGATAAGTGATTTACTTATTGCACAAGCTGAATGATTCTCAATTGATTTTTATGTTTCTATTTGTTTTTTAGTATGCCCGAGGGGAAAGTTCGGCAAAAAGTGCTCAGAAGAATGTGATTGTAAATTCGGTGGAGAATGTGAACCCATCACTGGGTTTTGCATTTGTCCTTCTGGCCGTACTGGATTAGACTGCTCATTAAGTAAGCTATTCATTTTTACAACTTTTAATGTTTTATATATATGCATATATATACATTTGCATATATATATATATATATATATATATATATATATATATATATATATATATATATATATATATATATATATAGTATATATATATATATATAAATATATATATATGTGCGTGTGGAAATTTATGTCTGGTCCCAGTTTAATTTAATACATAATCTTTATTTCATCCATGATATTTATTTCAACCATGCTTAATTTTTTTCACTATTAATGCTTCTTGTAAAGCAAGTTATTCCGCGATTCATATCGTTTCAGAACTCGCATACAAAAGGGAAATATCAGGTTATCCTTCTTTTAAAAATTGTCTTTTATTAGTAATCATTGAGAATGAAGAAAAAGTAAATATGGGCTACGATCCACTCTTTCTTCATTCCCACATATTTTTTTAATTATGATATCAACTAATTTTTTTCGGTTTTTGAAGATAGTTTTTTACTCCTTTTATGCATTTAACTTTTCCCTTTTCTTCACCGATCAGAAAAGCATTGAAAAATGAATGTAAAATGTCCAACTGAAATTATTTACTGCTTCCTGACGAAAAAGAATTTTCAAGCCTTCCACACTTCCTTTGATTTAATTTTATTTGGTTTAACTGTGTATTTTGAGCATAACTGAGTACTTTTCTAAATTAGCTATGCCTTTTCATTAAAATTTATGACCCACTGTTTTACACTTGTATATAAACATGTGGATTTTAATCCTTGCATAACATTCGAAACGCTATAAGAAAAAGAACCATTGATCAAAATGATATCAGATTTGAACAGAGTATTACTAAGGAAAAAGGAAAACGTTTTGCATGAGAAAAAGTAGTTCCAAACTTTAGCAACAGATGGGACTGTAAGCATTTTAGTTTAAAAAAGTTCATATACAAATGAAAAGTAAATAATAAAACAATAATGATATGTTATTTTCCATTAAACCAATTATAATATTCAGTGAGTAAGTCTCCAATTGTAATCCTTAGATATGATACTATATGTTACATAAACCCATCCATCATGGCAAAAACATATTACAATAAACGGAAAAAAACAGATTTTTAACTGTCCTAAGATTAAAAACCATGAACAATCATCATTAAAATCAATTTTTAATTGTTCTGTGATTGAAAAAGTGCATAAAAATCAACTAAATTGTTTTTAATTGTCCTGAAGCTAAAAACATCATAAAAGCATACGTCAGATCTGTTTTTAAATTTCGAGAGACTTACATGCGTAGCGTGTTTTATGTTGTCCTCTGTTTATTGAAACAGGTTTAAATAGAAAAGCAGCACGTTTTACAACTAGTCGAAGTGCCTCCATGCTCATGCTTAGAAAGTGTTGCGCAACGCGTGCCTTAAATTCAATTTAGTTTACAATCAGAGCTCTGAACATGTTATCTCTTACATTGGTTCACTAAAAAGAATCACATTGATTAATGTTAGAACATTAGAAAGGCCAGGCTGTTTGTAAATTACGACTGATAATTCTAGTATTTCCAAATAGCCGCTTGATAATTTTGCAAATTGCAAATCGAGTGAAACAGGTGTTTGGAAATAATTCTAGTATTTCTGAATACCTGTTTCACTCAATTTGCAATATGAGGGGAATCATTATCTTCATTAAAAATAATCTTATTTATTTTTATTTTATTATAAATTATATTATAATTATATTATATTATTTATAATATATGTATTTATAATATAATATATAAATAAATATTATATTATAAAATTTATGCTTTTGATGAGCTGGAATCACATAGTTTCTTAAAATGATGTCATAGTACTTATTAGCAACGGTACAGATGACAGGCCGCAAGCAATCATCTTCTCGAAAAATATGGCCGTATGATAAATGATGACGTAAGCTGCACAGTGTGATCTTGGCAGAAATAAATACAACTGGTTGATATGCGATTGAATTTTTCTGTTGCTCATATTCGGCATTATTATGAATTGGTGCATCTTTTTAGATGGAAATGGACATCATATTTCCCTTATTGATGTAGGATCTTTTGCAGAATTTTATGCACCGTGCTTACATGCATATCCCGTTTCTAGTGAATCCTCATGCACTACCACCAATCGACTCCTTCCGCACCATCTTCAATTGACATCAAATCAATTCATTTGATCCCTCTACCAGTCACACATCAAAAGAACATATCCTTTCAAATTTCTTCAGACATCGGACCAATGTCTTTTACATAATCTTGAGCGTTATTATGGTGTGTAGTCACCGTTCTCGTAAAGAGAGCTTTATGGGAAAAGCAGGATCCTCCATTCAGATGGAAATGTAAAAATTTCAGGTACCTGACGTTTTTATATCAATTACAATGAGTTGTGCGCATGGCACATAATTTCATTCACATATTTTGACCTATAAAGCACCATCCCTCGCTGAAATTCGGAGCTATTTTTGACGTTTTCTCTTATTCAATGATACTTCATTCAAAGTTGTAGTTATTTTGTTCAGTTTTTTTAAAGTGTTTTGGAAAATAATTTTTTTTACAATAACTTGCTTTCAAAGTAATTTAGTAAGCAAGAGAGCTCTTCTTGACATGAATGGCGCAATGTTTTGCTAGATGACTATAACTAGGGTTGCATGAAATGCTTCATCAGCCATCACACAAAAATCGAGATAGTCTGATATGGTAGTATTTGAACCTTGAGGTCTGTTTCGATGAAGCTCCAAATATTCCCTATAGGATTAAGATTTGTTGAGTTAAGTGTCCAGGAGGTTAATTGGATTTCATTATTAGGTTCTTCCACAACTACTTTAAGAAAAATTTATCTTTGTGATATGAAAGATTGTTCTGTTGAAAAGCTCCATTTCCTATTAAAAGGATAATAACTATATAAGGAAGCCAATGATCCGCACTGTGTCCAGATAATCCGTAGATTTCCTCATATGTTTTACTGTAATTAAGAATTCGAGATCTATTCACGAATATCCAAAATACTTAATACTACCACCACCAATCAGTGTATAAACTACTGTAAATAAGCACATCAACTCTTCGCCTGGAAGAAAACGTATCGTTGCATCATTTACGACGTGATAGATCAGAAATCTTGATTCATTCGACTATAGGCAACTCTTTTCCTGTTATCCATGACTTATTTTAGATGTTCTTGGGATAATGCAAGCGTAGTAGATAATGACGCGTAAGTGAAGAAAGGCACCAAATGTGATGCATATTGCATAATCATATATCCAACATTATCTGCTGAAATATATATTTTGAAACAATTGTCTATAAACTTGTGTTGTCTTGTTTTAACCGGCGTTTCAGCCAGATTTAGTATCTGGCAACAATTTTACTTTAGTAAGAGAGATAACCTCAAATATCCGTTTTCTTTGTTGACTTGTGCACGTCAACACCTAAACGACTCTACTTCTGATTTCTACTTCATTCATAGATACTAACAACAACTTACCAGTCAATTAATTTCGAAAATACTCGTTCGAATTTTCAAAAGATTGCAATCAGTCACATTTAAAAATTTACTTAGATGAGCTGCCTTTCCTTGCACTTGTAAAAGTACATTCATTTGTTACCTTGTTCAGCTTCAGTTAAGTACCATTCCATTCTTTCTCAATGACATTGACATGCATGAAAAGGTAAATTCCCATACATTTTTGTCAAAGATTACTCACATATTGCTATCTATGCTCTTGACGGTTAAATAGTGCAACTGGTAAATAATTAAATTGTTCTAAGAACGGGAAATCTTACAAATTTTAAAGTTGTACAGCTAAATTTCATGTTTAAAAAATGTAATAATCTACTATACTTTTCGAAATGCGTGTATTATCAAATACAGAATGCTTAGGAAGTTATTTTCATTCATACCATAGATGATTGGTTCTTTTCCAATAGCTTGTCCTAATGGAACATATGGATTTAAATGTACCCAGAAGTGCTTTTGTTTTAATGGAGGTTTCTGCACCAGCGGGAGTGGAATTTGCAAATGCATGCCTGGATGGATTGGGCCACAATGCAATAGAGGTAATATTTCCATTACATTATATATTATATTAGATTAGTTTTACTTGAATTTATATTCCAATTAAGAAGAGGTTTTTGCCTCTTTGCTACTTGCGAAGTTGCCAAATAAAGAATTAATATTTTCATTATTTATGTTTTAATCTTACACTTTATACAATATTTTAATACTAATAGAGTTTAACTTCTTCTTGTCGTGAGACGTGTTTATGATCTGATTACGTACACAATTAACCGTACTTGTTTGACTGCAAGAGTTATATTGATGTATGGCACATCAGGAAAAACATGAGATGCATTGCGAATGATACCGAAATGAATTGAAATTTCTTACAATCTGTTTTGTACCTTTCTCTGAACATTTTACCTAATCATAATATTCAATTTTTTAATCTCTTGCTCTTATTATCAGTGTTTATGATTTAATTACCCACGTAACACTTAACTGTTTCTAATTGGCCATAAATATAAATGTATTACTTATTGCGTCCGCAAAATAGGATTGTTTTGTGCTTTAATTGAATAATAGTAAAATTAAGCATTCTGTAACGGGACAATATACAAAGACAACATTCGAATTTGCTATGTAATGACAGTCGCATTCATAATTTCGAAGGATAATGGTTTTTCAAGTGATTTTCCCAAGTGGTAATACTACTCTCGCTTTTGCATTTTAGAGATTCAACTTCTTAAGAAACGCTATCATAAGAGATGGCTTTTTTGTAATTATGTAATTATTATTATAAAAATGTAATTATTATTATTTCATTAATTATCATCTTCATATAATTCTATACAATTGGGATAGAACAATTCCGTGATTTACTTTTAAATTTCTATTCTAAAAAAATGCATATAATCTAACAAATATTCGACGAATCTATCACGCTTTCTACGTTTTGATCCAGTGATTTGTCTTAATTATTTATACATATCAATATATAGTGATTTATTCTGTGTACTTGACATGGATTTTGTACAGCTATATATTGCCAATCAATAAAATTTGAAATGTCACTCTGATATAGGGTTACTATAAGCAATCCCGATTAAGTCGAATTCTTCTTGTTTTCCTAAATTTTGTGAGAATGCAAACCTGAGAAAAATGCAATTTTTGAAAAAAAAAAAAAAGAAAAATATTGAATCTAAACACTAGTTTGCATTGTATATGAAACTAAATATTTCATTACATGTGGAAAAATCAGTATATCTTTGTAATGTATTTAACTGTGTTGAAAATTTCAGTCTGCCCACAGGGATTGTATGGACACGGATGTCGCAAAATGTGTAGATGTGATTCCGGTTACACTTGTAGTCCACATTTCGGATGCATAAGGAATCTTCAAACAGGTGAGAATGATGCTTTCGGTTTTTATCATTACTAAACAAATTTTAAAACTAAACTAAGTATTTTACTCTGTTAGAGGTAGAGTGGTTCTTAACAGAGGAAATCTTTAATTGAACAAAAACTTTAATAATTATGAAACAAACACTTACAATTGCATTTTGAAAAAAATATCATAAATTCTTCGAATGGCATTTACTTAAAATAGGACTTTTTCTATGGGAAAATGCATTGTATTGATAATGAGCATTCTCATTCTTTCTTCATTTTTTGTAAACGACAGTTATTTGAAAATAAGGAAGGGAAAAAAATTTTTTCATCACATTGTTTCAAATAAAAATAATTAATTCCATTTGGAAATAAGCAAAATCTAAAAGTCGTTTATAAAATTAATAAATGAATAGGAAAATGCTGCTTTAAATTTAGATTAAGTTTTATATAAAAATGACTTTTTTTCAAATGAATAATTCTCTTAAATATATTAACTGCTTTTTGTGGAGAGCATTTTCATGCAAACGAATGTATAGAAGTATTTTCTGCTTTGAAAAATAGAGATTATCATTATTCTTATTGTAAAATTGTTTTTCTCTAATTTTTTAACATGTATTGTTGAGTATTGAGTTGAATCAGCAAATCGCATTACGATTTTTTGCCAAAGCTTCTTAGAAAATATCTTTAGCTTCTTAGAAAATATTTTAACAAGCTTCTTAAGAGAAGTAGAGGATATTTTATCTTAATAGAGATTAGGACTTGCATTTTAGCTCTTTTCTTGAAATTTATTTTCTTACTGAGGGCGATCTTATTTTATAAATTTATAATTGGGTTTTTACTTAAAAAATAATTTTGATATTATTTGTATTCTTTGTTTAATAATTGAATTTGGAATAACTTTATTTTAACGAGAAAAATTGAAATGTATATTCTGTAGAATATGATTCAACAACATTAATATGAACAGGTGGGAAGTAATGGCTGCTATATAATCGGACATATTGCAAAAGGGAATTTATTTTTATTATCGGGCGAAAAGCGATAAGAACCTAGCAAAGGGAAAATTTAATTTATAAAGCGTTAAAAAAGTAGAATTTAACAACTAGATTCATAATTGAAATATTTGTCAAGACCTGAAAAAAATAATCGGTAATCGTGTGCATACATCAATTGCGAGTCAAAATAATCAATACGCTATTCTTTTTCTTAACCTGTAGAGTGAAATAGAAATTCATTGTATGATAAAAATGAGAATCGTGCTTGAGCCGGCCGATGACTGAGTGGTTAGCGTTCCTGACTCCTGAGCTGTTGGTCCCGGGTTCGAATCCCGGTTCGGGCATGGATGTTTCTTTCCTTCTCTGTGCTCTGTGTTTCTCTGTCCTTCTTTCTGTGATGTTGTATGTATGTGGCCCACTCTATAAGCGGATTTGTGGTGGTATGGCGCGGGTGACGCTACTCGCCTCCGTGACTTGGTTCACAGGTGCCCGCTGGGTAACGACAAACGAGTAGCAGTTTCTGGCCTTGTTGTGGCATAAGGCATAGGGTAGGCATACCTTGTTCGTCACCCAATTGTACCCCGCCATTGAAAAAAAAAGAATCGTGTTTGATTTTGATCGAAAATTATAAATCTTAAATCTATAAAATAATGTGGAAGCAGATGCATATGATTATTGATTTTTCAAAGTTTTTATAAATAGTTCTTATCGTTATTCTAATAAAGGAATTCAGCTTTCAGATTTTAAAAAAAATTAATTTCTCCTAAATTTCTATTGCTTTTCATCCAAAGATAAAAAATCACTGCTTTTTATCAAATTTTAAGTTAACATTTGGCTATCGTGTTCCCACCTGATGATCCAAAAGTAATTAAATCGAACTACGCAAACTCCCACTCAAATATTTCACTTTAAAAGAAAATTGTTCTAAATTCAGAAATCTAAAATAAAACGTAAAAATATACAAATATCGATTTTATAAAATTATTTTGAAGTGAACCTACTTTGGATTGGTTTTTCCAATAAATCTATATGTAACAACATTTTGAAGTGAAAATGAAACTGCAAATTTTAGAGTATAGATAGTGTTTACAATGAAAAAACAAATTTTCAAAAATATATCAGCCAGGTCCTTATCGAAGTTGAGATAAAACAATTCCTTATCGTAAAAATTCTTATAAGAAATTTTTGTCGGAAATAAGCAAAAAAGAATTCTGCAGCACCTTTATAGTTAACAGTTCAATACATTTCTCAGATTGAACTCGACATCTCAATGTCCGTTCTTAAAATCTGTACAGACTCTCCCTTTCTTAACTACTTCCTCTCGACGGAAGTACTTCCGGGAAACAATCCGCAATGTGATTGTGAAAATGTCTTACAACAATCTTTGGCTGACAGCTACTCGGTTAAATATGCTTTCATAGCTTGCACCATCAAACATTAAAACAAATTCATTTGAACAGTTTCTTTTATCAACTACATTATAATGTGTTTCTTTTCTGAAACTATTTAGAATTTTTGCTGGATAACGAACAGCTTCAAGTGGCTAGTATAGCAGGAGGAGTGTTACTTCTCACTACTCTATGTGCTGTAATGGGGTGTGTTGTGTGCCGGACAAAACGTAAGAGAAAGGAAAGACTCGAATTGTGAGTATGACATGTTTTCTTTTTTAGTTTAATACTATATTATTGCAATAAATGTTTTTGCATTAAAGGAAGCATAACTTTGTAAGGTAATTAATGCTGGCAATATTAAGGAATTACATACAATTTTTAGTTGAATTTGTGAAGCATATAATTTGAAAATTTACTAACTTCTAACCACCGCTTCAAAAGTTATCAATAATAGGATTAGTATGTTCACATATAAAATGGCCTAAGCTCAATATATTTCTTGGACTTATAGATACTGAAAGGGAAACAACACATTTTCCATAAGAAAATGTGTAACCCAGCTCTTTCTCGGCAATAAAAATAATTTTTTAAAATTTCAGAAATAAAAAAAATTGTAAAAATACTTTTTTAAATTGCACTAGAAATTAAAAAAAAATAATTCTAATGATGTGCCTATTTATCTGCTGCCAGGGAGGTTATACTTAAATAACAATTTTGATAGAGGGAAAATAAACCTACATCTCATTCTACAAACTTGAGGCTAACAGTTTCGAATTTTTGAGCATCGTGGCATAAGCAACTTTACAAATCTGAATTGGTGACGAATTCAGCTAATTACTGACATGTTGCAATCGGTGTTATATATATATATATATATATATATATATATATATATATATATATATATATATATATATATATATATATATATATATATATATATATATGTATATATATATATATATGTATATATAATATTATCTGAGTTTAATGATTATCGATGTATTAACATAATGTTTCTCATTTTTGCAACGCTTATCATTCATAAAAAGTTTTAATATTACTAGAAAGAAATGAATTAAAAAGAATAACATTAAAAAGTTATAGATTCAAAATACACTAAAAAGACTAAAATAATACAAAGTAAAGTTTACTTATCTTTAATTAACCCATTAAGTGCCTTTTTTTAGATATTTTTGGGTGGATTCAATATATATATGCAAAAAGATTTTGTAGCAGTATAATTATATATTCAAAGTATGTTTTCTCTTTGAAATATTTAAAAATTCACGAGTCTTCTTATTAGTTTTTTTCATACGTTTTCGTTTTTGAACAGTTCAAGTTAATCTCTTTTGTGCTTGTAGAAGCTATGTTCATATCACTCGAATGAGCTTCTGTGTTGCTGGAAACATCTCCGGAATAGCTGTCTTCCATTGTAGTCTCATAAAAGCTTCCGATGTTCGAAACAATGTCAACTTAATGGGGAGGAAGTTCCACAGAACAATGGGACCATCATCGTCACTTTCATAGAAATTAGAGTCTTCCGATTCCACGCAAGCTTAAAGAACTTACTAGTATTTTTCTCTCATCAAATAAAAATAATCCTTATAAGAAATAAAAAAGAACTAGAGAGATATCAGTCACAGAGTCCCCAAATGTATATTATTATAAATTGATCAATAAAATCATTTCTCAGTTAAAAATAAACTCCTGAGTAAATAACTCTTCGTTACTGTGACCTCTAAATTACATATTTATCTACGGTATTTCATTATAATATTATAATTATTAATTGCATTTATCAGTTCCATCAACAGCGCAATAGCATTGATTGCTGAAATCCAAAAGATATAAATAGTGTCTCCTTAAGAGCATCCTAAATGGATTTATAAAAATATTTCATAATTGTAAAATAATGTACTTTAATTAAAACTGCAGTAAGAAATAAATAGAAAGAAATTAATTTATGCAAAATTTAAATAGTATTTTGTTGTAAGTTAAATATTTTTTGACATTGTAAGAAACTCATAAATTTATAAAAATGCCCTATTACCCTATGTATTCAATTTTTAACTATGGGTTGTGAAAAATTAAACCTAAAAAGAAATCATTTCTATGGAATAAATTTTCAATTTCAAATGGCGGTTATGCCAATGCACATAAAGCATCTGATTTTTTTTATTTCTTAGCTTCAGTAAATTTTAATAAACTTTTGGATACTACAAGTGGCAAATTTCTTGGCCTCTTCTAAGGTGAGATGGAAGTTCTAGACGAACAAAACCATGGAGTATCATTTCACTTGGAGGATATTGCAACAACCACCTAATTTACATATCCCAGACGTCATTGGAGAATACGGTGGTCGTCGGTTTTCCCAAGCCTCAAAGCTAGAATTTTTCAGCCATATGTCTTGTGCCTCTCAAGATAATTACGTCATCAACCTGTGAATGGGAACGCGCTGTCAAATATTTCAAATGAAATTTAAATATTACCATTTATGAATACTTTATAATATCAGAAGAGTGCAAAAAATTAACTTTGCTATAAGTTGCTTATTCTTCTAAAAGTTTTTTGTATAAAATCAACGTAAAATAACGTTCTTTCTAAATTTCAAAATCACAGGTATTTCAGTGTTAAGTAAGCACACACTGAATGATTAAAAAAGTTATTATTCAATCAGTTCTACTATAATAATACTTAAATGAGAAGAGAACATTTTTAACGTTTACTGCGGAAAATTAAAAAAAAATGCTACTGCGTTGCAAGTATTTTTAATTTTATAATCAGTCTGTAATGAATTATATATATAGTATTTTGTTCATTATTTTACTTACACCAAATCACATGTATACATTCTCGCAAATGTAGGGAAATTAAACATTTTATATCGTTGTTCGCGTCGTTTAATTTAAAAGATTGCAGTATGAATACTAAAAGATTCATTCTCTTTTAAAATAGGTATTGATAAAAAAAGTTATTGCGTTTCCTATTTTGATGTCCTATTAAATAATATTTTTATTTATGTACACATTTATTATCTTCCACATTATCTATACATTTTTATTATTTTTTTAAAAAATGTATAGATCTTTATTCTTTTATTATCTTGTTTTGTCGTCTTTCTCGTCCAGTACCTCTTTCTTTATATTATTTGTTACCACTATTATTTTTTTTAATTTACGAAATGAATTTCATAATTTATTTAATTTATTTTCAGATCACAAATGAGAAGAAGAGACCCTAGTGAGTGAATATTTTAGATTCATTTAAAATAACATAAATTAAAAATGTAGTTTAAGATACTAAAAAAAGAATTCCATATTTATTCGTAACATTTACATTTTTTAATTTATTTTATGATGTATCTTGCTGTCCAATGTTTTTCATTTATAGAAAAAGAAATGAAAAAAATGCATCACTGTCAAGTTGTTTTTATTAATAGCAAAATGATGTATGCACTCAATATTTTGCATTACAGAGAGATCCGATTGTGTGAGTCTAACTGAAAACATAAACGTTCAGACTAAATATGCCGGCAATATATATGAAGAATTTCCCGAATCAGCTCAGCCAAACATTTACGAAAACGCAACTAGAAAAGAAAGTAAGTCTTTTTGCGTAAATATATGATTAGTTATTATGCATTTTCTGTAATACGTACTCAGTGATAAACTCGTATAATGAATATTATGGATATGTTATTCATAAATGTATAACAGTGCTTTTTTCTGATATTTCACATATAACTAAAGCTATAAAAAGAGTTTGGTATTCAATTCACAACATCAGTAAATTTTTAATGCCAATGACCTCTTTAATTAAGTTCTCTATTTAATGCTTAATTTTGTGAAACGCATAGCCACCTCAAGTTAAACTTGTCACTTGCGAGCAACATGTAGAAACACAATTTTACTAAAGTCATGATAAATCCATAAAAGAAAGTAGAGTTTTATTGAGCACATTAATAAAGTTTACTTCTAAAATCTTGGCAACATCGTGAGTAATATACTTATATACAATATCTCCTCACTAAATAATCTCCTCATTCAAGCGATGCTTTATCTTATAACTAAGTCCAGCTGTGACTATTATGAAATGAAACGAATATAAGGCTTCAGGCTATATGCACAACATACAAAAAATTACTTTTGAAATTTCCCTTCTAAGAACTTGTGTTCATTTCAGTATGATCAAAACACTGCAATAATCTCAATTCTGTGACTCGAGAAATAAATTACATTATGCTGTTATGAATTGATCAAAAAATGACAAGAAATTGAGAGAAGTCGTAAAGGAAAAGACAATCAGTTTCGATCACAGGAAGTAAAAGCAGTTGAGGCGGCTTGACATTAAAAGAAGCATGCCAACTCATGTGGCGATGTCTTCTCTTAACTATAGTTTAAAATTACTGAGCTGTTGGATGAATTTAGAGACTTAAGTTTATAGAAAAATCTACCGAAGACGTGCTGCAGTAACTTAACCCGTATTCACCCAATCTGATCAAATAAATATTTTCTAAATTACACTGACAAGTCATGAGACTGTGGTAGTTTGGTTGGGGAGATGGAGAAAATCATAATAAAGAGTCAACGGGTTTGATACTGCCCCCGGGCGAAGATGATCATGCTGAGAGAGCTAATGCACCCTCGAAGCTCTGTAAAGTTCAATGTCCTTCAACTTGTGGGAAGTGGAGGAAGTTTACCAATTCACTTGTCGACCTCATCCTTTGACTATAACTAGGGTATTGCTGTCTGTGTTTTGTAGCTCAGATGGACAAATATTGGGAAAGGAAACTTACTGAAACAACATATATACCCTAATTTATATGTTATTACTAAAATTGGTGAATTTATATTGCACTTTTTTCCTATAAATATAAAAAAGAAACGTGGTATGAATTCATTATAGATATATTTCGTATGAGTATTCCATGATTTTCTCCTTCTGGAATTTTAGTCTTTTGTGTTTCCGTTCTTATTATAGTGAAGAGATCCTTCAGTTTTAAAGAGCAATTAACACACAATTAATCGCGTTTTATTAAATAAAATAGTACAGTTTAAAAATTTTAATCAGTTTGGTTTCAAAATTACATTTTATAATCTTTTATTTATAAAATCAGTGTATTTCACAAACAATTATTTAAGTATAAGTTGTCACATTTACCAATGTCTTAATTCATATTGTCTTAATTCTTTTAATGATTTCATAGTCTCTATTTCTTTCTTGTAAATAATACATATTTCGTCCATTTACTACATAATTTAATTCCATTCAATTTTTTCTCTTTAAAACATTTCCTTAAGCACTTCAGTTCCAAAATTTATAATGAATATCAAATATTTTGGCGGATATAACATATTTTTAACATTTTCAGAATCTTTTTCATGTTAATTCACATTCAGCCAGTTTGATCTCTACTAGATTCTTTTGCATAGAGATAATATGACCGGAACATTTAGATAAAATTAGATTCTGAACCTCTATTAACTTCCATTTCCGAGCAGGAATTCGATCTCACGTACAACAATTGCAATTTATAAACCATATTGTCATACTATAAAAGTATAAATCCAAAACACTCCCAAAAGTTCCGATCCCGAAAATTCTGCCTACTTCTGCTCTGAAGAACAAAGAGTCTTGAATCCTCATTAAAGTGATTCAATGATTTGAAATCTGGAGCAGTTACATGGAGAAAAACTTCAAGCTCTTAGATTACCTACCAAAAGTTCCTTTGTCTTTGTTTGAGATGTAAAGTTTACAAACTACTTATATAATAATGCATATCAAATAAGTTGCAAAATTCTTTGCGGTTGTCTGGTAAGAATGCGCTAATTTTTCCTTACATTTTACGCATGTTTACAACGCACAAAAAATTAATTTCATATATTTCTGTTTCTTACTCAATGCATAGCTTTAAATATTATGATAACGAAATGTTCTAATACGTGTTGTTATGTTTTGCTTCTCAATCAAATATCAATAGCCACACTTACCATAAAGTATATATACAACTCATTAAGATAAGCCAAGTGGAAATACAAAGAAGTTCTTTATTCTATTAAAACTTGACTCATCTGAATGAAACCAGAACCAAATATTTCTACTTCATAACAAATGAACAAATTGATGGTACATGCTTTTTGGTATCTCTATTATAGTTCAAAATTCTTACCTACAATATTTTATGATGATAACAGCAACTAATCAAAATTAAACTAAGGAATATTTCAAAGATATTTTTCAATACATTCACTCGAATCTCAGTCAATGGATATAAGAACCAAATCAATCCATTCCCTTAAAAGTGAAGCATTATTTTGTTATGAGCTGTTTAATTTAACATTTCTATCAGATCAAGAGCCGAGTTGATAGCCAAAAATTGTAGCGTTCATGCAGCAACTTGTAGCTTCGAGTCTCAGCTTGGGTATGGAAGTTAGTAGTAGTTAGGAATCCATTTCAAGCTTTTGTCCCTCATCTAATGCAAAAGATGACCATTAAGTGACTCACAAATCCATCCATTCTATTAGATCAGGAGTCACACTCGCGATAAGATATGAATTGAGACAAGCCAGATAATAGCGCAAAGAAGTTATTTCCGAAATAAAAACATGCATCTCCAAATGTATACTAAGAGCTAAATTGTATTCAATTTTTCTACTTACTAGCACCTGCATTAATTTAATGAAAAGTATCCTAGTATATACTATTTGATTTGTGATATCTCTAAAATAAATGCCAATTCTCACTTACAATGAAATTCGGTATAAACTTATCAAGAACAAAACCTGTAATATTATTAAAAAGTTTGTTCCTTATGAAAGTTAGAAATCCTCTATTAGTGATCAGTAAGAACCTGATTTTATATTGAACGTCTTGTTTCTTAATCGATGCATAAACTTCACTGTAAAAAAGTTACCCAGTATAGACTCTTTGGATTGGCATCTGCATTATAAGTCACGAATCACCCATACAATAACTCCATAGAGCAACTCAATGTAAGACATAACAGTGCATATAAACTCAGAAGTTTTGTAGAACAGCTGACTTTCTGTGGTGCAAAAAGTTTTTACTGCCTGGAATAAAGTTCAAGTACCAAATTGTACTGCATCTCTATTTCTTAACGAATATATTAATCTAATTCATAAAAAGTGTTCTATTTGTGTTTCTTGATTTGGTAGCTTATACTAAACAAAGTTTAAGTGCAAATCATGGAGAACAAACCAGGAACTAGTTTAAGGAAGTTCTTTCAACTATAAAGCTCGCAACACTTAATGGACAGTAAGAACCAAGTTGCATTGTATTTCTACTTAGCTTATACATAAATTTAATGATGATAAAGTATCTTAATGTACGTCTTTGATTTCATATCTCTACCATAAATCAAGAATTACACCCAATGTGGCTTAAGAAAACTCATCGAGAACAAATTAGGTAATGCAAAGAAATTCTTTCTATCACATAAAATCTCTAGTAATTTATAAATAGAGAGTAAGGTTGTGTGGCATTTTTATTATTAAACACTGATCTAGCAAATCACGGTTGAAAATGTCTTGATAATAGTTTGGTATTTATCATATAACAAAAATTACACGTAATTCTCAAATGATAATAGTTGCTAGCACATAGTTGATAATAAAAGTTTTTTCTTCCGTTGAAACTTGAATAGCTTATTAGTGGATGATAAGAAGCAGATGATCTATTATTGCTTAAAAAACTTTTAGCCCTTTAATACCACTGAGCCTAAGTTCACCAAATTCATGGTATATATGCGAATAAACACTTATTCTCCGTTATACTTTATAAAAAATTTTGAAATGTTCTATTTCACTAGTGTCTTTGAGTATTTTAGCTTGTTTTAATAATTCAGTAAAATCGAATGGTTCAGGAACACGCGAACTACATGTAAGCAAAAAATTATTTAATAAAACATGAACTGTTTAATTGTATTTTCGAAAACATTTTATCATACGAAATTTAAAACATTTAATTATTCAGAATGAATAGTACACGTTGGATTCTTTTGATGTTTGATTGCATTTATCAATATTCATTCTATTAGATATGAAATATTCTTTTTCAAAAGCCACAGAACCAAACAAACGGAAGATAAATTTCTAAAGTTATTCTAAGGGTATAATTTAAATTTTTAAACACAGATATCATAAAAATTTGAAACATCTACGCCAGGCTAATAAATTTCTTGCCTGTATGTGAACTGTAAATAAAACATTGTTTTCTCAAATCACTTATTGAGCATTGCAATAAATTGTTTCGTTTTTCAGGTACTCTGATCGAGGATATTGAATTTAAATTTTCGAGCAACGTCAGCCAAGAAGAAGGTGCTAATAATGATTCGTATGGAAAAATAAATAGAAAAACATCCACATTTAAGCCAGGTAACTAAGCCATGCATATCATATTTATGAACTAGATAGCAATTTTCAAAGTGTCGAGGAATGCAATAATTCGAGCAGTTAATAATATCAATGCTCAGTTAAATTAAATTCAAAGTAATAACTATAAATATAATGACATAATTCATAGTAATGACGATAAATAATCACTATACTCATAGTAATGACTTAAATTATAGAATGACTTCGTGTTATAATAAATGAATGATGGGGTAAGAGAGGTTGCGCCTAGCTTCAGTGGACATCTTGTGGAAACCCGATGAAATTGCTATTTGTAAAAATTACTATTTTAATAACATTTACTATTCATTTAGCTTTGTTAAAAGCGCAGTTTTGTATCACGTGTATAACTGTACTACTGATTGAAAAGTTTGCTTTAGTTACGAAGTTATTGAATATTGAAGTCAAAATTCTTTCCCTAGTTTTTTTCAAAACATTTCTGATCAAAATTGGCTAGATCTTAAATTTAAAAAAAATGGAATGAGATATAACATTTGATTTAATCTAAATGTTGCTATCTCATGGTTATTTTTAATAATGTATTGTTATATTTGGCGACCCTTTGAAATTGTTTCATTTGACAATCAATCATACGGGGTATTTATTGGTGAAGCCGAAAATTAATACATTATTTTTCTCGTGCTTAATTTATTTTTTTCTGTTTCAGAGGGGATAGAATTCTATGATCAACCAAAATCTTCTCTCGCCAAGGAAGTCGCCCAGACTAATCCCATCGCAGATACGAGCATTTATGAAAATGCCCCAAGTGTACTAACATCTCAAACTGAAGAAAATATTTATGCGAATGTGTGACTTTCAGTCTTGACTTTTTGACGCAAAAATTAATATTGTGTGAAGATGAGAGTTTTTTATTCGTTTAGCGAATAGTATTTGACGAAATCAGTTTTTAGATTCTAACTAAAGAATTAAATCCTGTAAATTGTAATTTGGTACAAAAGTTATTTAGATAAGAATTACCGAATGAAAGAAATCATGTTTCTTCAGTTGCAGATTTTAATAAGTAATTGTCTGTGCATCGTTATATCAAAATTGAAACTTCCAAAAAATATACGTGTTATAATTATTAAGAGGAACGAGATAATCACTTCCTTTAAAAAAATTGTCAGAAAGCATTTAATGTTATTGAAATATTTCAGTATATTTTAAAATAATTTTCATTTCAAATGACTTATAGATCATAATGCACATTTTTCGAAAACACAAAGAATATCCCTTACGTTATTTTTTTGT